>CM053747.1:14488439-14524488 GCA_028658305.1 Pachyuromys duprasi | reverse complement strand
CCCTAGGGTTTTCCCACTTGATTTTCTCACTGTGGGAGTTCTGATCACCTGGCAATCACAAATGCTGGTGTTTTAGGTCCCAGAGTTCAGTCTCCTGGTCGCTGCGTTGTTTCTGCTGTCCTACTCCTCAGACACAGTGTCCTCTAGTGGCAGCCATCTTGGATCTCCCACCCCTGGGCCTTTAATCGGCTGACCAGCTTTGTTAAGAGTCAGGTGGATGCTGCAATCAAGCCGGTGAGAGTCCACTACCATCGCCTCGCCACGAAAGAAGAGTCCACCATTGACCTGCCAAAGGACCAAAGCAACCCCACATTTCGACCCTTAGACTTCATCTCCCTGCAAAAATCAACCCGGGGGTGGAAATTTTTGTCCTGCCCCTCCAAATAATAACTCAGGTCTCCACGACCCCTCATATACTATTTGGCTACTAAACATATTCCTTCCAGGATCCTTGTGGAGCCTTGATGGTCCTATTGAGAGCAAAATGCATTACACTTCCACAAAGTGAGTGGTCTAGTAAGTCAGAGACAGAATGGGTGGATAAGTCTTGGCCTGCCTAAGACAGGACGACCTCGCTGGGAGGAGGCCAATCCAATGACGGGTAAGGGTCCAGCACTGCCCTTCTAACAGGCTCAGACCCCGTTTGTGCCCCTTGTATTGAGGTCAATCTAATGGCCTTGTAAAAATCAATGGCCTATGAGTGACAACGCTTGACCTGCTCTGGGGAACGCTTGCCTCTCTGGCGATGGTTTGCTCCTTTGGATCCAAAATTCAAAAATATTACTATTAAACAAAAACAATTGGCTACCAAAATGAGCCCTTCTTTGGGACACAATCAGAGGGTTGTGGAAACCTCCCTACTCTTATTGTTATATATAGAAAAGGGGGAGATGTTAGGAACTGGCCCTGACAAACTTGTGACTTTTCCCCACCCTGCTGCACCTGACTGATCAACATCCTGCTTGGCAGTTGCAAAGATGTGAGAACTGTACCATGACTTTTTAGGAGTAACCATTGGAGAACTGTGCCATGACTTTTTAGGAGTAACCATTGGAGAACTGTACCATGACTTTTTAGGAGTAACTGCTTGGCAGTTGCAAAGATGTGAGAACTGTACCATGACTTTTTAGGAGTAACCATTGTCATGACCACAGAATGTTCCAGGCCCTGTGCCGAGAAGATTTTGTAACTTTCCATCCTCTCACCACCTACCCCAACCCCTACCTAAAACCAGCTTTAAAAAACCTGCTTCTGCTCAATAAAATTGGACTCTTGACAAGTGCACATTTGCTTGAGTCTGTTCCTTCTCTCACCCATCTCTTTCAGGTTTTGGTCCTCCTCGCCCCATGAATAACTAGGTCCCGCACGTAGGGACAATCACACATCTGGTGTATTTGATGGATAAATATGATTTCAAGCCCCCACCTATAGATGAAGGCAATCAATGACTGTTGAGACAGGGAGTATCAG
Source organism: Pachyuromys duprasi (assembly GCA_028658305.1). Taxonomy (NCBI): domain Eukaryota; kingdom Metazoa; phylum Chordata; class Mammalia; order Rodentia; family Muridae; genus Pachyuromys; species Pachyuromys duprasi. Next base: position 14,523,018 of record CM053747.1, on the reverse strand, counting down.
TTTTCTCCAGAAACAAAGCCTCTAATAGTTTATCCCATCCTAATTTATCTGTCCTAAACACAGGTACACATGAGCAACACTAAATGGACAAAGTAGATTGTGTGCATGTATTTTTTGTAATAATAATAGGAAGCAATCATAAATTTGAGAGTGAAAGAATAGAGAATAAACAGGGGGAGATTAAGGGGTGGAAATGATGTAAATACAGTACTCATAGATGAAATTAAAAAAAAAAAAACCATAAACTTAATTTTAAGAAAAAACTTGCATTCTGACTTCATGGAGCATTTTGGGTGGTTTTATGGATTGTGAATCAGGAATCTCAGTTTCTTACACACATTATTATCTTCTGGCTACTGAGAATACAAGTTAATATTCAAATACATTCCTGAGCTACTTTCCCTCAATCTCTCTACACTAATTCCTACTTTTTCCTCCACTCCCTATTTGAATGTTTTTCTTCAATACTAATTTTGTTTCATTTATTCAAACAATAAAAAAGTCTGAAGAAATTTCTCAGCAATTATGAGTCCTTTCTGCTTTTATAGGAGGCCCTGCATTCAGTTCCCAGTATCTGAACTGGCAACTGAATCCTTCAATATATTATCTAATATGTTCAACTAAAAATGTAGGGCAACCCTAGAGATATCTAAATACATGACAAAAGTCAATTTGAGGTCTATTAAGATGGTAGTTTTGTAGGCAAAAACTATCAAATACATCTAACAGATTCTGGTTGCATCTGTAAAATTTTTCCAAGGTTATAATGTCTATTGTATTTTCAACATTTATAAAGAAAGAATTTATTACGTTCAGGACCCTACCATACAATATATGAAAAGTCTTTTCTCTGCCAACATCCTTTTGAAAATAGTAACATACTCAGATTTCTCAGAAAATTAACAAAGACTGTATCCAGAAGATTTAAATATACCATGAGAGCCAACATTCAAATATTAGACAGGTAGTGTCTACTCCACAGAATATTGATTCACTTGTCAAGGAATCTACAAATCACATCCCTTCCACATTCTGTCATGTGTCTAATGGTAATCTCTCATTTGTTGCTGTTCTTTGAATGAAAGCTGAACTCATGATGGAGTCTCCTCAGTGTACTGAACCACAGTATATCTATGCCTGTGTAGTCTGAGTGTATCTACTGCTTCTGAGGTCCTAATAATGGTAGTGCCTTTCATTTCTTAGCTAATGTTGGGGATCCTTCCTCTTACTAGTCATAATGACAGCTTCTATGTTGTATTTCAAATATCATATTTTCAAGTCACTCATGAATTTGATTATTACAATCACAGAAAATGAATTTGCTTATGATTTATTATAGGTTTTCTTTCTAGGGTTTGAATATCAAAAGGGGACAATTTATCATTACCAGGTGTATTCATTTGAAGAAGAGTGCCCATTCCCTTCCTCAGAATAGCATTAAAACTAAAATATTTTCTGAGTTTATTATTTATTTTCCTTGGTAATTATCACAAATAATTGCAAAATTAGGGGAATTATGGGGATCCCAACTGTATGTACTTTATTCATAACAGCATGCATTTCTTTTTGTTTCACATAGTTAAATCATATTAGTTCACATTATGGTCTTTCCTGAGTTTGGAAACCATCTGCAGAAGCTGTAGTATACAGCCACAATTCTACCTCACATGCCCCAGACTAGACTGGACAAACAAGCCTCCTCTGTGAACAACCAAGGCATGTCTTTCCTACCTCTAAACATATATTTTCCTCCTATTCCACATCCAGTGTCTTCGCCCGGCCAGATATACCTTCAAAATACAGCTTTGGACTAGAATACAAATTCTGTAGATCAGCCCAGTCCCTCTGTCCATCCACTTTTCTTCCAACTAAGCCATTTCTAACCTCTAAGCCCAACCACACACACACACACACATTCTGTCTTGTCATCCAACCTACTATGTCCATATCCGACATACAGCTAACATTTTTTTCAAACTTTTCTGTAACGTATAAGTATGTACAATAAAGAAGGTGATCAAATTCATTTACAGAAATTATTAGAAACAGGCCTGGCCAAGATGGCTCAGTGAGTTAAAGCACTCGCTACCAAGCCTAATGAGGTGAATTCAATCTCTGGGACCTGAATGGGGGAAGAAGAGAATTGACTCTCTCAAGTCATCTTGGACCTCAATATATGCCCTGTTGGATATGTGCACACACTCACAATAAATAATTGTGACAAAAATATTTAAAAGAAAATCTGACATAAAGCATATTGTGAAAGCAACTGGTGTGTTTTCTGTTTGTTTGTTTTTGGTTTGTTTGATATAGATATAACAACTCTCAACATAAAGTTACCCTGTTCAAAACAAAAGAACTGGACAATCTTCATTTTCAGTATAAATAGAATCAATTACTTTTGTTCTTCAATTTTTCAGCATGATTATATATGGTTTTCAATTGAGGTAAACTTCCTACTGTTAACAAATTCTTTGTAGCAGCTACTATCAGAAAAAAAAAACAAAAACAAAAACTGAAGGAGCACCCTTACTATTTTCCCTGAAAACTGCAAATATATTTCTGGCTTTTATACATGCATTTTTATTATTAAATTTTTTCATTTTAATATCAACATTCAAGATAGTAAACATTGCTATGGCATTTTCAAATGATGTGTTTGCAAGATTCTCCTTTGTCTTCATTTTTCTGGTATCTCCAATCGTTTTCTCTCTTCAATATCCTGTTACGTCCTTTTTATCTCCCTAGCCTTCCTTATCACATATTTTGATCTTCTGTACCTCCACATGTGTAATTTTAAAGCCTTTACCATATTATGAGGTAAACTGGTTTTTAAATATGAATGCATTTTAAAATATGGGTTTCGGTTGTTGGTGATTCACTTGAAGACCAAGCTACACATCGGCTACATATGTGCAGGGGGTCTAGGACCAGTCTTTTGTTGGTGATTTAGTTTCTGTGAGCCTAGGTTAGTTGACTCTGTAGCTCTTGTGGAGTTTTCTTGTAGGTCTTCTTGACTGCTCTAGCTCCTCAATTGTTTCCTGAACTCTTTGAAACTAGAGCAGGAGCCCTCCATGACTTTGATGCCTCTTTCTGAATCCTGTTCCTGTAACAAGGCTGCCCTGTCTGACCTCAGTGGGAGAAGAAGCACCTAGTTCTGCAGTGAAATAATGTGCCAGCAAAAGTTGGTACCCATGGGTGACCTCCCCCTTCACTGAGGAAGAGGAGAGGGAAGAATGGGGTGAAGAAGTGTACAGGAGGGGGGGGAGTGGGCCTGAGAGGAATGGAGGGCGAATATAATCAGGATGTAATATGAATAAATAAATAAAATAAAAATATGAGACTCAGGAGGTAAACACGCTTCTTATATCGTGGACTGCTAAAGTTCACAAGATTCTCAAAGGGTCATCTAGAACCTCACAGAAATGAACAACTAAGTGCTCACGATAGGATGCTGAGCAGCCCAGCTGCCAACCTGCCCAGCTCCCTACAAGGTCTACAGAAAACTACAAGAATGCAGCTATTGTGAGTTGTCACCCAATTTGGTGTGGGGGTTGCAGGGATACAGTAGATTTTGAGTAATCTATGCTTTTCTAGGTGATACCTAGGCAAATTGTCCTGAGTTTACATAAAAAAAGAAAATAAACTGGACAAGCCAGGAGAAGCAAACAATTAAGCAGCATTCTTCCATCCTGCATCTATTCCTGCCTCCGAGTTCCTGCCTTGCTTGAGTACCAGCCCTGACTGCCTTTGATGACGGACTATAATGTGAAGTGAAACAGCCTTTTCTCCCCAAGATAATTATGGATCCTAGTGTTTAATCACAACAATATAAATTGTAGACAAAAATGGAAACCAAAATTATGAGAAATTTCACTGACAGGGATGACCATGTGTTTTGTGGGGGATTGTGTGGCATTTGAACTTTGAGATGCAAAAGCTGCTTAAATGTTAGAACTCAGTGATTGATTCTGTGGAAAAATGGAAGATAATCATTTTAAAAGCAATGAAAAGAATGTAGGCCTGACTCATGACGATTAACAAGAAAGTGAAAGTTCCTTAATCAGAATCACTGACAATTTGGATTAAAAAAACATTAAAAAATGACCACCAAAACAACAACATTAAAGCGAATTCTCTGCTTTGCTGGAAAAATATGGACTGGTCAAGAAAAGGCTGATGAATCAGATGTGGTTAAGAAGAAATAAGAGTCATTAAAGCAAAGTCTTCAGCGCTTCCTCAAGGTAATGGTTGCCTAGGGAAGACTTGGGCAAGGATGGCCACCATCAGGCATGTTGTTTGAAGCACAATCACTGGACAAAGCTGCAGGAATCTAAGGGATTCAATTAAGTGTGAGACAATAGGAATGAACCATTTACTTCGTTATGCACTATCATTGTGCACTGCTTAGTCAGGCTGAAATTATGTATATGTGACACCGAAGACTCAAAAAGTTTGCATATATATCTGTTGTGTGTGTGTGTGTGTGTGTGTGTGGTGTGTATGTGCATTTGTACATCAATTCCAGGGAGTTTGGAGGGTATGAAGAAGTCCATGGAAGAAGCTGGAGGAAAGAAAGGGAATTAAAGGATATGATATAATTATATTTAAATTTCTAAAACTCATTGAAAAATTGTAAAACTCTGAAGGGAAGAATCACAGCTTCTTGTTCTATGCTTGGAATCTACCATGTTTTTATGAATTTTGAAATAGTAGTGATGGTTTCCATCATTAATTATTAAGTCTGAAGTCTTTTTGCTAGTGGAAGCAAACAGTAAATATTGTTGAGTCTTTCAAATCTTATTACTATTGTGAACTATTTAACATTGAGTATGTATCCTTAGAATTGAATCATTGGATGAATTCATTTTAAGAGCAGTAAAGAATACACACACAACTGAATTGTTTAACATATTAGAAGCATGCAAAAAGAAAATATTATCTCAATTTGTCTCTTGTTTTATGGTCATAATGAGCAAAACAATCAAGAAAGCCGCTGATGTGCAGCTGGGGAAACAACTCAGTTTTTAAGAACACTTACTATCCTTGTAGAACCCCCACAGAGCATATCACAATTGCCAGTGACTCAGTTCCAAGTAAATGGTCACCATCATCTGGTCATAACACTCAGTCAAGTGTAATCCTCTTAGAAACACTCATACACATAAACTAACAATAAATAGATCTTCACAAAAGAAAATAATGATGTAATCAATTTACACAGTGAACACAGTTTCAGGAATTTGAGCCTGCATAGTGTGGCATGTTGTTTTACAATAATTTTTATTTTACACCAAGAAAGCCTAAGTTCTAAAATAATGGTAGAATACATGTTATAGTAAGTTCAGTAAGCATAGTCTCTTAACAGTGAGTAATACCTAATAGATATAAGTGAATATACTTTTTAATATTGATTTTTATTTATTTATCTTATTGATGTGTGTGTGCTTATGTCTATATGGTAGTTCATACATGTCAGTGTACTTTTCTAAAAATTCCAGAAAAGGATGTTGGATCTTCTGAAGCTCGTATTAGAGGATAGTTGTAAAGTATGCAATGTGGGTGCAGGAAACTAAATTAAGGACCTCTGTATGAGCAGTACACGCTGTTAAGTACAGCAATATCTTTCTAGCCCCTTTAAAAAACTCCTATATGACAACTTTATTAACACATTATTGCTTACATATATATGTGAGCAATGCATTATGCCTCAGTTATCCAAAGGAAACAATTCTAGATGATATGTATTTTTCAGATCAGCTAGAAAGTTCTTTAATAATTTCTTTCTTTATTTAGTGCCAGTGTGTGTGTGTATGTGAGTGTGTGTAAAATTATGTTTGGAAGGTCAGAGGACAACTTGTGGGAGTAAGCTGTCACCTCTACTATATGGGAGATCTGGATAAAGAACTCAGGTCTTCAGGTTGGGAGGCAAATATCTTCATCCCCTGAGCCATCTCACTTTGTAACTCAGTTACAAACTTTTGGTACTTTAAACGTATGTGCACATATGTATATATATTTACTATACCTAGTTCACAATTAATCAATTTATCACCATACTAGTGCCAGATAGCATATGGAATAATTTAATATTTATTTTAGAAGTAAGTAAAGAGGTAAATACTTATAAAAATTTGAAAAAGGATACATAGTTACAATATGCCACAGATAGAATCTATATTCAATTGATCCAATCCACAGTTCTCATATTCCACCATTTGACATATGGGTTCATGACCTAACATGCGTTTGTTTGGCATTCTGGATCCCTTACTATTCATACTTCAGCACATCAGGTTGCATAACAAAGAGTAGCTGTTCTAGAAATGAGTTTTTTGAAGGCCCCAACCATGTCCTTATTCCTTAAGCTGTATATAAAAGGATTCATCATGGGAGTGACCACTGTGTACATCACTGAGGCTATTGCATTCTTCCTAGAGATATGCGTGCCAGCAGAACTCAGATACACACCAAAACCTGTCCCATAGAACAAGGAAACCACTACTAAGTGTGATGCACATATGGAGAAAGCTTTGTATTTTCCAGCAGCTGATGGGATTTTCATGACTGAGGAGATAATTCGGCTATAAGAGAAAATTATGCCAGACAGTGGAAGAACACCTAAGAGGCTTGTCACCAAATACACCAGGATATTGTTGACGATAATATTAGAACATGCAAGCTTGAGAACATGAGCCAGTTCACAGAAAAAGTGAGGAATTTCTACCTTTGTGCAGAATGACAGGCGCAGTGCCATCAAAGTGTGGAGCAGAGCATCTAAGACACTAATCAAGAAGGACAGCAGAAGCAGCACTCCACAGAGTTTTGGGTTCATGATGACAGTGTACCTCAGTGGATGACAGATAGCCACAAATCTGTCATAGGCCATCATTACCAGAATTCCATTTTCCAGTCCAGCAAAAGCTAGAACAAAGCAGATTTGGGTGAGACAGCCTATATAACTTATGGAGTTGACTTGAGCCTGTATGTTCACCAGCATCTTTGGGATGGTGGTAGTGGTGAAACAGATGTCAATGAAAGACAGGTTGGAAATGAAGAAGTACATAGGGGTGTGGAGATTAGAGTCAAAAACCGTGGCCAGTATAATGAAAACGTTCCCAAGCACTGTGATCAGATACATGGATAAGAAAACGCCAAACAGAGCAGGCTGTAGTTCTTGGTTATCTGAGAGTCCCATGAGATGGAATTCTGGAGATTCTGAAATGTTTCCTGTTTTCATGATTTGATGTGGCTGATAGAGAACATAAGGAGAATAGCATAAAGAGGGCTTTCTTTATGATCTATGTTATTAACTAAATTACTGAAAAAAAATGACATGCTTCTTCTGCCATCTCCTTTTCTTACTCTCTACTTTTCTTCAATACCTACCTCTTTCTCATTGTTTTACCCTGTTTTAAAAATTCCAACCCCAGAAGCTGCGGGAGCCGCGGGTTACTGTGCAAACATGGCCAACTCCAAGAACCACACCACACACAACCAGTCCCGCAAATGGCACAGAAACGGCATCAAGAAACCCCGGTCACAAAGATAAGAATCTCTTAAGGGGGTGGACCCCAAATTCTTGAGGAACATGCGCTTTGCCAAGAAGCACAACAAGAAAGGCCTAAAGAAGAGGCAAGCAAACAACGCCAAAGCAATGAGTGCGAGAGCAGAGGCCATCAAAGCCCTTGTGAAGCCTGCGGCTGTTAAACCCAAGATGCCGAAGGGCCCCAGCCACAAACTTAGCCGTCTGGCTTTGATCGCTCACCCCAAGCTTGGGAAGCGGATTCGAAGCTCTATGGCTAAGGGTCGTAGGCCTTGCAAACAAAAGCCCAAGGTTCAAACCAAGGCAGAGGCCACAGCTCCAGCTAAGGGCAAGGCTTCAACTCCAGCTCTGGCTCAGGCTCCCAAAGATGCCCAGGCCCCTGGGAAGGCCCCGTAGGAAAGGCTTCTGCTAATGTGAAGACAGACGGACCGGTGTGACACACCTACACACTATTTACAGATGACCAGTGTCCTATGCTGTTTTTACAAATAAACCTGAGGCAAGATAAAAAAAAATCCAATGACTACAAATACTTATACTCATTTTGAAGATGGATAAAGTGTACTTTACGTATGTGTTTATTTATACAGGCATTGTTATATGATGAAAATATTTGTACTGGTTAAATTGATTAACCAGGCAGAGCATACCCAGCACAAAATACATTAATATTTATTTTTTGGCAGAAGCCTTAAAATGAAACATATTAGCCTGTAACTACTTTTAAATATATGAATTGATTTTTATGACTGGCCTGGAAGTCATTGTGTAGACTGGGCTATTTTTAACCCATGAAGTTCCACTAGCATTTTCCTCCTTAGTGGTGAGATGAAAGGTGTGTATCACCATGCTCTGTTTTAATGTTTTTTCGTTTTTTTTTGAGACAGGGTCTTGTAGTCTCCCTTTGTGTATATCCTATAGCTGCATTTAAGTCTAGAGTGATATGTTTCTGGTTGGCCTTACATCCTTATTCCATTTGTTTCTAGGCCCTAGGAATTAGAGTGTATATACACTATATAAACATAAATATGTCTTAAAATTAACAACTGTTCCTTTACATTTCCTTCCTTCCTTCCTTCCTTCCTTCCTTCCTTCCTTCCTTCCTTCCTTCCTTTCTTTCTTATTTTATGGGAATGGATGTTTTGTATGCACGTACATCTGTGCACCACTTTTATACCTGGTGCCTGTGGAGGGCATCAGATCCCTGGAACTGGAGTTACAAGCTGTCCTGTGGGTATTGGCAATTGAACATTGGCCCTTTGGAAGAGCAGCATATATACTCTTAGACACTAAACCATGTCTCCATTGCCAACAACTTTTTTTTTAAAAACACTGGTTTTCAAGCACCATTGAAAGTAAAAAGAGTGGAAAGGAAAGACTTCAAATCATTGACTATCATGTTCAATTTCAAACTCAATCACAATATTATATATCCAACTGAGTTTTGTTTTTATTTTTTGTTTTTGATATTCTAATATAATTACATTTCTCTCTTCCCTTTCCTCCTTCCAAAATCTTCCCTTCATCCTTCATTGCCTCTTCTTTCATTAATTGCAATTGCATGTATATATATATATATGTATATATTGCATGTATATATATGTATGTACACACACGTATATATCCTAAACATAACCTGCTTAGTCTGTTTACAGTTACTTTCATTATATTCTGGAGGCTGACCGTTTGATACTGGGCAACCAATTGTACTCTTTCCTGAGAAAGAAAAATCTCTCCATCTCCAAGCCCAGGCTTTCTTCAGTATAAGGTTGAAGCCTTCTGGGCTCTTCCTGTCCACTTTGCCATGCCCATTGGTAGCTTCCTTTTTCAGCTTGTTTTTTTACCAGTCATGCTGGTGAGACTTTATGGGCATAGCAACTCAGTTTTTATAAAGTAATGGGAACTATTGGGGGTACTTTTTCTTTTCTGACAAAATCCACATTTATTAGAAATTTTCAGCAGCAGCATTTCCATTTGTTTTTGTTTTCTAATCGAAGGAATTACAATTGGTGCTCACAATACGAACAATGAAATATTTTGAGAACTTGAGGATAAAATAATCTGTAGTATATTTAATTCATTCATTCTCCCATCCTTACAGTCATTCATTGTTTAACACAGGTGCAATATTAGCACAGAGAACCAATGATGCTACTTGCCATAGAAAACATATATTCATGCCATAGTTCCGGTCACAGAGAAGATCCAAACTACTCAAAAGAGCTGGAGATTCTTCAATACCAGTATATCCTTTAAATCTCAGTGTTGACCTTTTAACCTCAAGAATAGCCATGACAATGAATTTAACATTGATCGTTTCCTGGGAGGTCCTTTCGACAATCTACAAAAATATTATGCTCATGAAAAATTCTAAATTACAGTCATGCTTATTACTTATCATAACACAGAAACTTTAATTATGAAGTTAATTTTCCAGCTTATTTCTACTATCTTCTATTGCTGCTAGTGATTTAACTGACTCTGTTAACTGCTGCTAGTGATTTAACTGATTCTAGATTTCTACGCCACTAGTCATCTTTGATTGACATAGTTTTATTTCTCCTATAGCCACAGGTAATAATGGAATTAATTCAAGGTTTGTGGTGGTTTCTGGGAAGGTGAGGGTGTAAAATAAAAGCAATAATTAGAAATTTATATACAACACATCTTTTCTAAAACCAAAATATTTTAATACTAAGACTGTATAGGAAGGTACTGGACACAATTGCATGGCATATTCTAATATTATGATTGTGTGTTTTAACACTCACTCTGCTTTTTTGTTACTTTAAAATACTTTATAGTATTTTGTATTAGAGGTATAAAAGCAGAGAGTCTGAAAAAGTAGATTGGTGAACCTGTATGGATCTTTCCCAAGGGGACTGAGAATCAGTCATCTACGTTCCAGCTGCACATGTGGATATTGTTGTGGCAAATCAACTTTCTTCAACATTGCAAAAACCTGAAGGCATCAAACATACTCAAAACATGGTGATGCCCAATATGTGAGATAAATGCAAATTATGAGTCATTATCAAATGAAGTACGCATGGTCATCACATTGTACCTCATAAATGCATAAGGTATTATGCATCGATATCATTTGTAAAAGATGTTAATGTTATGCGATGCATATCTAGTTTTCAATCACTCCAGATGCTGAGACAAGTGAATTAGGAGACTAAATAGATCAGCTTGAGCTATATAAATAAGGTTTTGTAAGTGACACCTAAAGTCAAACAAAAAATTAGGATGAAACTTAGGCTCTTTTAATGTCTAAAATACAGAGCCAGAGACGGTTAAATAAACAAAAAAATCTTACTGATCTTAACCCAGCCTCATAAATAAATAAAGGGAGTAAGGCAATTATTGACTGTGTTTTGAAAGGGATAATTCAAATTGACATGAGGGAAAATTTTAATTTGAAAGACAGAAATGTGTGAATAGGGTGAGGATAGTTTTATTGGAGAAGCTATATCAAAACAATATTGCCAAATTTTAAAAACTTACTATCAAATAATCACAATAGCAATTATCTTAACTGATGTGTAACTCATTCTTCAACTTTGGAAAGGAAGAAAAGCAGGTGAGATGAGAGGAGAAGGAAAGTAAGATAAATGATAGAAAACAAGACAGGAGAAAAGAACAATAGAGGAAGTGAGAGGGGAGAAAAGAAAGAATAGTACCAAATATGAGAAAATGTGAAAGGAGCAGATGGGAGAGGAGAGGAGGAGAGGAGATGAGAAAAGAGGACAGGAGAGGAGAGGAGGATAAGAGAAGAACTGAGATGACAGAAAAGGAACCGAGTTGATAAAAAAAGGAAAGGGAAGGGAAAGAAATAGAGACAGGAGAATAGTAATAGAAATAAAGAAAACAGAAACCTTAATCTCTCACATATTTACTATAGAAAGCTTCCGATTACCTTAAAGATGTAAATGAAGAGTTGTCTAATTCTTTACTGGATATTAGCAAATAACTATGGAAAATGTGATCCCAGGAAGGATAGATGGGCTATAGAGACATTGAACTTCTTGACTGTGAATTGCATGCCTTGATGTAAAATTACATGTGCTTCTCCGGACCTACACTTTGTTGTGTTATAAAGTACTTACAGGTCCACTATTTGCAGTAGTGGTGGCTCTGAGGATTCAATTACCTGTCTCCTCATTATCCACTGGTGCAATTGTTTTATCTTCCCAAGGCATCTCAAATCCCTGAGGCACACAAATCACAAGAGTTGAAAGTTCCATATGCCCAGATTTTTTGGATCTGTTGTTCTCCTTGCAGGGCTCCAGTCCCCTCCAGGTCTTTCTATCTCTTTCATAAGATTTCTATCTTCTTTCATAAGATTCCCTGCACTCTTTCCAAAGTTTGGCTATGAGTCTCAGCATCTGCTTTGATACCTTGTTGGGTAAAGTCTTTCAGAGGCCCTCTTTGGTAGGCTCCTGCCCTGTTGCCTGTTTTCTCCTTCTTTGATGTTCGTCCCAGTTGCCTTTCTAAGAGAGGATTGATCATCTTACCCAGGGTCCTCCGTCTTGCTTAGCTTTTTTAGGTGTACAGATTTTAGTAAGTTTATCCTGTATTATACGTCTAATATCCATTTATAAGTGAGGATATACCATGTGTGTCTTTCTGCTTCTGGGATGCCTCACTCAGGATGATCCAACCAAGGACCATGCATGAAGATAACCTAGAACCCCTGCACAGATGTAGCCCATGGCAGCTCAGTCTCTAAGTGGGTACCCTAGTCATGGGAACAGGGATTGTCTCTGCCATGAACTCAGTGGCTGGCTCTTTGATCACCTCCCCCTAAAGGCAGAGCCTTACCAGGCTACAGAGGAAGACAATGCAGCTATTCCTGATGAGACCTGATAGGCTAGGGTCAGATGCAAGGGGAGGAGGACCTCCCCTATCAGTGGACTTGGGGAGGGTTATGGGAGGAGATGATGGAAGGAGAGTGGATTAGGGAGGGGATGAGGGAGGAGGCAACAGCAGGGTTACAAAGTGAATAAACTGTAATTAAAAAAAATTAATTAAAAAAAAAAGAAAGTTCCATATGGATAACTCCTTGATTCTGCAAGGCCAGGTGAACATCATCCTCTTCCAATTGCATTTTCTCTTGCCTCCAAAGATCTCATTATTTATTCTAGATTCCGACATCATGGAAGGTAGACGGATTCATTACACAAAAATCTCATCTCTTCCCACTTCTGAAATGACTACTATAACATTTAAAAAAAAAAAAAGGTCATGTAAGAACACAGAGAGGAAAAAAATCTCAGGAATGCAGATGGAGTTCACAAAAAATCAGGCTAAGAAACAATTACCTTAGCTTAAATCCCCTTTTATTTGAAGGCAGGAGCTATCAAAGGGAAAAACTTACTTGGAAAGGGGCAGGGAGGATATGAGGAAGGGTGAGATTGGGAGGGAATGAGGGAGCGGGATACAGCAGAGATACAAAGTTAAAAAACTAACAAAAAAATTTAAAACAAGGGAAAGACTTGCAGAAAGTGCAGTCAGTCATTATGCATGTACACGAGTGCTCTCTTGAAAAACAGAGATAAGAACTAATTTATTTACAAAAGGCCAGTGGACCACCTACTTAACCAAATCCTGCACATCTTTCTCCATAGTATATCAAGATGCATGACTCTTTACTTCATTTACCTTTCAGACCTAGTCCCAATCATGGCACAAGTGCCCCATCCTAGACTGGCCAAATTAGCTTCCTCTATGATCAACCAAGACACCCCTAAACACACAGTCCCTTCCCATTCGACACCCAATGTCTTCACCCAGCCAGATATACCTTCACAGTCATGTAAACCACCCCAATCCCCTTTGTCCACAGGATTTTCTTTCACCCAAACCATATGTAACTTCTAGACCCAAGGTGCCATATATATCCTGTCTTCTGATCCAACATACTTTGTCCATATCAGACAAACAGCAAACAAAAATGTTCACAGACCCACATTCCATTTCAAAATTACCAACAATATGAGATATCAAACATGTATATTCTCTCTCAAACCTACTAGTCCTGTAGCAATGTTTGCTATTGAAAAATCATTGGATGAACATGAGAGCACAGAATGTAAAAGAACAATCATTAACTTCATCAAAGAATTCAAATAATTTAAAGAAGAAACCAAGAAATAGCTCAAAATTACAAAAAAAATAATTTAAGGAGAATAAATGCCTGGGAGATGTTGTTCTTGAGAAGAGAATTCAATGAAAAGATACAAACACTAAAGAGGATGTAAAATGAAATGATGATGGAATGGAAAAATCCAATAACCTAACTAGAAACCTCAAAGGAAAGCCGTATATGTAGAACGGATCGACAAAGAGAAGATTGAATATCAGAACTGGAAAATTAAAAAGTATGGGGGGAGCAGGAACAAATAAATATTAACACATGGATTATTTTTAAAACACAAGAAAGGAACATAGATAAAATGTGGGAAACATGAAAAGACAAAACATTTGAATTATATTGCACTATGAATGAGGAGAAAATCCCCAAGTTAATGGCATAGACTAGGTCTTCACCAAGAATATAGAAGAAAATCGCACATAACTAAGGAAAAATATATCCATACAGATATAAAAACCACACAAAACACCAAATACATAAGACCATAGAACAAAGTCCTCCAGGCATATCATACTTACTATAGTAGTATATGGTATAAGCATATGAAATAAGCAATAGGAAAAAATGCAAGTCACATAAACAGAAAAATCCCATCAGAAAAATGGCTCATTTCTTAATGAAAAAATTGAAAACCAGAGAAACCAATGGTGATTCATTCTAAGTTAAAGGAATATGGCAAGCCTAGACTAATATACCCAATAAAATTATCTTCCATTGTTGAAGGAGAAAAAAATATTTTTGCTACACAATCTGCCTAAAAACTGCAGCCATATAACAAATAAAAACAAGATATGGGAAGCAATATTTAGGGCTAAAGCGTGAAATCAGCATAGACAAAAACACTGTGGAAAGAAAAACAGAGTGATAATTATTAAAAGTCAAAATAACACTGAGAACACAAATAACACCAAGAATCAAACACATGATGACCACAATTACCACATGTATTTCAGTACTAAATTTAAATATTCATGGACTTGATTCTCAACTCAAAAAACAGAGGCACAGGTCTATGTATCCCAGCTGTAGTGCCCTACCCTTGTCTCCTCCCGGTCCCACCTACCCTCCTTCTCCCCCTAGTCCCCTATCTTAGTCCACTGATAGAGGAGGACCTCCTCCCCTTCTATCCGACCCTAGCCTATCAGGTCTCATCAGGGTTGGCTGCATCCTCCTCCTCTGTGGCCTGGTAAGGCTGCACCCCCCAGTGAGACATGGCCCAAGAGTTGGCCACTGAGTTCATGTCAGAGACAGCCACTGTCCGTCTTATTAGGAAACCCACTTGGAAATTGAGCAGCCTACTGTCTTCATCTGAACAGGGGGTCTAGGTTCTCTCCATGCATGGTCCTTGTTTGGAGTTTCAGTCTTTGCAGGCCCCCTGAGTCCAGGTTGTTTGGCTTTTCTTGTCTCTTTGTGGAGCTTTTACACCAACAACACAGGCTCTATGATCAACAATCAATAAATGAGAACTCGTGAAACAGAAAAGATTCTGTAAAGCAAAGGACACTGTCAAGAGAACAAAATGACAGCCTACAGACTGAGGAAAGATCTCCACCAACCCTACATTTGACAGAAGGCTAATATCCAGAATATATAAAGAACTCAATGAGTTAAACACCAACAAACCAAGTAATCCAATTAAAAAATAGGGTGCTGAGCTAAAAAGAAAATTCTCAACAGAGGAATATTGACTGGCAGAGAAACAGTTAAATGCTCACCATACTTAGTCATCTGGGAAATGCAAATCAAAACAACCCTGAGATTCCACCTTATACCCATCAGAGTGGCAAAGATAAAAGGCTGGTAAGGATGTGGAGAGAAGTGAACACTCCTCCATTGTTGGTGGGAGTGCAAACTTGTACAACCTCTCTGGAAATCAATCTGGCACTTTCTTAGAAAACTGGAAATAGTTCCACCTCAAGACCCAGCTATACCACTCCTGGTCATATACCCAAAAGATGTTCCACCATACCACAAGGGTGTTTGCTCAACTATGTTCTTATCACCTTTATATGTAATAGCCAGAAACTGGAAGCAACCTAGATGTCCCTCAACCTAAGAACTGATACTGAAATTGTGGTACATTTACACATTGGAATACTACTCAGCAATTAAAAACAAAGAAATCATGAAATTTGTAGGCAAATTGTGGGAACCGGAAAAGATCATCCTGAGTGAGGTAACCCAGACTCAAACAGGAACATATTATGCATTCACTTATAAGTTGATATTAGACTAATCCAAAGAAGCTAAGTAACAAGGAGGGTCCAAGGGAAGGTGCTGGAAAGTCACTCAAAAGGGAAAATAGAATAGAGAGCAGAAGTAGATGAAGAGAGGGAACTTGGGCAGGAGATGGAATGGGGAGGGAAACAAGAGAGGGAATCAGATGTGGGGAGAAGGGGGTGAGATGTGAGAGGGCTGTGAACAAGAAGGGAAACTGAGTGGGGCATCTCTTTGCAAAGCTGAAGATCTGCTACAGGGTAGGCTCTGGGAGGATATGAGTTTGACTCTAGCTGAGACTCCTAACATGGGGGATCGGGGCGTGAAGACTGAAGTGACCACCTCTTAGCCAGGCAGGACTAGTGGAAGGAGGGAAACAACAACCCACCCACAGAACCTTTCATCCAAAGATTACTCTGCCTACAAGAAGTGCAGTGATAAAAGGGGAACAAAGAATGAGGAAAAGTCAAACCAATAATTGGCTCAACTTAGACCCACCCCACAGTAGAGGGACAGTTTCTGACACTAATAATGATAGTCAACTATGTTTACAGACAGGAGCCTAACTTGGCTGTCCTCTGGGAGGCTTCAGCCAGCCCTGGATCCAGACAGATGCTGGAACTTGCAGCCAAGCATGAAGCAGAGCTCCGGGGAGTCCTGTGAAAGTATTGGGGGGAAGATAAAAGGACTTGGAGGGGACAGGAGCCTCACAAGAAGACCAACAGAGACAACTAACCTAGTCCCATAGTGGCTTTCGGGGACTGAGACATCAACTAAGGAGCATTCATGGTCTGGACCTAAGGCCCCTGAAAACACATGTAACGGATGGGTGGCTTGGTCTTTATATAGGGTGCCAGGTGAGTGGAGCAGGGGGAAGGGGACACTTTCTAACATGAACTCTATTGCCTGCTTTTGGATCACTTCCTCCTGGCAGGGCTGCCTTGCCTGGCCTCAGGGGATAAGGATATTTGAAGTCTTGATGTGACTAGATGTGCTGCCATGAGGATCATAGATCATGGAGTAATCCAAAAAACTCTAAGCAATCCTACCTTCTCTCCCTCCCCACCCCAAAGGAATGGGATGCTGAGGGTATGTACTAGAGGGAGAAAATCTGGATCTGCAGTGAAGATATTCTACGTGTCCAGGGAATGTTGAAAAATATGAAAGACTGTCCTCTGCTGATGGTCTGCTACAGACCTGCAAATGAGACTAGAAAACTGAAAATGGAGAGCAAGAGAGTATGAATATTGGCTATGTGATTCACAAACCATTTTGGCCAGTGGGTTTCCAAAAGTGTGGTCCTCTGGTGCTGGCCACCAGCCAGAGAGATGGGCCAGGGAGAACTGCTAAAGGAGGTCTGTGTAATTCCCTTGGAATGGTGTCAGAGGAAGGAGATGCCCCAGCAGGTGCTTTGTTACAGGCTGGGTATGAGCATGCGTAATTAGAACTGGAGAACAGAAAGGAGAATGAAGAAAGGCTACTTGATAAACAGGCCAGTCTGCTTTTACGTCTGTTGAATTTTTTTTGTAAAAAAAATTTGTTGTTGTTTTTTTTTTTAAGTTGTGGTATATCTTAGAGTTGCATCCATGGGTTTCTGAGTAGCACATACATTCGTTTGTGTTTGATATATTTAACATGTATCTCTTAATTGTATGCGGTGTACTATTTCATTTAATTCTGATGCCTTTGGTTTTTTCTCTTTTTGTCCAGAATAATATATAACTGAGGCAATGGCACATTAAAATCATTTCCTATTACTGTCTTGTATTGATCTGCATCTTTAATTCCAGTCGTATAATTCTAATGCAATTGGGTGCCTTAAGAGTTTGATGAATATATGTTTTATTATAATTTTTGTTGCTTACTTTGTTCTGTCAATTAAAACAGAGCACTCTTTTTATGTCTTCTGATTTGTTTTAGTTAGAAGTCTCTTGTGTCAGATACTGAAATAGCAATAGATACTTGCTTCCTAGTGTTATTAGCTTTTGAAACTGTATCTCATGGTTTCATTTTGATGTGGTACATAGTTTTAAGCTGGGTAATATGAACAATCTTCATTCAGAAAGGCAAACGGGATAGAAATCAGAAGAGGGAGAAAAGAGGAAACAGGACAGGAGTCTACCACAGAGGGCCTCTGAAAGACTCTACCAAGCGGGGTATCAAAGCAGATGCTGAGGCTCATAACCAAACTTTGGGCGGAGTACAGGGAATCTTATGAAAGAAGGGGGAGATAGAAAGACATGGAGGGGACAGGAGCTCCACAAGGAGAGCTACAGAACCAAAAAAAAAATCTGGGCACAGGGGTCTTTTCTGAGACTGATACTCCAACCAAGGACCATGCATGGAGATAACCTAGAACTCCTGCACCCATGTAGCCCACGGCAGCTCAGTATCCAAGTGGGTTCCCTAGTAAGGGGAACAGGGACTGTCTGTGACATGAACTCAGTGGATGGCTCTTTGATCACCTCTGCTTGAGGGGGGAGCAGCCTCACTAGGCCACAGAGGAAGACAATGCAGCCATTCCTGATGAGACCTGATAGACTAGGGTCAGATGGAAGGGGAGGAGGACTTCCCCTATCAGTGAACTTGGAAAGGGGGATTGGGAGGTTATGAGAGAAAGGGTGGGATTGGGAGGGAATGAGAGAAGGGGCTACAGCTGGGATACAAATGAATAAACTATAATTAATATAAAAAAGAAAAATTAAAAGAAAAAAAACGAAGAGACAAGGTATGTTATCTCTTTTTCTGAGCTTCTGTTACCCCACACATTGAATCTTCCAGTCTGTACATTTTCTGTAAACATAATAATTTTGTCTTTGATAATATAATTTGTTTACCTCGAGACGGCTTTATTCTTGCTTTTCTAACACCTGAAATTACCTGATTATTGTACTTTATAGCTTCATTTTATGGAATTTAAAGAATTATACTCTTAGTATGCTTATTCTATATTATATGTCTAATACTCACTTGTAAGTGAGTATATATCATTTGAGTCTTTCTGCCTCTGGGTTACCTTACTCAGGATGATCTTTTCTAGTTCCCACCATTTACATGCAAATTTCATGGTTTCTTTATTTTTAATTGCTGAGTAGTATTCCATTGTGTAAATGTACCACACTTTCTGATTCCATTCCCCTGTTGAGGGACATCTAGGTTGTTTCCAGATTCTGGCTATTAGCAATAGAGCTGCTATGAATATGGTTGAGCAAATGTCCATATTGAATCGTGGGGCATCTTTTGGGCATATCCTAGGAATGGTATACTTGGATCTTGAGGTAGCACTTTTTCCTAATATTCTCAGAAAGTGCCAGATTGATTTCCAAAGTGGTTGTACAAGTTTGTATTCCCACCAGCAATGGAAGACTGTTCCCCTTTCTCCATGTCCTCTCCAGCATGCATCATCCCTTGAGTTTTTTATCTTAGCTATTCTGGTGGGTGTAAGGCGAAATCTCAGGGTCATTTTGATTTGCATTTCTCGAATGACTGAAGATGTTGAACATTTCTTTGTTTCTCCGCCTTTCCATATTCCTCTATTGAGAATTCTCTATTTAGCTCTGTACCCCTAAAGAAGCTAAACAACAAGAGAAGGCCCTAGAGAAGATGCTTAATCCTCATTCAGAAGGGCAATCAGGATAGACATCTAGACATCGGAAGTAGAAGAAAATTAGGAACAGGACAGGACCCTTCCATAGAGGACCTCTGAAAGACTACCCACAGGGTACTGAAGATGATACTGAGACTCATAAGCAAACTTTGAGCAGAGTGCAGGAATTCTTATGGAAGAAGAGTGAGATAGAGAGACCTGGAGGGGACAGGAATTCCACAAGGAGAGCAACAGAGCCAAAAAACCTTGACCCAGGGGGTCCTGCAGAGACCGACTCTCCAACTAAAGATCATGCATGGAGAGGACCTAGACCTCCTGTTCAATGGAAGCCCATTGGCTGCTCAGTTTCCAAGTAGGTTCCCTATTAAGGGGTACAGTGACTGTCTCTGACATGAACTCTTTGATCACCTCCAGCTCTTTTATCACCTCCTCTTGTGGGGTACAGCCTTGACAGGCCACAGAGAAAGATGATGCAGCCAGCCTTGATGAGATCTGATAAGCTAGGGTCAGATAGAAGGGGAGGAGGTCCTCTCCTATAAAGGGATTAGGGAAAGGGCATAGGGGGAGGAGAGGGGGAGCTTGGTAGGACTGGGTGGAGACAATGGAGGGGCCTGAAGTGGGGATACAAAGTAAATAAATGGTAATAAATATATAAATAAAATGAATTATAAAACCAAAAACATAATTGCACTCTTGCATTCTTTTTTAAGATATATTTTATTTTTATTAATTACAGTTTATTCACTTTGCATCCCACCTGTAGCTCCCTCTCTCTTTCCCTCCAAATCCCACCCTCCCTCCCTCTTCTCCACCCATGCCCCTTCCCCAGTCCACTGTTAGGGGAGGTCCTCCTCCCCTCCTATCTGATCCTAGTCTGTCAGGTCTCATCAGGAGTGACTGCATTGTCTTCCTCTGTGAGTGAGATATCCAAGAAGCAGAAATACACACAGGGTATATACTCACTCATAAGTGGATATTAGACATATAATATAGACATATAAAATCTGTACACTTAAAGAAGCTAAGCAAGAAGGAGGACTATGGGTAAGATGCTCAATCCTCATTCAGAAAGGCAAATGGGATGGACATCAGAAGAGGGAGAAAACAGGGAACAGGACAGGAACCTACCACAGAGGGCCTCTGAAAGACTCTACCCAGTAGGGTATTAAAGCAGATGCTGGGACTCTTGCATTCTTCTTTGATGAGAAAAATGTTTGTTCAAAAACCACATGACTCAATGCAAATATGTACTTTCCTACAGTTTTCCTTTTGATTATTTTTTCTGCTGTATATTACAATTCTATAAGATATTTTGAATTTTATATTTGTTTCATTTTCTAATTCATGGTCAGTTTTGGGGAAAGTGCTGTGAAAGGCTGAAAAGAATGTGCATTTTGAATGTATTTTTGTAAAATCTATTTAAAATATAGTGTCATTTAAATCTGAAGTTGGTTTCTTGATTTTTTTTTCTGGATTACTTACAGTTTGGGAAATATGTGTGACTGAAGGTAGCGGCTGTTTCAGTTTTGTGTTGACAGTCAAGTCCTTTAGCTTATCCATAATGCGCTAAGAAATATTTTCAAGAATATCCAATTTAACATTATGTGGTACATGTGCTTGTCTTGTTTTTTGCTAATATGTCGCCTTCCTAAACCAAACTTTGTCAAGAATTTCATGATGGATACATGCTGACTTCAATATTTATAATATATGTCTATATGTACCTCTTATTTATGCTAAATATATCCCCAAACAAATAGCAAGAATGTGTATCAACCTGTATCTAATTATGTAGTTTATATTATTAAATTAAAATATAATTAAAAAATAATTTTCTGAGTCATATAAGATATAACCACGTAAGAACATAGTTAACACAATTGTTGCATTTATGGAATTCAGGGATGATATGGTCATAGTCACATATCTAGAATGCATTCCACTAAATACACATAAATTATTACATTTATAAGCTAAATCACATTGCTGAATTTTCACATTGTCGTTAAGTAAGGTATAAAAATTGAGTCATTGTGTTAACGCATGTGAGCACATAAGTCACAGGGTAGTAGAACATGGGCCCTGTCTGGCTCTCTGCCTGAGTTAATCACCCTAAAGCAATCTTTTCATCAGCCAGGCTTTCTCCTTAAGGATTTGTGTTGCCCTTTAATCACATGATAGTAAAAGGTTTTATTAATGAATACATTTTTATTCTTAAAATCCCAGGTGTTACAGAGACTATAAATATCAACCTGAGATCCCCAAACAACATTCTTCTCTGGTAAGTATCCAACACAGCTGCCTCTGGACTCAGGTACCATCACTTCAGTGCTCCACAATAGGCATGGTCTTTCCTGTATTTGTTGCTTGTGAAGTGTGTTTTATACCAGGGAAATAACTAAAGCCATTCGTTCGCGAAGAGGCATTCTGAAGGCTTTTGACTTAATGTGTGCGCAGGCATCAGCGTTTTAAAATATGACATTTCAGTGGTTGTGAAATAAGGACATGGAGAAGGTGTGAGGGTTGCATAGTTTGGTGTGGCAAAAGCAAAACTAAAGCACAACGCAAGTGCTAAAGGCGTATTAGGTATCAAAATCTATTTTCAAAAAACAAGTGTACTTATTTTATGACTCACTTGACTCATGGCTAGGATTTATGGTGTTCTGTGATATTACTAATGAATACACTGAAGTAGCTCAGAGAGTTCAATGTATATATTTTTATTTACAAATGAGCTTCAGTTGAACTCAGATGTGTTTAATTTAAAATCTAATTTTATGTTAATTATGTTAGTTTATATTGAGTGTAATATTCCTTTTGGTTTCCCACTGGTTATAGCTCTTTTTCAGTTAAACATTTACCTATAATAGACCATGTTATTCTTATTAATTAGTATAATGTGGTACAAGAGAAAGAATGTAGTAAATAAAATTAAAACAATCAAATGATATATCAGGTGGGTGGAAAGATGGGAAAATTAAGAGAGAAAAGATTAGCAAAGACAGGAAGAGAAACAAGTAGGAATAGATTCACAGACGGAGGAAGAGTCGAGGTGATGGAACAAAGAGGGAAAATAGCATTTACTTCATGAAGCAGGTTATAAATTTTAAACTGGTGGTCCTTTTTTCTATACAATCACCCCTGAATTTTTTCTTCAGCATGTGAAACCATGGGACTCACAAACCAATCAGCTGCTGCTGACTTTCTCCTCCTGGGCCTCTCCAGTGACCCAGAATTGCAGCCTGTCATGTTTGGACTATTTCTGTCCATTTACCTGATCACAGTGATTGGAAACATGGTCATCATCTTGGCCATCCACTCAGATCCTCATCTCCATAGTCCCATGTACTTCTTTATCTCCAACCTCTCCTTGACTGATATTTGTACAAGCACCACAACAATCCCAAAGATGCTGGCGAACATCCAAGAACGGAATCTAAGCATAACCTTTGCAGGATGCCTCACTCAGGCTTGCTTTGCCATGCTTTTTGCTAGCCTGGAGTGTTGCCTTCTTGCAGCAATGGCATATGATCGCTATGTGGCCATTTGCTATCCTTTGAGGTACACAGTTATCATGAGTTGGCGTCTGTGTAGTCTACTCGTCCTATTCTCCCTGATCAGTAGCACTGTAAATGCATTACTTCTCAGCCTCACGGTGCTCGGGTTGTCCTTCTGCAAAGACTTGGAAATTCCCCACTTCTTTTGCGAAATTACACAGGTCATCAACATAGCCTGTTCTGACACATTCATCAACAATTTACTGATATACATTGCAGGCTTAACATTTGGTGGCATTACTTTTTCTGGAATCATTTTCTCTTACACTGAAATTGTCTCCTCTGTTTTGAAAATACAGTCTGTGCAAGGGAGATATAAAGCCTTTTCTACCTGTGGGTCTCATCTGTCAGTCATTTCTTTATTCTATGGGACAGGTTTAGGTGTGTGCATTAGCTCAGCAGTAACTGACTCTCCCAGGATCACAGCAGCGGCATCAGTGATGTATACTGTGGTGACTCAGATGCTGAACCCCTTCATCTACAGCTTAAGGAACAAAGATATGAAGGAATCCTTGAGGAAACTCATAGGTAGGATACCGTCCATTTTATAACTATGTTACTGTCTTTAAATAGATCCTAGAGTTAAATCACTGTGACAAGATTCCTGGAATGTCTGAATGCCTTACCATCCCTTCACTAATCCTTCTAAATTCAGTGGATAACATAATGCCAAATAGATCTAATCTTGTATTTAGTTCATTTTTCTGTATTTATGTATGTGTGACAAGTTGGTTCAATTCTATTATAAGTTTATTTTCTCATGTTTCTAACTCAGTCACAAAGAGTGTGGGTGTATTTCTGTGTGTTACAGAAAAGTGAACCATGCATGTGTATTTGTACACATACATATGTCAATACGTATGTAACAAAAGATGGGCTATTGATCTTATTGGTTTATATCAACACATATAATTAAAAGTTACACATATCTGTGAACTGCAAGTAGACATTTCATATGGAGAAAATGTATAATGATCAAACCATGGTAATTAGGCAAAGTGCCACTTTCAATATTTACCATTAATTTACCATGGTTAACACCCAATCTCATTTGAATTTTTATTGTTCTTTCTTGTGAACCATAGTAAGGGACACTAGAAGTTAGTTCATGCATCCAGATACAGCATGTACTTATTGATCCTTCTCTGTCTATGTTTCACCCGTATCTTTCCAAATTTGTCATAATCAGTATTATAGTCTAAGCTGGAAATCATCTTTGTGTTTCACAAGCACCTGAGAAAATATGACAATTGTAATGCTGTACCTGACTATTTCTCCTTAGCAAAATAGTTTAGTTTATGTTGCCTAAAATTATAATAAATGATTTTTTATGGTGAAACAGAACTTTATTGTGTCTCTGTACTATTTTTTCCCTTTACACATATATCCACTAAGTATTGCTTAAAATTCATTTCTTATCTGGTCTGTTGTGAGTATTGGTGCAATTGGATACAAAATGTGTACATAAATCATATACATTTATCTCTGTTTCTACAGATTTTGATGCATTTCAGACAGAGGTTTACAAAACAGTACTTGTTCTGATAGCTTTTAAGAAACCTCATACTGATTTCATAATCAGTATAGCAATTGACCCAACAGTAGTTAATGAACGATCAAGTTTCTCTGTAGAGTCACTGCTATTTCTTACTGATTATTGACCTGATGGTGTCATTCTAACTCACCTAATGTTTCAGTGAGACATACAGATTTCATTGATTGTTAGACTGACATTGAACCATTTGTAAAAAATATATTCATTATTTGTGTGTAATATTTTGACTAAATCATGTACAGCTCATATGGTTACTATTTAACTGAATTGCTTGAGGTCTTTTCTTTTGTTGAATTCCTTTTATTTTAGGAACCCATATTATTTTGAGGATCTGTATCTGCGTAATGGAATGCTAGGTGAGCTGTTAAAGTTACTGAGGTAGTTTTCAAACCTATTAAATGATTTATGCCTCATCCACTAAGGCCAAGTCAGCAGCAACCCCAGGTGAGGCCCTCGGAGGAGGAGGAAGTAACCTTTTGTAGCCAACATAATTACTGGAGAAGATTATTACTTCTAATCATATCCTTCTGAAGGAACATCATAGCCAACATTATCAGTTTTATTTCTAAAATACAGCACTGAAGATTATCTCAGTAATTTTATGTTAGTAAGAGATATTTAAACTTTTCAGAGAGGACATTTTAGGATCTAATATGGCAGAGACACCTTAAGTCTAACATATTCAATCACAAAATTTTGCCTTTTTTTTTTCACCAGGAGCCAAGAGTTTGTGATAAAACAGTGTTATTATTTTCATCTATATTTCTATCTATTCAGCCTATATTTTATCTTATGTATCAGTTACAATAACACAACAGAAATCTTATACTGCCCTGTCCTTTCTGAAAATACTAACATTGCTAATGTTCAATTCTTTATCAGAGCTAACTCTGTGCATCTGAGATACAATGTACACATTTAATGATGTGTTGTATATTTGATACTATATGTGGTAATGAAAAAGTTAGACAGCCTCTCAAGTTCTGACTAAAACTGTGGTATCATAAGTTCTACTCTGTGAATAAAGTTAATTGAATGTTCTCTTACAATCTATTAGAAATGAAATATATTGTATTACTTAGAGCAGAATTATTCACTACTTGTATGCATGTTTCCATATTTTGGAAGCGCCAGTGAGTTTTTTTAAAATGTTCCCTCAAATCATATTTTTGTAGACTAGTCTCAGTGTTCCTATCATTACAAAAGAGTTTTATTTATAAAATTAATTTAGCATTTTAAATATACAAATTAAAGTAGATTTCCATTATTCTACAGATTTGAATTTTTTATTTATGTGTACATGTGTGTTCCCAAATGTGTGTATATGTTCTGTGAGTGTGCACATACCCTCGAGTTCTCTGGAAAAACAGGAAGTGCTCTGAATTACTAAACCTTCTCTCAGACCCCAAAATATAATAACTCTTAAAAATTAGCAAAAAGTCTATTTCCCACTTTGAGAAATATTTATATGTAATATGCTGATTGGGTCATTTAAGAAATTTTTATTCATCTCTTGTGAATTTTATAGATTAATATGATATATACATATATATGTATAGAGCATATCTACATCCTATTCATGCCCTTCACTTGCTCCAAGGACACACAATACGTTATCCTCTGAACTTTACATTCTTTATCTTTTTTTTATAGTCCATTAAGTCCAATTAGTGCTATTTGTACATGGGAACAGGACAGGAGCCTACCACAGAGGTCCTCTGTAAGACTCTGCCTAGCAGGGTATCTAAGCAGATGCTGAGACTCATAGCTAAATTTTGGGCAGAGCGCAGAGAAGCCTGTGGAAAAAAATATACATGCCTGTGGACACGGGTGCAGGGATGTTTGTCTTGAAAGAGAGTGCTAGGGTGTGTAGCTGCTTGGGATACATGGGTTGGGAGCAACCGCAGGAGGGGATGTGGATGCTAGCACGGTTAGCAATCGCAGTTTGCAGGCATAACATGCCTGAGCAGGTTTCCTGAATACCCGGTGGTCTACAGTCTGTGGCAGGGTCAGCAGGCTCGACTCTGAGGTTTGTGGCTGATGCTGTGGGCGGGACATGTATTCAGTTGTGGACTCTCTGCGCCTGACCCTGAGTTCTGTGCTGGAGGCTGGAAACCTGGCAGGCTGCACTCTGCTCCCTGAGTCAAAAAGTGCAATCTGCTTCCTCAGCAGCTACCCCCTCAGACAAGGCTGTGGGGGAATGCTGGAGATATGTGCTTGGAGCTTGCAGCCTGTGCTCCTTGCAAGTTGCTGTTTGCACTGTGGGCTGCCTCTGCTTCACTGCTGTTAGGGGTACCTCCGATGCTGCCTTCCTGCTGGCTGCGGTATCTCCCCAGCTTCCTCTGCTGCAGACTTGGCTACTTCCTCCACTGCTTCCACCCATTGGGAGGAAGTGCCCGGGAATGGATTCCCCAGGAGAAGTCCACGGATATGACCGTGGTTGACCTGTGTCCTATTGGACTCAGATCAGGTTTTGTGCCCCTTCTCCCTGGGGCTCCTCGTATGGTTGTTTTGGGTTCCACAGCCCCTTGATTCACCAATTCGGGGACAGGGAAACCCAGGGTCTGGTGCTCTGGGTCGCACAGTCTGTCTGTGATGGGTAGCTGGTGCTCAGCAGGTCTCTGGGCTGGCAGTGTGAGTGCCTGCCGATCTAGGGGACTTTTTCCAGGGAGATCCTGGGTACCCTAACTCAGTCCCTGTTTGCTTCCTTCCCTGTGGGGTTTTCTCCTGACAGGGAAACCCAGGCTCTGATGCCCTGAGGCACACACTTCTTCTGTGGTGGAGAGTTTGGTGTGCAGCAAGACTCTGTGCTCAGGGGTGGAGCCTAGTTCAGAGATGGTGTGCGTGCCGGCCACTCTGAGAGATCTTTTCCCTGGGAAGTCTGGGTGACCTAGGTCAGTCCCATTTCCTTCCTTCCCTGTGGGTTTTTCTTGAGACTGGGACTCCCAGTCTCTGGTGGGTTTTTGTTTGTTTGTTTGTTTGTTTTTGTGCCCTGGGAAGGTGATCAGGGCATGCAGGCATGTGATTCTGGTCTGGCGACCAGGGATCGCCTGCGAGACCAGGGATCTCTTCCGGGTTTTGGCTGGCTGTCCTGGGAGTGGACCGGGCTGGTTCCCACACTTGGGGCTTCCTCTCACCTGGGAAACAGGATCGCTGTCATTTTAGGGTCCACAGTTTAGTCCCTTGGTCGCTGTACTGAAAATGTTCTGCAGCTCAGAAGCAGTGTCCTCTTGGCATCGCCATCTTGTCCCGCCTTCCTAGACCCAAATTCTCAACAGAAACTCTAAAAACCAGTGAAGAGCCTGAATAGATGTACTAGGGATTGTAAGGGATCACAGATGCCATCCCAGAATGCTGTATCCAGCAAATCTTTCAATCACCATAGTTGGATAAAATATATTTTAAAATAAAGTTAAATCTAAATAATATCTATCTAAATATCCTGCCCTACAGAAGGTGCTAGAAGGAAAACTCTAACCCAAGGAGATTAAGTACACCTATGAAAACACAGAAAATAAATAAGCTCATACTAGCAAAATCAATAGAAAGGAAACACACACATAGAAAAAAAAGAATACCACCAACAAAAACAAAATATAAGGAATTAAAATTGTTGGTCATTGATATTTCTCAATTTCAATGGTATTAATTCCACAATTTAAAAAAGACTAAAAATGGATGCAAAAACAGGATCCATCCTTCTGCTGCATCCAAGAAATATACTTCAACATCAAGGATAAATATTGGTTCAGAGTAAAAGTTTGGAAAAAGATATTCTAAGCAAATGGACCTAGAAAGCAATCTGGTTTAGCCACTAAAATATATAACAAAATAGACTTCAAACCAAAAATAATCAAAAGAGATGTGGAAGGACACTACATACCAGTGAGAGGAAAATCTGCCCAGAGACCATTGCAATTCTTAACATGTATGCCCCAAATTCACACAGTGTTTCTGTAAAAGAAACCCTGCTGCAGCTTAAACCGCGTATTGACTTCAACGTGGCACTCACTCCAATAGACAGATAATCCACACAAACTAAACTGGGAAATGATGGACATTATAAATCAAATGGACCTGATATATTTACAGAACATTTGCCCAAACCCAAAGGATTATTTGGATTACCTTTGTACCTTTTTCCCTGAACTTCATGATTCTTTCTCCAGAAGTGACTAGATATTCAGACACAAACCAAGTTTCAACATATGCAAGAAAAATACACCAGTAACTCCCTACATCCTATCAAACCACCATGGATTAAAGCTAAATATCAACATAAGCAACAGAAAGCTTACAAACTCATGGAAACTGAACAACTGTCTACTGAATGAAAAATTTGTCAAGACAGAAATGAAGAAAAATTAAAGGCTGCTTGTAATTCAATGAAAATAAATACCCAACATACCCAAACCTATGGGAAACAATGAAAGAATTCTGAAGTGGAGAAGTGGAAGTTTCTGGATTCTTTGAAGACTCAGTTGAATCATGTGATATTTTGCTGGAACTTTCTTGTGAGAGGGCACGTGATGGTTTTGTTGGAGGCTGGCTTTTGAGAGGCACATGATATTTAGCTATGAGCCTTCTTATGCTAGGGGCATGACTTTGGCCAGCTGAGAAATCCATGGATGGACTTTGAGGAGAGGAGATATACAGAATCCCAATCCCAGAGAGAGAGAGAGACAGAGAGAGAGAGACACACAGAGAGAGAGACAGAGAGAGAGAGACAGAGAGAGACAGAGACAGAGAGATTGACAGAGAGATTGACAGAGAGAGACGGAGAGAGAGAGACAGAGAGAGAGAGAGAGAGAGAAAGAGAGAGAGAGAAAGAGAGATCAATTTTTGGATCACATCACTGCCCTGATCTTCATGCTTCAATACTTGACTTTACCAAAAGAAATGTTCTGGCGAACTTCCCAGAGCAAAGCAGCTGAGTCTTGTGGCTTTTGCTGACTTGTCCCGATCTTCTGAATCACGGTGATTTGGTGATTAGTATTGCTGCTTGGTATTGGCCTTTGGACTAGACTGCTGTTATCCAGACAATGAAGAGTGGACTCATCCCAAAGAATTACTTCTTAACAGGTCTATAACTCCCTTTACTCAATAACCTTCTTTCTCCCATACTCCTGGTCAGTGGGTGGAAGGGAGGTAGAAATGTTTAGGATCCCTAAATAAAGTTGGTTTGGTGAAAACTCTACACCTACAGGTGGTGCGCAACCATTGCCTAGGCACAATGGGAAACTTCACTTATAATGGAAGAATTCTAGTGAAATAATCATCAGGTTTTGATGGGTTAGCAATGTAGTTTAAGGAGGTTGGCAGCTATTGCCACTGGTGGTCTCCTGTCTTGCTCCTGGAGATGGTTTCTGGTTTTGCTTTGCAGTCTTCATATATACCATTTTGAAGAAGATTAGGGAGGGGAGAAGCTGAAAACTCAGAAGTTTCCCTTATTTCTCTGGTGTTAGAAAGGATTGCAGTCTTGGTTATGTACCTAGAAAGTTTACAAATAGTGTTTGAGGTACTGGGAAAGCAAAAGGAGCCAGTTGTAAGAGAACAACAAGGTTCAGGCTTTCGGTTCAACACAGGGAATTTGCCACACAATGAAAGAGGGAAGCAAACTAGGCTGGAAGACATGCTGTTGCCCTGCTCTACCACACACGCTTTCCCTGTGAGGTCACAGAGCACCTCCATAGGGCAAAGGGCCAGGAAGAACAAGAGACTGTACAGGTAATCTGGTTGCTTTCAAGTCAAGTGCACCATCAGAGGGCTATACAGACACCATCATCCTTCCTGGTCTTTGTGCAGCATATGCCTGCTAATGATGGTGGTAAATCATAAGATGAGATACATTCATCATCTGTTTAACAAGTATTAAATAACTGGGCTATGCAAAACAGACTTATTCCCCAAAACTGGAAGAGTTTAGTGTCAGTTGTTTTAGAAGCTGGTCAACAATAACAATGATTATCATGGTGGAGGGATGAAGCCATGAAAATGGAACAACGTAACGTAGCATGGGGGATAAATGTTGTTAAAGACCAATTGCTTGGTGAAGGACACTGTGCTGATCTGAGGAAAATGTCATACTTGAATGATGTCATACTGCAGCTTTAAGAGTTTGGGACACGGTTGAGGAGTCAGGAGAAAAAACTACCTCCTTGACCAAGATAATAAAAGACTCTGGATAAGACATCACTGAATTCTTACAGAGATTGACTTCAGCTGTCAATAGAGCCATACCAGATCCTGAAACCAGAAAGTCATTGATAGAGGTCTTGGTATTTGAAAGTTCAAATAGTGAATGTATGAAAACAATTAGACCATTAAAAGCATGAGGATCCCTAATAGATAAGGCAGAGAGCTGATATTGGCTCTCAGGAGCATGTTGCCAATCTCATTAGACAAGCTGTAGCTAGAAATTTCAGAAATCAAAGTGCTTGTTGTTATAATTGTGGTGAATTTGACCATTTCCAAAGAAATTGTAAGTATAGAACCTTTAGAGTTCAAAATAGTAAGCTCATTGACTCTGAAAAAAAATAAAGATATTTGTAAAAGAGAACAAGCAGTTTCTGACTGCAATGGAATGCCAAAGCTCTCAGGGTTTTGTAGCCACTGTGGCAAGGGAAAACATTGATCAAGGCATTGTAAATCCAAAAGAGACATACACCGTAACCTCTCGCCATGAGGAAATGAACAAAGGGGGCTGTAAGCTCAAGGCCCTACAACAAACAATGTGAGCCATCTTCCTTTGATCAGCCACAAGGTACCAAGCATGCAGGAAAATCAATACTAAGTATTGGTGATCTAATGCATGCTACTGAAGAAAGTAGAGCTTTGGATTTGGCCACAAATATGCCTCATGAATGTTACAAAATAACCACTGGTGTTTATGGTCCTTTACCTTCAGGGATGGTAGGAATAATCCTGGGAAGAAGTGCATTAACTTCTCAAGGAATTTTTTGTCCATCCAGGTATCAGAGCTGGGGATTGTAAGTAAGAAATTAAAATAATGGTGTATGTAAAAATGGAGATGCAAATTAATTCAGGGAATGGAATTGCTCGGCTCTTACTGTTTTTTGCCATCAAGGGCAAGGCTGTTCAAAGAGAGAGAACAAAGGCTTTTGTGAGTCTGGAAAATGTGCTCTGGCAAACATTGCTTAACAATTAAGACCGAAAATAATGGTACAAATGAATGGTGTTGAAATAAATGTTTGGTAGATACAGGAACTGATGTCAGTATGCTTTACTGAAAGTATACTAAAAGTCCTATTAAAAGTCTTGGAATCCAGATTGGCCACTTCAGAATGTTTATATACAGTTTATAGGAATTGGTAAATTATCACAAATAAGACAAAGTGTCCAATTGATTAAATGTGTGGGACCAGAAAGTCAAACAGGGGAGTTGAGACCCTATGTGGATGACATACCCACAAATTTATGGGGAAGGGATCTTTTGAAACAATGGGATACTCAAATTATTATTCCTGCAATCCCAGGGACAGCAAATGAGGAAATTAGGGGTGATATGGTAGATTCTCCTAGAGAAGATATTAATACTAGTGATTGAGAACAAGCACAAAACTGTGGCCATTGTCCAAATACAGGACAACACAGGGATTGAGTTTCCAAATTTCTAAGAGGAGCCACTGCCAAAATATCAACAGCCTTGCCCCTGAGTGGATATCAAACAGACCTGTGCGGCAAGAGCAGTGGCCCATAACAAAAGAAAATTGCAGGCACTTGAACAACTGGTAGAAGAGTAGTTATAGGCTCAACATGTAGGAGAGTCTACCAACCCATGGAATTCCCCTGTGTTTGCTGTTAAAAAAAAGAATCCATCATCATCCTCCATTTTCTGATTTCTTTTTCTTTCTTTCTTTCTTTTTTTTACAACAAACGCAGGGGAATTCCACGGGCGGGTAGGCTTTTCTATATGTGGAGCCTCCAGCTGCTCTAGCACAAGTTGTTCAAGTGCCTGCAAATTTTCTTTTGTTATGGGCCACTGCTCTTGCTACACAGGTCTGTTTGACATCCAGTTTAGTAGTAGTGCTGTTGGTATTTCAGCAGTGGCCCCTCTTATAAACTTGTAAAACTCATTTCCTGTGATGTCCAGTGTTTGAACAATGGGCACAGCTTGTGCTTATTCTTGATTACATGTATCAATAACTTCCTCAAGAGAATCTATCATTTCATCCCTACTTTCATCATTGGCTGTCTCTTTCTAAAACCCCTTCATATCCATCCATAACTTTTCTAATTGTTTAGTCATTCTTCCAATTTTTTTTTAAAAAGGGAATGTAGGAAGATTACAAAGCAAAACCAAAATTTTTTCCTAGGAGCAAAGTCGCAGTGAACACAACAGGAGCCACCACCATTTTTTTCTGACTTCCTGAAGCAGTGTATTCATCCCTTCAAAACCTGCCCTTTCATCTACAGCTTTAGGAACTTAGTATCCTATTATGCCTAAGCCCCACATTGGGTGCCACCTGCAGGCTTTGATTTTTATAAACCTACTTTATTTGAGGTTCATAAATGCCTCTACCTCTTGAAATCCCTGGCTCGAGGTAGGAGAGAATGAAGGTTAATGGGGATAGGGGACATATACATTTTTAGACTTAGTTCTTGTGGGTGATTCCTCTTTTCATTATCAGGATTCCAACAGTCCAGCAAACAGCAATAACATGAACCAGCAGTAACCTCCTCAAAATATTCTCTGGAGCATTTCTCTTTAGGAGTGTCTTGAAATTCTCTCTCTCTCTTCCTCCCTCCCTCCCTCCCTCCCTCCCTCCCTTCCTCTGGCTTCTATTATAACCTCTCAGGGTACATGCAAGGACATTTTCCAGCTGTCAAAAACCTCATTCCCAGTAGGAGGCAGTTTCCAGCTGACAAAGATCACAAACTCTGTCATGAGACTGTATTCAGCTGTGAATAAACCAAAAAGCATTCCCACACCCCACACTTTGGATTATAATAAAACATATTTACAAAACGCAGTCAAGTTTTTAAAGCAAATCTCCCATTACACCCCCTCCTTCATACTATGCAATAGATTTAGGAGTAAGCCAAATTCATTAGACCAACATGACTATTATGTTAAACCTGTGAGTTCTTATCCTTAAAAACCAATAATAACAATAGTGAAAAGTTTTTGACAGTTAATTCTCTGATCATGGAGAACAGCTGAACACAACTGATTTTCTTTCTTTCTTTCTTTTTTTAAATTTATTTATTTTTATCTCAATCACAGGTTAGGTACTTTGAATCCCAGGCGTAGCCCCCTCCCCCATTCCCTCCTACCCTCCCACTCCCTCCCTCATCTCCTTCTTCCCCGCCCCCTCCAAGTCCACCAACAGGGGAGGACCTCCATCCCTTCCATCCAACCCCAGCTTATCCTGTCTCCTCAGGGCTGGCTGCAAAGTCCTCCCCTGGGATCTAGCCAGTCTGTCACTCCCCAGCTTGTATGGGGGAGGGTCAAAGAGTCAGCCATCAAGATCATGACTGAAACAGTCCCTGTTTCCCTCACTAGGGTCTTCAGCCCTACACCAAGTTATCATGGGCCTCATCCGTGTGGGGGTTCTAGTCCACATCCACACATCGTCCTTGATTGTAGAAACCGTCTCTTACAAGACCCCTGTGCCCGGCTCAGTTTGGTCTTTGTGGAGCTCTTGTTCTCCCCAAGTCTCAACAACCTCCCCCAGATCTATCATTACTCTCGCCCTCTGTCAGAGGCTTGATCTCGAGTCTTAATATCCTCTCTGATACATCGCTACATTGACCCCCCCCCCCAGAGGTCCTCTTTGGCATGCTCCTGTTCTGTTGCTTGTTTTCTCCTCCACTCAATGTCCATCCCATTTGTTCACTCAAACAAGCATTGATCATACCAACCTGGGTCCTCCTTCTTGTATATCCTCTCTAGGTGCGTAGATTTCAGCTTGAA
>CM053747.1:14457622-14487939 GCA_028658305.1 Pachyuromys duprasi | reverse complement strand
GTTCCTCTTTCTCCACAACCTCTCCAGCATGCATTGTCACTAGAGTTTTTGATCTTAGCCATTCTGGTGGGTGTAAGGTGAAATCTCAGAGTCGTTTTGATTTGCATCTCCCTGATGGCTAAGGACGTTGAGCATTTCTTTAAGTATTTTTCTGCCATTCTATAATCCTCTACAGTCAGCTCTCTTTTTAGTTCCATACCCCATTTTTTAATTGGATTACTTGGTTTCTTGCTTTTTAACTTCTTGAGTTCTTTATATATACTGGATATTAGCCCTCTGTCAGAAGTAGGATTGGTAATGATCCTTTCCCAATCTGTAGGCTGTCGATTCGTTCGGATGACGAATTTTGTTTCTAATTTATTGATTTCTGCCCTGAGTTTGATTATTTCCAGCTGTCTATTCCTCTTGGGTGTGCCTGCTTCTTCTTTTTGCCTAGGGCTTTCAGGTGAGCCATTAAGTTTCCTGAATGAAATGTTTCGAATTTCTTCTTGAAGGCACTTGGTACTATGAACTTTCCTCTTAGCACTGCTTTCATTGTGTCCCATAAGTCTGGGTATGTTGTGCCTTCATTTTCATTGAATTCTAGGAAGACTTTAATTTCTTTCTTTATTTCTCCCCTGACCCAGCTGTCATTGATTAACGTGTTTTTCAGTTTCCATGTGTGTGTAGGCTTTCTGCTATTTCTGTTTTTGTTGAGGTCCAGTTTTAGTCCATAGTGGTCAGATAGGATGCAAGGGATTGTTTCAATCTTCTTGTATCTGTTGAGGCTTGTTTTGTGACCAACTATATGGTCTATTTTGGAGAAGGTTCCATGAGGTGCTGAAAAGAAGGTAAATTATTTTGTGTGTGAGTGAAGGGTTCTGTAGATGTCTGTTAGGTTTATTTGTTTCATGACCTCTGTCAGAGTCATTGTTTCTTTAATTTCTGTTTCATTTACTTGTTCTTTGTTGAGAGTAGAGTGTTGAAGTCTCCCACTATTAATGTGTTGGAATGTATGTGTGGTTTAAGTTTTATTAAGGTTTCTTTTAAAAATGTGGGTACCCTTGTATTTGGGGCATAGATGCTCAGAACTTACCTATTTGCATTCTTCTAAATGTATCCATTCAGTTTGACCAGGAGAATATGTTGAAAACGCTATCTTTTTGCAATGTGTATTTTCAGTTTCTTTGTCAAAAATCAGGTTCCATGAATCTATGGACTTATTTTTGAGTCTGCAGTTTTCTTTCATTGATCAAGGTTTCTGTTTTTATAATTATAGCTCTGTAGTACAATTTGAGATCTGGGATAGCAGTTCTAACTTATTATTATTAATTATTAATATTGTTTAGTTTTGTTTTAGCTATCCTACTTTTTTGTTTTCATATAAATGTGGAAATTGTACTTTCAATTTCTGTGAGGAATTATGTTAATTTTTATGGGAATTGTATTGCATTTTGATTGCTTTTGGTAGGATGATCAATTTTCCTATATTAATCATATTAATTTATAAGTACAAATGATTTATCCACCTTCTGATGTCTTCTTCAATATTTTTCAATGTCTTAAAGCTTTTATTATATAAGTCTTTCACTTGCTTGATTGTAGTTATCATATCATATTGTAGTTAAATCATATCAAAACATATGATTTAAGGCTATTGTGAAAAGTACTGTTTCCCTAATTAATTTCTCAGTCTGTCACTTGTGTATAGAAAGGCTACTGATATATCTTGATACTTCATAGAAAGTGTTTGTTAGCTGCAGAAGTTTTCTAGTAGGGTTTTTTTTGGGGGGCTCTTATATATGAAAGCATATCATTTAGAAATAAAGATACTTTGGCTTCTTTCCTACTTTTATTCCTTTGATGTTCTTAAGTTGTCCTTGTCTTGTTCTCGATTTTAGTGGAAATGGTTTCATATTCTCTGTATTTATATTGCTTTTGGGCTTCCTTTTGTTACTATTATTGGGTTGAGGTATGTTTTCTGTCTCCCAAATTTCTTCAGAATTTTTATTTTGAAAAAATGTACAAAATTTTGTAAAAGGTCCTTTCTGCATCTAATGAGATGATCATGTGGTTTCTGTTTTTCAGTCTGTTTATTTGTGGATTATATTTATTGATTTTTGGATAGAAGAAAGAAGGGCATAGATCATATCAGGTGAAGTTGTACCACTGGGTAAGGTGTATTTAATTAAATAAGTGTCATTATTTGAGAAAGAGCCCAGAAGATTGTCTACCTAAGGCAGACCAGACAAGTAGGATAGGACATGGGCATAGACAAGCCCTTGAGCTCCCACCACCTTGTTAGTGGGGACAAGAGAGGCAATGGCAATTGGGGAGGGGAAAGAAGTTAGAATGCAGCAGGTAAGGGAAATTACAATGCCTATAGAAGATGAGGTTTGTGATCAGTGAATGGAGTGGTTTTGGAGGAGATGAAGGTGATAGTTGAGGAGGCTGAGGAGGAGAATGAAGAGTTCTTGGTGGCAGTGGAGGACTTGGTTTTTTCTGTGGTGGGGCCAGGTCCCCTCTGTCTAAATCAAAGGCTGAGGGAGCTGTGAGCTGGAGGCTATGGTCAGTCTTGTAAGGAGCTCTGGGATTTTTTAGGAGGATTTGATATCTGTGGCAAGAGGGACAGTAGAAGGATAAGGAAGCCTTGACTGTATGGTACTTCAGATCATTTGTCAGTACATTGACAAAAGTTGTTAGGGTTAGAATCTGTGAGAATTTGACAGCCAAATGTGTCACTTTCTGGAGACTGACACTGTATTGAGGCTTGTATTGAGGCAAGACTGTGTTGCAATAGAAAATAGCATGGCAGGCTTAGTGACATCACAGACTCCAAGAGAGGAAATAGGCTTGAGAAGACATGTAAGAGAAGTGAAAGTATCTGACTCAAAGTATGAGGACCTCATAGTGACCAAAAAAAAAAAAAAAAGATTGCTGAGGAGGGGTTGACAGAAAAGAAATCCCAGGTTTGGAGCAAAAACTGGATAGAAAACAATTAGGAAAGCTTCTCTCCAAGTCCAGTCACTGCAGACTGTGACTAGGAGATCAGGGTTAGAAGGAGGCTAGCAGTGTATATAAACACCAGGAGATGAGGATTGAGATCATAAGATGCAGAAGGATGGAAAAATGAGAACCAGTGAGGCTCAGAGGTCAATGAAGTAGGACAGGAACTCAATCAAAAGGTTATCCTAAGCAGGTTATACTTCAGGTTATACTAAAGTAGAATGCCAAGAATATGAAAAAATGGGTGTCTTTGACCATGTGTTAGTACCCAGAAAAGTATAGTGAGGTAGCCTTTTTTACCAGCATGACTTTGTAGGAAAATAGAACATACTCAGGAAGATCTATATGGAACATATCCAGGTAGCTTCTTAGGGATTCTACAAAAGTAGGCAAGGGGCATTATATGGATAGAGTACGTGGAGGAGAGAAACTGTTGAAGACACAGACTCTAACATTTACAGTCAGGTATGCTGGGTGGCAGAGGCCAACAGAGGCATATGATTCATGCCACAAAATCGCTGAATCAGAAGTTTTTGGTTTAGTTAAAAAAAAAAGATTTTCTTTGGAAAATAGAAGCGAACAGAAGAGAGGGCAGCCCAAATACTGAAATATCCAGGTGGCTTACCATGGGACTTTTGAGATGCATCAGTTGTAGTGAAGAGCATTCAAGTGACAATTGCCAACGTCAGGAAAATCCAGCTGTGATTGCTGCAGACACCAGTGTTCATCCAAGCAATAGAGGCTTTTTAAGAAGTGTTTTTTGAGAAGTACTTTTTGAGAATCACCACTCTGAAATATTGGCATCAACACTGTCATATTTGTTTCCATCAGAATCCCCAAAAGTGCCAAGTCATTTCATTCCTCTGACATTTAGAAGTATGTAGCTCAGAAGATTTTGATGTTCTGGATGAGGAAGAATTATCATTCCTTGACTAACTCTAGAAATTCTAGCCAAAAGAAAATGAAGTATCATAAAGGAGATGGTATTCTACTGATGAATTTCTTTATGGCTTCCTTCATATCTCTGTTCCTCAGACTGTAGATAAAGGGATTCATCATTTGAGGAACCACAGAGTAAAGCACCGAAGCCACAGCAGTTTTCCTGGATGATTCTGTAACTGTTGAGCTAATGTAGACCCCCAAACCTCTTCCATAAAATAAGAAAACCACTGACAGGTGAGACCCACAGGTGGAAAAGGCTTTATATCTTCCTTCTGGTGATGACATTCTCAAGACAGTGAATGCAATTTGACTGTAAGACAAAATAATGCCAGAGAGGGGCACACCACCAAATATGCAAGATGAAATGTATATAAGTATGTTGTCAATAAGAGTGTTGGAACAGGCAAGTTTAGTAATCTGTGTAAGCTCACAGAAGAAATGTGGGATCACCAGCTCTGTGCAGAAGGACAGATGTAACACCATCAAACCATTCACCAGGGCGTTCACCATGCTCCCCACCAGAGAAAATGCTATCAGTAGGGTACATAAGCATGGGTTCATAATGGTCCTATACCTAAGTGGATGGCAGATAGCAACATAGCGGTCATAGGCCATTGCTGCAAGAAGACAATTCTCCATGCCAACAGACATAAAGACAAATCACACCTGAGTCAGGCATCCTGCATAAGTGATGTTCTGGTCCTGTGTTTGTATATTCGCCAGCATTTTTGGAATTGTGTATGTGACTAAAACCATGTCATTAAAGGAAAGACCAGAAAGAAAGAAGTACATGGGGGTGTGGAGATGGAAATCAGACCTGGTGGCCAGAATGATCAGGAGGTTTCCTATTATTGTGACAAGGTACATGGAAAGAAATATACTGAAGATGATGAGTTGCAGCTCTGTATCATCTGTGAGTCCCAGGAGAATGAATCCTGATAAAATTGTTTGGTTTAGAGATTTCATGTTCATGGTGAATCTGATGAAAAACATAGGTTGAAAAGATAACAAACTACATGAACTGCAGCAATATCACAATATCACCAGATAACCACCCGTGTGAGCATCTTGATTTTTGCTTTTAACCTTCAGAACCATGAAAAAAATAATTTCTTATGTTAAGCTTCCCATTCTGTAGTTTGTAACATTTATTATAGTTCACAATTCTTTGGCCCAACATGAGTATAAAAATATAATTAAATTGGGGCTGCAAAGATGGTTCATTTGGGTAAGTACGTGCCACACAAGCATAAAGGCCAGCAATCAAACCATCAGAATTCATGGAAGTGCCATCTGGGCACATAGGCTCATCTGTAATTCCAGCATAGACAGGGAATCCTCAGAGCAAGTTGGCTACAGAGACTAGCCATATGATGAGCTTTGGGTTTTACTAAGAACTTCTGCCTCATTGAATAATGTGCAGAACCATTAAGGATGATTCTTGGCACCAACATCAAACTTCTACACACACAGTCTTTTATGTTCACACAAGTGTGCATAATACACACACACAAATGTGGAAAAAGGTTAATGGGTAATGGAAAAATGTCTCATTTCAGTTGACAAATGCTTGCCTTGCCAACATGAGGACCAAAGTTTGATACTAAGAATCTATATTTTATGCATATGGAATGTTAGTAATAGACAGAGAGAGACAGAAAGATCCTGGCATCTTACTTATCAGCCAGTTCAGTGAATTTAGTAAGTACCAGGCCTGCAAGAAACTCTTGTTTCAAAAACAAAGCAAAGGGACTGGAGAGACAATCTAAAGGTTAAGAGACCATCCTTTCTTGGCAGAGAATCAAAGTTTAGTTGTCAGCATTCATGCTAATTGGTTTACAACAGGTTGTAACTCCAATTGCAATATGTGTCACCTATAAGGACATTTAAATGTGCATATATGCACCCTCTCACACAGAGAAACACTGGTATACACACAATTACATAAAAATAAATCATAAAATGGTATTTTCAAAAACTAGGTGTCTCCTAAAGATAATACCTGACATTTATGTTTGCCTTCCACATTCATGTGCACATGCAACATGCGCATGCGCACACACAGAGAGAGAGACAGAGACAGAGACAGAGGCAGAGAGACAGACAGAGAGAGAAACAGAGGCAGAGAGACAGACAGACAGAGAGAGAGAGAGAGAGAGAGAGAGAGAGAGAGAGAGAGAGAGAGAAAGAGAGGCAATGGATGTAATCTGGACAAGTTTTAACAGTCTCTTATATGTTCATATCATATCTTCTGAATTGTAACACTCTCTCCAGGAAGGAAGAATGGGTTCATGAAACTCAAATTTCTCTATGGGAGGAGACAGTGTTAACAGAGCTGCTAAAGGAAGATGAAGTCTGTGGAGACTTAAAGCCATATGGAGAACCCTGCCAGGGATGCAGATTTCTTGAGTTATCATCAGTGCAGAGATGAGATTTTTGGTAATATAACTACATATGGGTCTTCCTGTTTTATAAGTAACTTCTCATCTTTACTTACTTAAGTAATCCCAATAAACTCACTGGTTGACCAAGTTAGGTTTATTGGCATCATTAATTTTGTCTATTGTAGGTTCCCTGTCTGGAATAAGTATTTGTTGTATCTTTGTGGGAAGCTCCATATAAGAGTCACCATGGTTGAGAAGGGCCAAATCTCTGCTCAAAGAGAAACAGAACGTGTTCTGAGATTTTAGGGAAGCTCAGTGAGAGCCAGTAAGGTAACAGGGTAGATGCATAATGGCATACCACTGAGAGGAGCAGTATGAGAGTCTGGGGTGTTTTGCTCCTAATCATCTTAGTGAAACCTTGTATCATTGCTTCTCATAAATCAAGTAAAATCAAGTAAAATTCTGATTGCCCTAGCATTTTCTAAGATGCTGTTATATGCTTGGCTTCCAGAAGAACAATGTTGATGTCTTACCAGGATGTTGATAATGGATGATTTGTCTCAGAAAATTCAGACAGCTTATAAGAGTCAGGAAGATCTGGCACTGATTCTTGTAAGGGGTAGGGGTATTAAGTCAAGTCACAGCCTGAATTGTGCAGTCTGGCATCTCAGGGGGTGCAATAATCAAAGCTGCTCATTAGAGCAGTGATGTTTTTTTCTACCATTCTTCTCTCAGGAGGGCAAGTCCTTAAAGTCTAGCCATATAGACTAGAAGAGCTTCCCA
Organism: Pachyuromys duprasi; assembly: GCA_028658305.1. Classification (NCBI taxonomy): domain Eukaryota; kingdom Metazoa; phylum Chordata; class Mammalia; order Rodentia; family Muridae; genus Pachyuromys; species Pachyuromys duprasi. The sequence continues at coordinate 14,480,845 of CM053747.1, read as the reverse complement.
CACTGGATCCCCTGATAATCCAGACCTAAAGTACACATGCTAGTTACCATCATTTTTTCAGCTAACTCCCAATAAGGCCCTTGTATTCAAACATAGACAAGCTCATACAGAGGTACACTCCTGTAAACACAACAAGAAGGCTGCAGCATAAGAATTACAGCAACAACAATAAAATGTGTAACAAAATGAAACTTTGCCAATAAATTCCAGTGTTCTTTGTAAGAGACAAAGAGAACCTTTGTCAGAAAGTGTGGTGTAACTTTCAAGCGTGAAAAAAAAATCTTACTATGAGTCTCAGCATCTGCTTCAATACTCTCTGGGTAGATTCTTTCAGAGGCCTTCTATGGGTAGGTCCTGCCCTGTTCCCTGACTTCTGCCTCTTCCAATATCTATCCTGTTTGCCCTTCTCAATGAGGATTAAGCAACTTCCCTAGGGTTCTCCATGTTGTTTAGCTTCTTTAGGACAATAGATTTAGTATGTTTATCTTCTATATATGGCTAATATCCACTTATTAGTGAGTATACACCCTGTGTGTCTTTCTGCTTTTGGGTTACCTTACTCAGGATGATCTTTTCTCTTCCATCAAATTGCCTGCAAATTTCAAGATTTCCATGTTTTTAATTGCTGAGTAGTATTCCAAGTGTAAATGTATCACAATTTGTGTATCCATTCCTCAGTTGAGGGACATCTAGGTTGTTTACAGATTCTGGTTACTATGACTAAAGCTGCTATGAACATAGTTGAGTGACAGGCTAGGAGCCTTCCACAGAAGGCCTCTGGAAGATTCCGCCCAGCTGGGTATTGAAACAAAGGTTGAAACTCATGACTAAACCTTGGGCAGAGTGAAAGGAATCTTATGGAAGAAGGGGGACATAGAAAGACCTGAAGGGGATAGGAACTCCACAAGAAGACCAACAGAGCCAAAAACTCTGGGCCCCGGGGATCCTGCAGACTGATGAATTCAACAAGGACCATGTATGGAGAGGACCTAGACCCCCTGCTCAGATGTAACCTATGGGCAGCTCAGTCTCCATGTGGGTTCAACCAGTATCTCTCCTTTAAAATCTAACAGTCCCATGAAAGTGTTCACTAATAAGCATTACAGAAAAAAATTAAAGTTTAAAGAAGCCCAAGTGAACACCTGAATCAACTTTAAGAGAAAGCTGGGATTGGGAGGAGAAGAGAGAGGGGTTTATGGGGGCCGATACAAAGTAAATAAAGTGTAATTAATAAAAAAAATAAAAAATGAGACAGAAAAAAAGAGAATGAACTTAAAAACAATAAATGCCTGATTGATCCCCAATAGAACACAAACATAAGGCTGCTAAAATAATAACTAATAGTATCTAAAATTTGATCATGGAATTCAACAAATAGATAGAAACATAGAAGTGATTTCAAGCTGAAATAAAATATAATTGAAATCTCCAAAAACAAGAGAACTCAACGGAAAGCTTTAAAAACAGAATGAACCAACTGGAAGATATAATATCAGGGCTTGAAGATAAACTGGATGTTATAGACAATATAAGCATTGAATATTAAAAAAAATTTAAACACAGAAAAAGAACACAGAGAAAAGTTGTGACATCATGAAAAGATCAAACCTTCAAACTGTAGAAATAGATGAGTGAAAAGAATCCCAAGTCAATAGGATAGACAGGATCTTCAACAAGCTCATGGATAAAAACTTCTTCCAACTAAGACACATTCATATGAAACACACAGAATATAAAGTTGACAAAAACCAGAAAACAAACTACCTTTAGCATAGTTAAAACAGTAAGTGCACACAACAAAGAAAATTTATTGAAAGATAAAAGGCAAACGTATTATAAATATATATATATATAAAGAAAATTTTATCAGAATAACAGCTGATTTCTCAAGTGAAAATATGAAATCTGGAAGAACCTAGAACAATGAAATCCAATGCTTAAAACACCGTAAGGTCCAAATTATGCTAATGTAGCCAATAAAATTATCTGATATGTATTAAGAAGAAATAAAAATTTTCATGGTGTAAATAATATAAAATACTTTATATCCAACAGACCAAATTTAAAGAAAATACAGGAAGCAAAACTTTAGGTTAAGAATGGGAAACAGTCTAGAAAGAAACTCTAGAAAGAAAAATAAAGCCTTAATCATTGAAACACAAAGTGCCACTGAGAACACAAGAAATAACAAAAATTTAAGAACGACTGCAATCAACACATATAGATTTACAATAATATTAGTGTTAATAGCTTCAAATTTCCAATCAGACTAAAACAAGAAATAAAATCTATCTGTTGTGTATAAGAAACACAATTTTAAAGATAGGCATGGACTTAGAGTAAAATCATAATACAAAAATACTCCAATCAAATAGTACCAGGAATCAGGCAGATATTACTATCCTAAATGAACTTCAAGCTGAAACTTGAAAAGAGATTAAAAAAGAATAACTTCATTCTAATCAATGAACAACTAAGCAAAAGACCATTCTAAATCTGTATGTGTCAAAGTGGTATACTCATTTTCATTGTAAAAAAAAGTACTACTGGAAATAAAGAGACAAATTAACTCAATCCATTGAGAGTAGGCTATTTCCAAACCATACTTACTCTAATAGACAGATAATCTGGACAAAAATAATCAGAATTAGACGATAACATTCATCAAATGAACTTAACAAATATCTATAGTATATTCTAGCCAAACCCCAAATAATGTACATTCTACTCAGCAGCACATGGAAGACCACATCTTGGGACACAAATAAAATACTAACAAGTTAGGAAAAATTCAAATTACTCCAAGAAATTTATTTCATTTTTACACAATAAATGTTAAACAGCAAACAACTGTCTAGCAAATGTACAAAATCATAGTGGTTTAAACACTCATTACAAAATGTGTAATTAAATAGTAATTCAAGAATAAAATTTAAAAATTGCCAGGAAAGAAATAAAACTGAAAATGCAAGTCATTAAACCTTAGAAAACATTTTCATTTGAAATAAATGTTTTATATCACGCATGTGGCATAATTACCTGGTCTCATTACTGGAGAGCTGTAGAGTTCTGCCATTGGTTATTCAACTGTTGTCAGTAACTATTATCAGTAACTCACCAAACAAGTATTGTCATTTTCTGTTTTCACAAAGACTTAGGTAGGAATTAGCATTTTCTTTTGAGAATATGAATAACTCTGTGGTGTCAGTTGAAGAAACAAAGAAATAGAATATGTTTGTGGGATATTTCTATTCTAAAGCAAGTTGTATGCTAAAATAGTATTATGTAAAATTAGGATTTTTTAAATATTTTAAGGTAAATGGAAAAATATAAGAGAGTATGTAAATAAGAAAGGGCAATTGTGCTCCTAAATACAAGAAATTTGATGACCTCTAGGTATAGGTCATCGATAATCACATCTGCATTACAGATCCAAATATAATGAATCATCTTAAGCCTGCTATACTAGATAGCAGTAGTATTTGAAAATTTACATTTGTTTATAATAATAAAAAATTCAGCAACATTATTTGGGGAAAAGTAAATGTTTTAATATAATATTTTCTGATCACGGGAAGAACAGGTAGGTTATCTACAGACATTGGCCATTCTCTCTGTTCCCTCAGGCCCAATTTTTATGGTTTCCTCTAGGGCTATAATAGAACCCCAGCTGAGGCCTTTTCTTTCCTTGCACCACACCTCCTGTAGATCTCACAGACCATCCCTACTTTGCTTCCTGCTCCCCCCCCCCCTTTGCTGTTTCTCTTCCCCTCAACACAGGCAGGCATCCTCTATTTAACTGCAGGCCAGTTTCCTCTTTTCCAGCTTCCAACACTAACAATTCTCCATGAACACACCAGTCTATCAGGCCAGAAAACAAGTGACACATAGCCAACACTCTGGAAATCAAGGAAGTAAACAGAAACCAAGAAACAAAATAATCACCTAACAAAGACAAATCAGAAATTGGTACTTAAACGTGTAATCACACAAAACCCTATATGCCAGCATTAGAACACAATCAATAACAACCAAGGCAATGTGTCACCACAAGAGCCCATCGATCCCTGACTCAGTAGGCTCTGAATATACTAACATAAGTGAACCACAAGAAAAAGACCTTAAGTCCAACTCTTTATAGATGGTAGAGGTCCATAAAGAGGAAATACATAAATCCCTAAAAGAAATTGGTTCTATATATTTTAAACATTTTTATTTTATATTAATCACAGGTTATGTACTTTGTATCCCAGCTGTAGCCCCCTCCTGTATCCCCTCCCTATCCCCCCATCCCTCCCTCATCTCCTCCCTGCTCCTTTCCAAGTCCACTGATAGGGGAGGACCTCCTCCCCTTCCATCTAACTCTAGCTTATCAGGTCTCTTCAGGACTGGCTGCTCCTCCCTTGGGGAGGGGGTGGGTTGAAGAGCCAGCCATTGAGTTCATGTCTGAAATAGTCCCTGTTCCCCTTACTAGGTACCCACTTGGATATTGAGCTACCATTTGCTACATTCAAGCAGGGGTTCATTGTTATATCCATACATGGACCTTAGTTGGAAAAACAGTCTCATCAAAGACCCCTGTGCCCTGCCATATTTGGTCCTTGTGGAGCTCCTGTCATCTCCAGGTCATACTAACTCCTCCTTCTCTCATATGATTCCCTGCACTCTGCCAAGGGGTTGGTTATGTGTCTTAATATTTGTTTTGATACACTGCTAGGTAGAGTCTTTCCGAGGCCCTCTGTGGTAGGCTCTTGTCCTGCTACTTGTTTTCTCCTACCTCCAATGTCCATCCCATTTGTCTTTCTAAGTGATGATTAATCCTCTTACCCAAGGTCCTCTTTCTTGTTTATCTTCTTTAGGTGTATAGATTTCTGTATAGTGAGTATATACCATGTTCTGCTTTCGGGATACTTCACTCAGGATGGTCGTTTCTAGGTCCCACCATTTGCCTGAAAATTTCATGATTTCCTCCTTTTTATATTTTGACCCACAACTTCGGCAGAAAACTTTTGCTTTCCCAGAGGCTATGCTAGTTCTATGGACCCCAAATAAGATACCACCCATCACACCTTAACATTTTTTAAATCCCTGTAGCCCCAAAATGTACCATTTTCCCTTACTTCTGTATGCCAGTCTACAATTCTGTCTGCTTTCCCAGAAGCCATGTTAGCACCAGGTAAGACACTTCTCTCTCCCCACCATTTCCCCTTAAAGCCAACTAGTCCATACTTCACCCCTTCCCTTGTCCCCCATATTTCACCCCATTATTTCAGCAGAATACTTCTGCTTTACTAGAGGCCATGCAGTACTACAAACTCCAAAGATCAGGTAGGTACATAGAAACCCAGAGGACTCACAGGAATTTTGAACCTTAGAGGCAACATTGGCACCCAAAATTCCAGATGTCAAACCAATCATAGAACCTCAAAAAAGACACCATACTGAATCTGAAGACTCATTCATTGGTCACCAGAACTCCAGTCCACTCAGGCCAGAATACCATAAAAGAAACAGAAATTAAAGGGAAAAAAAAATCTATCTAAGAAAGATAAATCAGCACCTAAACCTATAATAAACCCAAACCCATATGACTAAAAACTTGCATAAGACCATAATCAATAACAGCCAGGGCAATTTGGCACCACCAGAGTCCAGCCATCCTACAAGACCAAGCCCTGGAAATTCCAACACAGCTGAAACACAAGAAAATTACCTTAAATCCAATCTTATGAAGGTGATAGAGGCCTTTAAGGAAGAAATTAATAAATCCCTTAAAGAAATACAGGAAAATAATACCAAATGGGTAAAGGAAATGAATAAAACTGTTCAAGACCTGAAAATAGAAATAGAAGCAATAAAGAAACTACAAACTAGAAAATCCTGCTGACAAACAGAAACAACAAAACAAGCATCACAAGATGAAAGAGAAAATCTCAGGTAGGATACAATAGGGGAAATTAATACATTGGTCAAACAAAATGTTAAATCTTGTTAAACCTAAAAAGTTCCTGACACAAAACATCAAAGAAATCTAGTTCCCTATATAAAGAACAAACGTAAAAATAATAGAACTAGAACAAGATTCTCGGTTCAAAGGCCTGGAAATTATTTTCAACAAAATCATAGAAGAAAATTTCCTAACCTAAAGAAACAGATGCTTATAATATCTCTCAACATCAATGGACTAAATTCTCCAATAAAAAGACACAGAATAACAGAGTTTATGTGAGAACAGGATCCATCATTCTGCTACATACAAGAAACACACCTCAACATCAAAGATAGACATCATCTCAGAGTAAGTGGCTGGACCCAAGATACTCTAATATCTGACAAAATAGACTTCCAACAAAAAATAATCAAAAAAGATGAGGAAGGACACCTTATAATAATCTAAGGAAAACTTTACCAAGATGATGTCTCAATTCTGAATATCCTCAAATGCAAAATCACCAACATTCATTTAAAAAGTTTTACTAAAGCTTAAATCACACATTGAACCCCACACATTGAACCCCAGGGAACCATAAAGATAAACTTAAAAAACTTGTACTCCACAAGTGAAAGACAAAAACACCCCATTCTTACTCATGGACAAGTCATTCAGAAAGAAACTAAACAGAGAAATAATGAAACTAACAAATGTTATGTTATGTAACAAATGTTATGTAACAAATGGACTCCAATGGACCTATCTACAGAATGTTTCACCCAAATACAAAAGAACAACCTTCTTTTCAGGAACTCACAGAACCTTCTCTAAAATTGGCCATATGCTCAGTCACAAAGCAAGCCTCAACAGATACAAGAAAATTGAATTAACCTATTGTATCTTATCAGACCACCACAGATTAGAGCTGGACTTCAGCAACAGAAACAACACAAAGCCTACAAACTCATGGAAACTGAACAACTCTCTATTCAGTGACCTCTAGGTCAGAGAGAAAATGAAGAAAGAAATTAAGTGCTTTTTATAATTCAATGAAAATGAAGGCATAGCATACCTAAACTTAAGGAACTCAATGAAAGCAGAGTTAAGAGAAGAGTTTATAGCACTAAGTGCCTTCATAAAAAAATTAGTAAGATCTCATATGTAGTAGAAACTGTATTAATTCATAGATTTTTCTAACCCAGCTAGCTCCCAAATAATGGAGACAGACCTATTGATTTCTTTAACAAGCTTTAGCACAATAACTGGGCAGGTGTGATATAATGTTTTATGTTAGTCTGGCTACCTCCCAGCTACAAATCCCAAGTTATTTGCCAATATTTATTCTGTCTGGGCTAGATACACTTCATCAGGCCATATTCTTTCTATCCATCTCTCACCTTCCTTCACCTTCCCTTCTTTTTTTTTCCCTACATGAGACTCCAAGCCCAGTTACTTCTCTTCTGCCCAGTTAAAAGCTGTCCAGCCTTTTTTATCATCCAATCAGAGATAATTGAGGAGCAAAGCTTACATAACAAACACAGGTGTACCTAAGAATGCTCTCATCAGGACTGTACCCAGATGTTAGGTCTCAGAATTCAGCATTTATATACATGACACCAAACCCGTCCCCAACATTCATACTAGCAACTTAACCTGAAAGCTCTAGAACAAAATGAAGCAAAAATATCCAAAAGGAATAGGCAGCAGGAAATACTCCAACTCAGGGCTGAAATCCATAAAATAGCAACAAAACAACCATACACAGGATCAATGGAAGAAAAAAACTGGTTATTGGAGAAAAATCAACAAGAAGATAAGCCTTTATCCAAATTAATAAAATCAGAAATGAAAAGAGGGACATAACAGTAGATACCAAGGAAACCCAGGGAACCATAAAGATAAACTTAAAAAACTTGTACTCCACAAAATTAGAAAATCTGAAAGAAATGGGAAATTTTCTCAATAGGTACCACTTATCAAAATTAAATCAAGATCAGACAAACAATTTAAATAGACCTATAACCCCTAAGGAAATAGACGCAGTCATTGAACATCTCCTCCCCACCCCAAAAGCCCAGCACTGTCTGTATTAATGCAGAATGCTATGAGACTTTCAAAGAATTGTTAATGCCAACAATACACAAATTATTTCACAAAATAGAAACAGAAAGAATATTGCTTAATTCAGTTTATGAGGCCATGTTTACCATAAAGACTCAACAAAGAAGGAGAATGACAGGCTAATTTTCCTAATGAGCATAGATGCAATAATGCTTAATAAAATACTCACAACCCAAATCCAAGAAAATATCAAAAAGATTATGCACCATGGTCAAGTAAGCACCATTCCAGAAATGCATGGAGGGTTCAGCATACAAAAAACTGTAAATATAATTTATTATATAAATAAACTGTAAGAAAAAAACATAATCACCCAATTAGATGCTGAAAAAGCCTTTGGCAAAAAGCTGACACTCTTTTATAATAAAAGTTCTGTAGATTAGGGATACAGAGATATGCCTGAACATAATAAAGGCAATTGGCTTATAGCCAACATCAAATAAATGGAAAGAATTTCAAAGCAGTACCACTAAATCAGGAACAAGACAAGGCTGCCCAATATCTTCATATATATTCAATATAGTACTTGAAATTTTAGCTAGCACAATAAGACAACTAAAGGAGATCACGGAGATACAAACTGGAAAGAAGTCAAAGCTTTGCTATTTACAGATATGATAGTATATATAAGGGACCCTAGAAATAACCCCCAGTGACCTATTAGAGCTGGTAAACACTTTCAGCAAAATGGCTGGATACAAGATTAACACAAAGGTTGGTTTTAAGGTCTTTTTATTGTGCTTCAGCTGTGTTGGAATTTTGTGGGCTTGTTGTAGTAGAAGAGCTTGGCTCTGGTGGTGACATATTTTCCTAGCTGTTGTTGATTGCATTCTTATACTGCCATCTGTGCCTCTAGATTTGGGGTGATTATAGGCCTAGATACTGGTTTCTAGATTTGTCTGTACTGAATGGGGGTTTTGTTCCTTGGTTTCTGTTTCCTCTCTGGTCTTCTGGCCTGTGTGGCTTGTGGTTGAGTGGGGGTTTTCCACCTGAGCTGGGGATGCCACTTTTAGTGTCAGGTATTGTCTCTTGTAGAGCTGAGAGTCTTTGCCCAAGTGGGAGGCTGGGACACAAAGACAAGGAGAGAAGGATGAATTGGGGATACTGTTGGAGGGCTCACCAAGACTGTGGAGGAGGTGTGCAGATAGGCAGTCTACCTATAGTTCTGGTGGCTGGAGTGGCCACCAAGTTAGGTGGAGAAATGGTGATGAGAAGGGGTGGTAGATTGGGAATAGTTTCTGGGGGGAGGAACACTGAGAGAGTGGAGGAGGTCCACAGGTAGGTACCCTACCTAGTCTTCAGGCAGGCATGGCCTGATCTTCTGGCAGGCATGGCATATTGTTGAGCAGAGGGTGTCTGCCAGAGGGCAGTCCTGATATTCTTTATTCTACTTGATGTATTCTTGAGTTTTCTAGTTGGGTGACTATGTTTTTTTCAGTTCCGTCTTCATTTCTGTTTGATTCCTCTTTAATGTTTCTATATACTTATTGAATCCCATTCTCAAGTCCTGGATTGTAACTGTCATTTCCATCAGCTTTTATGTATGTGTTTTCCTTGGCATTTCTCAAACTCTTTCTCCTTAATCACACTAAGATGGTTCTCTAAGATCTCCTTGAGATCTTTGATGAAATTTTTATTTTTTAAAAATCCTGGGTCCTGTGGTTCATAGAGGTAATTCTCATTGGCAAACATTTCTACAGAACTGACAGGGTTTGGAAAGAAGATACTAGCTTGATGTTTCATAATCTTTATATTTTTTTGCATGAGATCTTGGCATGTGCACTTTTTATTTCAAAGCTTGTTGTGCACAGAGAAGTTTGGGGCAGAAGAGACGATGTGGGGGTACTTTGAGGCTAGAGATTGCAATGAAATCGGGCAGACATGGGAAATTGGACTGGTATACAGCATGTGCTTTCTGATCCTAGCCTGAACTTTGTGGGTAGACCTGGCTGCGTAGCAAAGTTGAATGTGATATGAGAGGTGTCTGATTTTGGAAGTAGGAAGAAAGAGTCCTGACAGAAGCTTGGGAATCATTTGTGGTACAGGCAAGGGAAGCCAGACCAGTCAGGACACAGCATATGTGACAGAGTTGCCTGGATAGATTCTGGAGAAAAGTGTGGGAAATATTGCTGCTTGGGGTGGTTCCAAGCAGGGTAGAATGGACCTGGGAGTGACTTCAGGTAGGAAAAGTGGTGGCAGAAATCTAAAGGTTGGCTGAATAGCATGTGGAGGTAATCAGACTAGCCCCACACACTTGTGTGGGACAAAGGCTTAAACTGGTGGATTGTAGAGGAGTTGATGGGGAGGTCCAGGAGACACATTATGCTACACCCGGATGAAGGAAGGACATAGGAAATGTAGATGAGTAGGGTGATTGGAACCAGACCAAAAGTGACCTGTCAATAAAATTTTTAAATGGTTTTGAAGTTAATGAGTTTGTTCACAAATGAGAGAGTATAAAGAACAAGCAAAAGCTATTGTTTCCCATAATTTATTTCCTAAACACTTAAAATGGTCCATGTAGGCTTCTTACAACCATGCTGTAGCCCCATAGGAAATTGAACTATTCAGGGAATCAAGATGAAATTGGAAATTTGCCTAACAAGAAGTCTTGGGAATTAACTTTTTAATGAATCTGTAAATATTTTCTCAGTTCTTATAATTTATCCTGTACCTTGGCTTCATTTGTTCTTTGGGCCAGAAGGATACCTACAGGAGCACTGTGCAGCATCCTTCTGGCCCAAAGCAGACTTTCCAAGAAGCAAAATTAACTTCTTCATTTACCTTCAGAAAGAAAAAAAAACTCAGTATAAAGAATGACTGAGTGATGATGTTCCAAAGAAGAAAAATAACCAAGTAAGTGATAGAGCTGTCTGGGATGGAAAAAAAAGAGAGAAAAATATGAGAATAAGCCATCTGCTGATAACACTGAAGATGGGATTTACAGTGTCATGAGTGTTAAAATATACACTTTTACAAAGTTTAAAACAGTTTTTAAAACTATGTTTTTTTTCAATATTTAATCATTATTCAACAAGTTGCGTTTGTGTATGTGTTTGCTCACATGTGCACCCATGACATGGAATGAGTGTGGAGATATTTGGACAACTTTGGAAGTTGGTTCTTTACTTCCACTTTGCTGAGATGGTACCTCTTTTGTCATTTCTGTCACTGAGTATAGTACCCAAGTCTGACTGGCACATAAGATCCTAGTCAATTCTCCTATATCTACCTTTTCTCTTGCCAGAGAAGAGAAAGAGTCCTAGATCTGTTCGGTCAACAGAACTTGAGTTATTCTCCTGTTGATTCTTTGAAAACCCCTGGAGATCAAGGGTGCCTCTTCTAAAATCCTTTAAATTGAGAGTAGTGAAAAGACTCAGTGTGAAAGATCCTTACAACCAAGCCTAACAACTTAAGTTTTATCCCCCAAACCTAAACAGTGAAAGGAGAGAACCAACTCCTCCAAGCCATCCTCTAACATGCTCATCTACACTATGCCCTACACGCACACACACACACACACAATAAATTTTAAAATATTTGTAATCTTTAAAATTTTGAGAGGCCTTACACAAAGTCCAGTGATCCATATGGGATCAGATAGTGCTTCTTTGAGAGTAGATAGACTCAATGAGAAGACTGAGGGTATCCATGAGTCCTCTCATTCCTGAGGGTGTCCTCTGAGCTCTAGAAGAATAAGGTATGAAAGAGTGGATAGACAAACTCTTAGTTGTCTTAGAAAGAAGGTACAGTAAATCAGTTCTTTCTATCAATTATGAATTTCTTTACTTCTTCTTGGGATATAAAAAAATTCCATCTTTTATGTGAATTATTATACCCAGAGTAATATGTTTTCAATGTCTTAATGTGGCATAAACTGTTTGTGTGCAAAGATATTTCTATGCATACTTATAATGCTTTGATTATATTCACCCACTGTTCTATTCTTTCTTATTGTTCTCCTTCTCTTATTCTCCTCCACATCTGTAATAGTGTCCCTTCTACTTTTGTGTATTTTGTAAAGTATTGTAAGACAAGACATCTTTCTTGCAGAACCCTAATTATTTCAGTTAATGCTATAATCTCCAATTCCATCCATTTCCTTTAATAACATAGTTTTGTATTTTTATTATGAGTATGACTCCTTTTAATATACAGGTTGTTTTATTTAACCATTCATTCATCAGTGATTATCTAGGCAAACTCAACAAGATTGCTATTATGAATAGTCACAATAAACACGGGTGGGCAAGTACTGTTATTTTTATTCATTTGGGATATATGCCTAGAAGTAGTATAGCTGTATTATGTTGAAATTTCATTTTCCATTTTTTGAGAAATCTCCATGTGGATTCCACAGTAGTTGCACTAATTTATATTCCTACCAATAATATTTTATTTCCTTCCCCACACATGACATAAGTGCTTAATATAATGTCAGAACATAGAATAAGAAATTATCTTTGATCCTTTTGTGATAGTGAGGCAAGGTGAGGCAGGAATATTATTGTGAAGACAGCTTGGTCTACAAAGTGAGACATTGTCTCCTCCAATATTCTCCCCCACAAAATAAAATAAAATAAAATAAAACTACATTGGCATGGGGATTCTATAGAAGGATAATTTAAAACCCAGGAGTAAGATATCAAGAAATGCCAGCAACAGAGATCATAAGGAAGTATTATAACCCAATGGAAACACTATGAGACTTTGATGAGGGGAAAATTCAATTTGGAAACCAACCTTTCACTCTTAAAATCTATAATAGGTTTTGTATATCCTATCTCTTCTTTAGGTCTTAACCTTCTGATCTTTATAAGGTGGACAACAGGGTTAGGGAGGTAGCTAAATGGATAAAGTGCTTACTGTGAATGCATGAAGACGCTGGTTTACATTCCTAGCACCCATGTAAAAGCCAAACATGCTTGTAGCCCCAGATCTTGATGCAGAAAGAGGTGAATACTGGGCCCTTGTTTGGTAGCTAGTCTAGCTGAAATGGTAAGCTCCAGATTCTGTGAAAAACTCTGTCTCAAAAAATAAGGTGGAAGAACTATTGAGTCATATATCCTCATTGTCAACTTCTGGCCTCTAAACACACACACACACACACACACACACACACACACACACACCACCCAGAAGCAGAAAATGCTAGTAATAAGTGGGATGGGTGAAAGTTGGCCTATTTCCTCAAACAACTGTAATAAGTCTGTAGGGGTAAGAGTTAGCTGAAAGCATACATTTAACAAAGAGCTAGAAGGGTTTTTCTAAAGATTTATTTTGGGGGCGATGTATTTTAGTGTGAGGGGGCAGATAATGTACCATGGTGCTTATGCAGAGGTCAGAGGACAACTTTTCATAAGTCCACCTTGTTTTCTGTTTGTTTCTTTTGGAGAAAGAACTCCCTTGTTTCTGTGACTACACTGCATTTATGACCTCCTAGCTAATACTTCTGTTTCTTCCCTAAGTCTCATCTTAAGAGTGCTGAGATGATCAGTGCCAGCCACTACATCTTCCTTTTTCATGTGGGTTCCAGGAACTGAAAGCAGGTTACCAGACTTGCAGCGCAAGCACTTTTCCTGGCGGAGCCACCTAATGGTCCTGAGGTTTTTAACATAATATGCTTATACTTTATTCAATGGACAGTAGTGAGAAATCCAAAGGTGTTATACAGATACTAAATTTCCAAAACTCACTGATATCCCCAGATATGTTTTCTAAATAGTCTTGTATTCCTTCATATGGTTATGGAGGCTGGAGCAATGGTTCCATGGTTAGAAATACTTGCTACTCAATCATGAGAATCATAGTTCAGATCCCAGCACCCATGTCCAGTGGCTTACATTATTAAGAATATTCCCTCATAACTTGAAAAATGTCCTTACAGTTCCCTTCCACCACCAAAAAATGAATGTATCAGTTCCTGAACAATTCATAAAATATAGATGATAACCATAGAGCCTAAACTTAGACCCTTTAGATTAACTTTACTGCCTGGTCTCTGTACAATCCTGTCTGAATTTACTAATCTCATCATGCCTTCACTTCGCATGTGATGGAACAATCATCTCTTTGGGTTATTGTAAGTGGAATATGAGAAAAAGATGTTAGTGTTCCAGGTAGGTTCTGAGTTCATGCCTGTAATCCCAGCTAAGCAGAGAGTTGAAAAAGAAAGCCTGGAAGGTTAAGGCCAGCTTACTAAATATCTAATCCGAGGTCACTCTAGGCAGTTTAGTGAGACCTTCCCTCAAAGTAAAAATAAAAAAAAGGACTGGCCTGGGTATGTAACTCAGTAGTAAAGCACTACTACTAGCAAGTATAAGACCCTGGGTTCAAACAAATAAACGAGAAAAATAAATAAATAAATAAAACATTTAGTGGTTGTTTCTATAGAAGGAATTCAATAAAAGATGTTTTCTTATTTTTATGAAGAAATTTGTTACCAGAAATTATAAGGAGTCCCAAAGGGTCGCTGCATCTTACTGAGGAACTTTAGATCCCCTTCTAGAGTTCCTGGTCATGTTGTTAAGAGATTTAAGAACAGACACAAATAAAACTTGAGGACAACTTTATTAGAATTAAAAAGAAAAAAAACCAGCAGGGCAGGCAAACTGTAATCTCAGCATCTGCAAGGAAGAGGAAGATGGGAAAAGAGAGAGGAAAAAATCCATACCATTTTCTAGACCCTGTGGACAAACATTCACAGGACCAAGAGGGAAGCTTCAGTAAAGAGTGAAAAAGGCCAAAGAACCAGAGAAAGCATGCTGCAGTCTCTGGCCAACACCTGAAAGAAAGATGCAGAAGAGAAAGGGAAGAAAAGAAAGCTTTACTTCAGACCTCAGGGAGGCTGACAAGCATCAAAGCCTCCAGGTTGCTGATATTAGCCATATAATATAGGATAAACATACTAACATCTACAGTCCTACAGAGGCTAAACAACAAGTGGGACCCTAGGAAAGAGGCTGAAACCTCATTCAGAAGGGCAAACAGCAGAGACATAGGAAGTAGGAGAAGACAGGGAACAGGGCAGGAGCCTTCCACTGGGGGCCTCTGAAAGACTCTACCCATCAGGGTGTGGAAAGAGATGCTGAGACTCAAAGCCAAACTTTGGGAAAAGTGAAGAGAATCTTACGGAAGAAAGGGGAGATGGAAAGACATGGAGGGGGGACAGGAGCTCCACAAGCAGACCAACAGAGTCAAAAAACCTGGGCCCGGGGGGCCTGCAGAGACTGATACTCCAATCGAGGACCGTGCATGGAGAGGACCTAGACCCCTGCTCAGATGAAGCCCATAGGCTGCTCAGTCTCCAAGTGGGGGCCCTAGTAAGGGGATCAGGGGCTAGCTATCTCTGACATGAACTCAGTGGCTGGCTCTTTGATCACCTCTCCCTGGGGAGTGGGGGTGCAGCCTTGCCAGGCCACAGAGGAAGATGTTGCAGCCAGTCCTGATGAGACCTGAGAGGCTAGGGTCAGACAGAAGGGGAGGAGGACTTCCCTATCAGTGGACTAGGGGAGGGAGGGGCATTGGAGTAGAAGAGGGAGGGTGGATGGGACAGTTAAGAGACTGGGGTGGGGGATACAGCCAGGATGCAAAGTGAATAAATTGTAATAAATAATAAGTAATAATAATAAGTAATACATAATAAATAATAAGTAATAAATAAATTTAAAGAAATTATAAATTAAAAGCTAATAGGATCTTTGATTTAAGATACTTGTGTAACCAGCAGCTTGAGTCCTTAGTTACCCTGTGTGATAATAAAATTAGAAACTTTCCAAAAACATTTAACGGATTATTCAGTTTGGTCTAACTAGGATGAGAAATAGCTTAAAATTTCTCTCCCTGATTACACCAGTGTCATTATTGTGTTTTCCTCAATCTGTCTTCTTTTTTCCTTTTTTGTTGGTTCTTTGTTCATATAGAGAATTTGATCATATTCATCACCCTCTCTCAGCTCCTCCCTGATCCACCCCTACCTTCCTTATCGACCCCACTTTGTGTCCTTTTTGATTTGTAGCCCATCAAGTCCAAATTCTGTTACCTATGTATTTGTAAATGTGTGACCCTGGACTGAAGCTTATTCCACTTCCTAGGGGCTACACCCCTAAATAAAACTGATGACCTCTCTCCCAACAGCTGTAAATTGCCAGCACTTCTTTATCTAGTACTCGGATTTGGGGCCAACTCCCCTGACTATGCTGAAATTAAGGAAAATAAAATTATTTGGTAAATTTATTGTGCTAGAAACAATCAGTTTTAGTGAGGTAACACAGTCCCAGAAAGACAAGAAAACACATGTTTTCTCTGACTTGTGCATGCTAATATTTGAATCTTCAGATAATATGTATCCTCTTTGGAATGGTTATAGTCATTAGGAATTTAGGAAGAAGCCAGGATGGGGACTTTTGAGGGAAGAGAGAAGAAATGAAGTCATTATGAAGGTACAAATAGGAATAATGGATCAGGATGGCTTATTCATTCTTTTGAAACAGGGTCTCTCACTGAATCTAGAGTCACTGATTGAGTTAGATTGACACCAGTGAGTTCGTTGAAGCCTCTTTTCTCTGCAATCCCAGCACCAGGATTATATATGCTCAGCACATGAAAAGTTTTTTCTGAGATCTGGGTGTCCAAACTCAGGCCCTTATTTTGAACAGCAGGTATTTTATCAGCTGAGCAAACTTACTAGCAGTTTCCATAATTTATAGGAAGCCACAAGACAAAGCATGAAGATACATGATTTAGATTTTGAGACAGGTGAAGGAGTTGGCCTTTAAATCATTATGCCAGCAAAGTAGTTCTTTTTTTAACATTTTTATTTTATTTTATATTAATCACAGGTTATGTACTTTGTATCCCAGCCATATCCCCCTCCCACATTCCCTCCCTATCCTCCCGTCCCTCCCTCATCTCCTCCCTGCACCTTTCCAAGTCCACTGATAGTTCTTGAATTCTTGATCCCCCTGCCTTTACCTCCAAAGTGCTGAAATTGTGTGTACCATATCTCCCTGTTTTTCTGTTTGTTTGCCTTGTTATTTTCTTGTTTGTTTAATAATAGCTAAACATTTTCATTTTTCTTCATTTCTCTTTTATAAGTAATTTTTAATTTGTTTTACATCTACTTATTTATTTAGAGAGAACATGCACCTAACAACACATGTATGGAGGTCAGAGGACAACTTGAAGGAGTCAGTTTTCTCCTTTCGTCCTGTGGGCCTCAAAGACCAAATTCGGATCATCAGTCTTGGCATCAAGCACCTTTACCTACTGAATCATCTTACTAGCCCATTTAAAAAATTCTATCAGTTCATATTTATTTTAAAGTAATGAGTTTTGTATTAACATTTTAATTCAAACATAGTACATACTTTACATAATCAGGGTAAAATAATATTTTACTGTAACTTTGATTTACTTTGCCCTGATAGCTAATGGTTGTGAGCATTTTTTACTTGTATTTATTGGTTGCTTCATATTTTATTCTACCTTCATAACATGCAGCCTATTAATTAGTATTACTAAGCATTTGCAACTCAATGTTTTGTTTATAACATTTGTATCTACAAAGAAACTTTTTGGATGACCATTAATTCTCGGATATCACTTCTTTCTGGATTTTACTAGTTCATCCTTTAGTAATTCTTCCTTCAAGGGCTTTGAATGAAGTCTGGAAAAATGGCTCAGTGGGGAAGAACACTTGCTGTGAAAGCAAAGAACAGGAATTCAAATCCTCAGTGCTCACATAAAAGCATACACCTGTACACCAGAGGTCGAGGGTGGAGGCAGTAGGATTCTGGGACCACACTTGAAGGCCAATGTAGATGAAATGCCAACCTTCATGGTCAGTAGGAAACTCTGTCTCAACAAAGAAAGAGAGAGAGAGAATGAATAGAGGAGAACAATAGATGAAAACATTCAATGCCCTCCTTCGACTGCCACAATCATGTGCATGCCACATGTATGCCTGTACCTTACATCCCAAGCACACACACACACACAATAAAAAAGAAAAAACAATCTTTCTAATCTCTTTTTCATGAGCCATGAGATTATATACATAAAAATAACATTATGTGGTCTGAGCAAATTGTATTTATATATTAGGAATATATTCTTTAAAATATTTGTAAGAGCAATAAAGAAGCCAGATGCTATGAATCTAAAAAAGAGTGGTGATAGGAAGGCGAATAAATGGGAGGACTTTAAGGAAGATAAAACATGGAAAATGGTGTAATTGTATTTTAAGTTCAAAAATATAAAATTAAGTTAAAATATCTATGAACTAACCATTTTATCAATATTTATGTGAAATGCAGGAATATTCAGGGATTCTGAATTTAAAGTTCAAAGAGTGAGGTAATATGAACACTAAGCAAAAGTTCAAGGCACTGTAGTTAGCTAAGACACAAACTGGGAAGTTAACTTATCTTACCTTCGAAACCTATCTTCATACTGTTCCTTAACTTGTGTTTTTGATACTTCCAAAAGAGTTAAACACATGGAACCACAAAACCAAACGAGTGCGGCTGAATTCATCCTCTTGGGACTCTCTGAAAAGCCAGAACACGAGCCTGTCCTCTTTTCTCTGTTCCTCTGCATGTATGTGATTACAGTCGTGGGGAACCTGTTGATCATCCTGGCCATCAGCTCTGACTCTCACCTCCACACTCCTATGTATTTCTTCCTGGCCAATCTATCATTGGTTGATTTCTGTCTGGCTACCAACACTGTCCCCAAGATGCTGGTGAACATTCAAACCAGGAGCAAGTCTATCTCTTACCCTTGCTGTCTGACCCAGATGTACTTTTTCCATTTTTTTGGCATCATGGACAGTGTCTTAATAGCTGTGATGGCTTATGACCGGTTTGTGGCCATTTGTCACCCATTACATTATTCTACTATCATGAGTCCACGTCTCTGTGGGCTGCTGGTCGGTGGCCCATGGGTGTATTCCTGTTTCATCTCCCTCACCCACATCCTCCTCATGGCCCGTCTGGTATTCTGTGGGAACAATGAGCTCCCGCACTACTTCTGTGACCTCACCCCTCTTCTCCGGCTTTCATGCACAGACACAACAGTGAACAAGATCTTTGTGCTCATTGTGGCAGGAATGGTGATAGCCACACCTTTTGTCTGCATCCTGGCCTCCTATGTTCGAATCATCGTGGCCATCATGAAGGTCCCTTCTGCAGGTGGCAGAAAGAAAGCCTTTTCTACCTGTAGCTCCCACCTCTCTGTGGTAGTCCTTTTCTATGGGACCACCATTGGGGTCTACCTGTGTCCCTCCTCTGTCCGCACAGCTGTGAAGGAGAAGGCTTCTGCTGTAATGTACACAGCAGTCACCCCCATGCTGAACCCCTTTATCTACAGCCTGAGGAACAGAGACCTGAAGGGAGCCCTAAGGAAGTTCATCAACCGAAAGATCAGCACATCCCCCTGATCATCAAGCAGAACATTGTGAAATTTCTACACAGCCGAATTTGAAGATCTGAGTTCGTCAACTAAAGTTGGAATTACTTGTAAAGAAAGAGTAAACACTTTAAATTCTGAATTACAGAAAGCCAAGAGTCAATTTCTATGTGACCTTTTAATTATTCTCTCGTTCTAGTGTGTGTGTGTGTGTGTTTTATTGTCAGTTTGACACAGCCTAGAGTCACCTGGGAAGAGGGGATCTCAATTGGAGAATTGCCTGTGTCCAATTGCTTGGGGGCATGATGTGGAGGGTTACCTTAATTGCTAATTGATGTAAGATGGCCTAGCCCATGATGCCTGGTACCATCCATAGGCCTGTGGTCCTGGGCTGTGTGAGGAAGCTGGCTAAGCGCTATGAAAATGAGGCTTCCAGTAAACCGTCAGTGTTCCCGCACGGTTGTAAGTTTCTGCTGAATTTCTTCCCTGGTGCCCTTCAAAGATCGGTGGTAACTTTTAAACTAAAATTTAAACCTTTCCTCTAAAATGCCGGTTTTGGTCAGAGTGTTTTCTCACAGAATCAGAGAAGGTAACTGGAAGATTCCCAAGATATGGGGACCAGTAAATAATTCTAACCATGTGTCACATTGTCCTCACCGAAAAATAAGACTGTTATTACAGATTGGATTTTCCTTACTTCAATATCCTTTGGCAAACAGCAAATGTAATCATGTGTTGCTTAAAAATTATATCTTCTGAGGAATGTATCATATGATGATTTTAGCATTGTAGAAATGTCATGTTGTATTTTTATAAATCATTAATTCAAATCAATGTTTTTATTAATTAAATTTATTTTTAGATCGTCCCATACATTTCCGCAATATATACCAACTATTCTCATCTCCTCTCTTCTTAACACCCCTGTGCTGCCCTGCTCCTGTATACAGATCTCTCTTACATCTTCATTATATCCATTTTTGTAACCCCAGGCCATCACTATGGCTATTGGATCAGAGCTGGGGAGTTCAGCAGTATGTACATAACTGGAAACAACTAATTCCCCACTCTCAGAGCCTACCAATAGCCAATAGTTCTAAAATAAAAGGCAAATCCTCTCTAGTTCCTCTTCCTTCAGTGAGTTACTATTGATAAGGTCAGTCTTGCCAAGATGGCAACCAGCACACAGTTTCTGAGCTGCAGAGGAGCTGTTGTGCCAGAATTGGTAAGCGGAAGGACAGCTGAAGCCAGGGAAACGGTGGTGAGACTTTTTAAACGAGAGGGAACATCGCACGAGGTGAGAACTTTGGTCTCAGGCCATCTGTGGACTTGCTCCGGGAAGGAGAGAAACGATCATTTGATCTCCCACCACTCCCCACCCCCCCTTTTTCTTATTTATTTTTTTCATATTTATTTATTTATTTTTATATTAGTTACAGTTTATTAACTTTGTATCCCTGCTGTATCATGCTCCCTCATTCCCTCCCCATCCCACCCTCCCTCCCTCATCTCCTCTCTGCCCCTTTCCAAGTCCACTGATGGGGGCGGACCTCCTCCCCTTTCATCTGACCCTCATTTATCAGGTGTCTTCAGGACTGGCTGCAGAGGAGGACTCCCCTTTTTCCGGCCCCTCCCCTCATCCCGGCACAGCTGGCTCACCCTCAAGGAGATTCTCAGCTCAGAGCTCACTGCAGCTCACCAGGGACTGCAGCAGCAGAGATGGGGCACCCGCTGGCTGTACCTGCCTTGGAGTCCTGGCCACAGCTCTCTCCAGAGGCCATACTGACTCTGCAGGGTCTCCCAGCCACTGACTGTCCAGCCCACCCAAACCCTCGGTGACAGATAATAGCCACCAAAGTCCAGCAGGCCTTCCAAACATGCTAGGCACACCAGGTGCCAGGCCTCTCAGGTCTGGGCACAGTAGAGGGCCCCCAATACTTCCCAGAAGGCACCTGGACTGGCATTTCAGTCTCCAGCTGCAGCTAGTCTTCTTAAGCTGGTGGCTGCAGCAGCACCGATCTGGCAGAGCACATCAGTCCTCCTGCATATGACCAAGCAGGGCCAAACCAGAGAGTAGAGAGCCCAGATACCCTGATCCTTGCCTATGTGACCTGCCTGAGAACGAGTGTGCCCTTGAGTGTCTGCAGAGTCCCAGATCCAGGGTCCTTCTAAACTAGCAGCCAGGCATCAGACCCCTCCCACCCACACACCCACTGTGGGAAACAGAGGGACTCTTGGGATATCAAAGCCCCTGCTCTGTGGGTCCAAGAGTGGAGTTAAGTCAGATAACCCCAGAAATTGCACCTCGACCATCACCAGCACCTGCTAATCTACAGTGCAAGCACAAGTAACCCCCTAGAAGCCTGCAGGGCAGAGCCCTTCGCACACACTCAAGGGTTCAGCATTCTCTATCACTCTGTCCCTCGAAGCATACTTCCAAACACATTTCCACACACGTGTGCCCGCGTTTGCTCTTCTACACCCGCAGACTTTCCTCCCACAGGTACAGCTGAAGCACCAATGCTCACATGCTGAGGCCACAGGACCTCTCTCAACTTCAGATGCCAGAGAGAGGCAGTACCAGTCTGTACTGCAGAATCCAGGAACTAACATGGAAGGTTACGGATAAACCAATGGGCAGGGGTTGAAGAAAGAACACATCCAACATAAATCAGGACATCATGGCTTCACCAACAACCCCCCAAACTGATGGATACACCAATTCACTGGAAGCACAGGAAAATGACTTTAAAGCTATGCTTACCCACTTATTTGAGACACATAAAGAGGAAACAACCAAATCTCTCAGAGCAATAGCCATTCAAATATAGACAGTTAAAGAGGAAATGAACAAATCTATCAAAGATTTGGCGAATCAAGTGGAGGCAAAGAAAAAGGAAATGAACAAAATTCTCAAAGAAACACAGGCAAATATAGCCGAACAAATAGAGGCACAAGTAGAGATATAATTAGTGGCATACAGAGAGGAAATGAACAAAAAAAATAGAGACCATCATAGAGAGAAAGGAATCCACATTCAAAGAGATGAAGGAAATGGTGCAAGGCATGAAAACAGAATTAGAATCAATAAAGAAAACACAAACTGAGAAAACCCTGGAGCTGGAGAACTTAGAGAAAATATCAGGATCCAAGATGGCTGCCACGAGAGAACACTGTGTCTGAGGAGTAGGAGAGCAGAAACAACGCAGCGACCAGGAGACTGAACTCTGGGACCTAAAACGCCAGCATTGTGAGCGCCAGTTCGCTCTCCAGAAAGAAAACTTTCAGGACTAGGTGGCCTTACCAATAGTGAGAAGGAGTCCATGCTGACTTTGAGGTGAGCGGAACTCCTACGTCGGGAAATCAAGTGGGAAAATCCTAGGGACACCCAGTTATTCCCTGGAAAAATCTCCGGGTGACCAGCGGCACACAGCTCTGATCTGAAGGAGTAGCCACTCTGGGCGCCCGCAGCCCCAATACCAGACTGGGTCTCACAGCCTCTGGGCCAGACAGAGGAGGAACCGGATACCATTTTGACTGACCTGCACACTGCGGGTCCGCCAATAACCACCTCAGTCCGTGTGTGAGTCCACGGGCCCGTCAGAGAAAGACCCAGTGGGCATACACCAGGCACACACCAATCGCTTCCGCCGGAAACCACCTCAGTCCTTGTGTGCATGTGGGTACACGAACCAGACTGAGAGGGCCTAGGAGACCGGTTTGACTGGTCTGTACACTGCGGGGCACACACTGCTCAGGCC
>CM053747.1:14433216-14457122 GCA_028658305.1 Pachyuromys duprasi | reverse complement strand
GCCTAGAACCCCTGCTCAGATGTTGCCCATGATAACTCATTGGTGAACTGAAGACCCTAGTTAGGGAAACAGGGACTGTTTCTGTCTTGAGCTTGATGGCTGACTCTTTGACCCTCCCCCATACATGCCAGGGAGTAACAGCCTGGCTAGATCCCAGGGGAGGACATTGCAGCCAGCCCCGAGGAGACAAGATGATCTGGGGTCAGATAGAAGGGGAGGAGATCCTCCCCAGTTGGTGGACTTGGAGGGCGCGGGGAGGAGATGAGGGAGGGTTGGGGAGGGTGGAAGGGAGGGAGGGGGCTATGCATGGGATGCAAAAAAACCTAACCTGTGATTGATATAAAAATAAATAAATTTATTTAAAAAAGAAAATATCAGGAACCACAAAAGTAAGCATCACCAACAGAATATAAGAGATGGAAGAGAGAATCTCAGATGCTGAAATACACTCGCAGAAATTAATACTTCTCTCAAAGAAAAATTAAAATCAGAAAAAGCCTCAAACACGAAATATCCAAGAAATCAAGGATGCCATGAAAAGGTGAAATCTAAGATTAATAGGAATTGATGAAAAAGGAGATTCTGGGCTCCAAGGTCCAGAAAATATTTTCACTAAAATCATAGAAGAAAATTTTCCCAACTTAAAGAAAGAGATGTCCATAAATATACAAAAGGCCTACAGAACACCAAATAGACTAGAAACACCCCATGGTGTCAAAACACTAAATCTACAGAACAAAGAAAAGATATTAAAAGCAGTGAGGGGGAAAGGCCAAGTAGCATATAAAGGTAGACCTATCAGAATCACCCCGGACTTCTCATCAGAAACTATGAAAGCCAGAAGGGCCTGGGCAGGTGTCAAGCAGCCTTTAAGAGACTACAGATGCCAACCCAGACTACTATACCCTGCAAAGCTCTCAATTAACATAGATGGAGAAAACACAATATTCCATGACAAAACTAAATTTATGCAATATCTATACAGCAAACCAGCCCTATAGATGATACTAGAAGGAGAACTCGAATCCAGCGAAAACAATTATACCCAAGAAAACATAGCATACATATAATATTAAAAGAAAAGAAGTAATGAATCACAGTAAGACCACCAACTCCACAATAAAAGGAACTAACGTTCATTGGTCACTATAATCTATCAACATCAATGATCTCAACTCTCCAATAAAAAGACATAGACTAAGAGAATGGGTGCAGAAACAGGATCCAACATTCTGCTGCATCCAAGAAACACACCTCTGCAACAAAGATAAATGCTACCTCAGAGTAAAGGGCTGGAAAAATCTTTTTCAAGCAAATGGACCCAGAAAACAAGCTGGGGTAGATATCCTAATACCTAATAAAATAGACTTTCAACCAAAATTAATCAAAAAAGATGAGGAGGGACACCACATTCTCATCAAAGGAAAAATCCACCAAGAGGACATCAGAATTCTGAACATCTGTGCCCAAAATAGAAGAGCACCTACATTCATAAATGAAACATTATTAAACCTGAAATCACACAATGATCCCAATACCTTAATAGTGGAAGATTTCAACACCCCATCTTCACCAAGGGACAGATCAACTAGACAGAAGCCAAATAGGGAAATAAAGGTACTTACAGAGGTCCTAAATCAAATGGACCTAATAGAAGTCTACATAACTTTTCACCCAAACTCAAGAGAGTTTCTTTTCAGCACCTCATGGAACCTTCTCCAAAATAGACCATATAGTTGGTCACAAAGCAAGCCTCAACAGATACAAGAAGATTGAAATAATCCCCTGTATTCTATTTGATCACTATGGACTAAAGCTGGACCTCAACAACAATGGAATTAGAAAAAGCCTACACACACATGGAAACTGAACAACTTGCTGTTCCAATGATAGCTGGGTTAAGGAAGAAATAAAAAAATGAAATTAAAGACTTCCTAGAATTCAATGAAAATGAAGGTACAACATACCCAAATTTACGGGACAGAAAGAAAGCACTGCTCAGAGGAAAATTCATAGCACTAAGTGCCTTCAAGAAGAAATTTGTGACATCTCCTACAAGCAACTTAATGGCCCAACTGAAAGCCCTAGAAAAGACCTGTTTGAAAAAAATTTTCAAGTCTCTGAAAAAAGAAATTGAAGAAGATACCAGAAGATGAAAAGATCTCCCATGCCCATGGATTGGTAGGATTAACATAGTGAAAATGGTCATCCTGCCAAAAGGAACCTACAGATTCAATGCAATTCCCATCAAAATACAAACACAATTCTTTACAGACCTTGAAAGAAAGATTCTCTACTTCATATGGAGAAACAAAAAAACCCAGAATCTTCAAAACGATCCTGTACAACAACAGATCATCTGGAGGTATCTCCATCCTTGACCCCAAGCTCTACTACAGAGCAATAGTAATAAAAAATTGCATGGTATTGGCATAGAAACAGAATGGTGGATCAACGGAATCGAATAGAAGACCCAGAAATAAAGCCACACATCTATGAATACTTGATTTTTGACAAAGAAGCCAAAACCATTCAATGGAAAAAAGACAGCATCTTCAACAAGTGGTGCTGGTCCAACTGGATGTCTACATGCAAAAAAAAAAAATGAAAATAGATCCATATTTATCACCCTGCACAAAACTAAAGTCCAAGTGGATCAAAGATCTCAACATAAAGCCAGATACTCTAAATCGGTTTGAAGAAAAAGTGGTGAAGAGCCTAGAACTCATTGGCTCAAGTGACAACTTCCTGAACAGAACACAAACAGCACAGGCTCCCAGAGCAAAAATCAATACATGTGACCTCATGAAACTGAAAAGCTTCTGTAAAGCAAAAGACACTGTTGACAGAACAAAACACCAGCCTACAGACTGGGAAAGGATCTTCACCAACCCCGTATCTGACAGAGAGCTGATATCCATAATATATAAAGACCTAAAGAAGTTAAAGAGTAATAAATCAAGCAATTCAATTAAAAAATGGGGTATGGAGCTAGACAGAGAATTCTCTGTAGAGGAATATTGAATGGCAGAGAAACACTTAAAGAGATGCTCGACATCCTTAGCCATCAGAGAGATGCAAATCAAAATGACTTTGGATGCAGAAGTTAAAATAATTGTCATGTAGTGTCTGGAAAATAATGCTAAGCTCTGCAAGAAGGCTAATGTTACAAGGCCACCGTAATTCTCTCACTGGTGTAATCCCTCCAGCACTGATGTAATTGGGTATTTTACCTTTAAAATCACAGTACTTCTGAGCTGTGGCACCAAGAGAGACCTTGCAGGCATTAGTCTACTCTTGGTCTGACCATTATTAAAGGACTCTAATACCTCTAATTGGCTTAATTACCATGGTTGCTAATAATTGTCCTGCATGGATTATTTCACTCTGAATTGAAATAGCCCCACAAGGAAAAAGTAGAAAGTGCATGAGACTTTACATTGCTGGGAAGGCTGAAACTTATGGAATTCATGGGCACCCTTTTTCAAGGATACAGAAACAGAAAACAGTTACTGGGAGAAGAAACCAATCAGCCTAGCTATCAAGAGGAGATTCTCCAAACTGTTTAGATGCCTAGAGGCCATGCAGAGAGCTCTGGGATTTCTGTTTCCGTGGATTGCCATATATGGGGTATGGGCTGTGGTGATACAGCTGTCTTGAGTCATCTCTGTTCCTGTCAGTAACCCCAGTAAAAACCCATTGGCTTGGGTTTGATTTTTGGTGCAATTGTTACTTTGGTCTCTGAGTTCCCTATCTAGGATGAGTACAGGAAAAGCCTGTGTGTGACTGGCAGGGTTTGTTTCTGTTTAATTGTGAGTGATGCATCCACACTGTGAAGTTACACTCCCAGTTCTGTCACTAGTTTATAGAAAAATTTCAGCTGTGATTTTGTAGTGTTGCTGTCATATATGCAGTATATCTTTGATTGCAGTATCATTATTTAACAAATTACTCTCTTCATTAAGTCCTATTCTTCACTTGGTGTGTATCTTTATGCCCATAGGTTTGTATTTTTTTCAACATTTGTCAGAGAAAATTCCTTTTGCAGTTGGTAGTGGTAAATGCACACACACACACACACACACACAAATAATTAAAAATAAAATGTTCATAGCAGCTTTATTAATAATACCCATAATCTGGAAACAACCTAGCCGAGAAGAAAGCATTTCTTTGAAAGAGGCATCTACCCTGCTTGCCCTTCTGAATGAGATTTAAGCATCCTCTCTAGGGTCTTTCTTGTTGATTAGCTTCTTTAGGTCTATAGATTTTAGTAAGGTTATCCTACATAATATGGCTAATATCTGCTGATAAGTGAGTATATACCATGTGTGTCTTTCTGTTTCTGGGTTACTTCATTCAGGATGATCTTTTCTATTTCCATCCATTTGCTTGCAAATTTTATGATTTCCTTGTTTTAAATTCCATTGTGTAAATGTGCCGCAATTTCTGTATCCATTCCTCCATTGAGGGACATCTAGGTTGTTTCCAGATTCTATCTATTACAAATAAAGCCGCTATAGCTGAGCCAGAAATGGTGTATGAGAGGGAACAGGATTTGAGCCTACTATAGATGGTCCTCTGGAAGGCTACACCCAACAGGGGATAGAAGCAGAGGCTGAGACTCACAGACAAACATTGGGCAGAGATCAGGGAGTCTTATATAAGAAGGGGGGAATAGAAGGACATGGAGGGGACAGGAGCCCCACAAGGAGACCAACAAAGCTAAAACATCTAAGCCCAGGTAGTCCTGCAAAGACCGATACAACAACCAAGGACCATGCATGGAGAGGACCCAGACCCCTGCTCAGATGTAGCCCATTGGCAGCTTAGTCTCCATATGGGTTCCATATGGTAAGGGGAGCAGGGGCTGCCTCTGTCATGAACTCAGTTGCCTGCTTTTTGATCACTCGCCCCTGGAGTTACGGCCTTGCCAGGCCACAGAGGAAGAGCATCCAGGCAGTCCTGATGAGACTTGATAAACTATCCTATCAAGTTCTTTTCCTCTGGGAAGATGGCAGGATAAGAGAACTAACCTTTTCAGTGGGCTAGGGAAAGGGAATGGGGGAGAAGAGGGAGGGAGGGTGAGATTGGGAGGAGTTGAGGGAGAGGACTACAATCGGTATATATAATGAATAAATTGTAAAAAAAAATACACACACAAAAAAGAAATCCTGAAAATTTAGTTAAGAAAGGAAGGAAGGAAGGAAGGAAGGAAGAAAGAAAGAAAGAAAGGAAGAAAGAAAGAAAGAGGCAGTGACATTATTTAAGAGATAGGGGCCTAAACATGGAACGTGAGGAACAAGTTGTCATTTAAATACACTTTATAAATTACTTGTTGGGGGAGATGTGTGCTTGGGGTCTTGTTGTATGCATCTCTCTGTGTATATTGTTTGTGTGTGTATGTGTGTGTGTGTGAGAGAGAGAGAGAGAGTTATGTGTCTGCATGTGTTTTGCTGTGTGGGGACATGTGTACATGTGATGTGTTTTGTATGTGCTTTGTGAGGGCAGTATGTTTGTGTTCTTACACCTGTAAACAAATATCCCATTAAGTTTTGTTTCTTCCTCTCTCTCTCTCTCTCTATCTCTCTCTCTCTCTCTCCCTGTGTGTGTGTGTGTGTGTGTGTGTGTGTGTGTGTGTGTGAAGTTCATATGGGGACCCCAGGTTGATGTCAGGAATTCTCTTCCATTGTCCTTGCATCTTACTCACTAAAGCAAAATCTGACAGTGAAAACTAGAGGGGGCAACACAGCTATGCCGTTGCTTTGGGGGATCCAGTCTCCCCTTTGCAGACGCTAGAATTACAGGTACGCAGCCCTCAGAGATGTAACATGTAACAAAACACAGCGTATTAAAGTTCAGAGATTGGGAAAGAAGGCATATGCTATACAAATGATGCTCAAATCAGGGCTCTGAGCAGCATTCCTTACCCACTTCTTTAGCCCAATTCTATTCTGAAGAGCACATATTTCTTTATAATAAAGTGTATTTCTGTCACTATCTGTGTGTCCTTGGACCCATTCAGTGTTTTCTGACACAAAAACCTGGAATCAATGGATGCTCTCTGAACTCCAATCCATGTTTATAACAATTTGCAGAGAATTCCATGCCTGTGAACACTTGAGCGTTGATTTATATGCTTTCACAGAGACTGACTCAAGATTATTGCAATTTCAGATGAAAACACATGGGGGCAGCACGAAGACACTGTTTAGAAGTCTCAAGCCCTGAAAATTCTTTGTTGTTCACATATATATATTCACTCCCCGGAGTCACAAATCCACCTCTGCCCTTCCACTGAAGTTGCAGAAATGAGGATGACTTCTAATGTCAAAAGACTGGGTGGGTGAATCTGCCCAGCTTTTCTGTTTGCATTTCTGGACTCTGGGTCTATTTTCTTCCTTTTAGGCTTTGTAGAATGGGGACTCTTGTGGCTAACAATGTGATGAGTTTGAGATTTTTATTTACTGAAAGTTCTAAGAGGAAAATGTGGGGAGAGTATATACTCTTTGAGGGAAACAAAATCTATTCTAACTTGATGGGAGAGGAAGGAGATGAAAAAAGAAGAGACATGAGGCGGAAAGACATGATTGATGGAATGACTGAGTAGTTAGCTCACACAATACCATTGGGGATGAGTCCTTTGCCTAGGGGGTACACATAGCCCCCTTGATGCTGAGAACATACAGTACGATTTTCAAGCTCCCAGGAGCATATTGATACTTCCCATGATCTGCAAAGATGTTTTTCTCTGTACATTTCCATGATAACACTTAGCTTATAAATAGAAGGAACAAGAAATTCACAGTAGTGATTAAAGTGGAGGAAAAAACAACAATAATAAAGAAACGAGATTTCTGTCGTTAAGAGCTCTTGCAGAAGATCAGAGCTCAGTTCCCAGCATCTGATGGCTGCTTACAATTGGCTTTAACTTCAGCTCCATGGAATATGAAGTATGAACAAGAATTCTTGGAAGAAGCTGTGTTGCAGTGGCTGATTTAAGCTGTGTCTGCAAAGGTTGCTTGACTGACTGACTTTCACTGATGCACAGAGCTTGGAATGTTGCAGATTTAGGTAGAACCTAATTACAATTTACCTTGGACTAGATTCAGTCCTCTAAATAGTCATTACTTGCCAATGTTAGTGTCTGAATCTACTTCATACAATTAACAGAAGAAAAGCCTTTTGTATCTCAGCAAGGAGGGTGGACACAAAAGCCCAGCACTAGCTGAGGGACTATTGGTACTTAATAGCTAGTGAGAACCTGGGGTCGGTTTTCTTTTCTAATGTAGCCTCCCTTACTGAACAGTCTCCAGAGCAGATCCTCTCCTGAGAGCAGTCAGTTAACATGGGCTGGACTCTTTTTCAGGAGGGGCTCAAAAGTTGGTGAATAGGTTTGGGAGGATGGAAAGGATGGATATGGGAAGAAATGGGTGGCAATGGGTGAGGAATGAATATGATGGAAATATGTTATATGAAAATCTCAAAGAACTAATACAATACTTTAAAAAATATTTTGGAGTGTATAAACAAATCCCTCTTTTTCCACCAATCAAAAGGCAAAGAATGCTATCCGATAGCATTTGAAGACTATAACTGAGATTTCCCATCTTTGCTGTAGCTAGTTTCCCTCATATGGCCACCAATGTATTAAAAAAGTATCTTGATTTATGGCTTTCTCTGTTCCATTACTATAAAAACATCATTAAATTGTCACTGTGTTGGAAAACTGAATTGAAGGAAATCTACATCTTTATTTCCAGGACATAATCACTTATATTTGGCTTCGGAATAAGCTATCTCTTACCTCTTTTGAAGTGAGAGTTGTGGTTTTGCATCAACAAAAGATTCCAAATATATACATACATTCATACATACACATGGACACACCAGGGAGATGAAATGTTTATTATCCTGATCTCAGGATAATGAGAGACTATGACTTATACAGATATAGATACCTAATGGCTTCTGGCTTCCTTTCTAAGGTCTGGCAGCTTGAGACAAAGGCCCGGAGGGATTTTTGCTTCTATCTATAGAAACCCCTTGCTAACTGGCCATGAAGGCCAGACTTGGACCTGCCTATACAATATTGTTGACCTACCAGCTTCCCCCCATTTTTATTTAAACTGATCAAATCTAAGTAAAGGGGAAAGTTCCCTGCTCCAGTCTGACAAATACACTTATATCTTCATAAACCCATGAGAAAATGGATTAGGCATCCAAGGTCCCTAGCTCTACTTTGCAAATAGTGTTTCTCTCTGTGCTTTGCTCTGTGTGTGCTTCTGCCCTTTAATAAAAATGCTTTTTGTTCTGTTGATTCTACCGGCTGGGCCTGGAGTTTCCTCTGCTGGTACCTCTTTTTTGTTTGTTTTAATATAATTTAATTCCCCGCCTTTAATTATTTAACTGACAGAGAAAACAGACTCAGTTCCTCTATATAGTAACATGATAGCAATAAATTGTTTACAAATACCAACTACCACACATGTCCCAAACATGCACAATGTTATGGACTGTATGGAAAGAGAAAATAGTGTCCAAGGAGGCAGCTCAGCTGGTAGAGTGCTTGCTTAGCAAGCATGTGGCTCTGACTTCCATTCTCAGCACTAAACATGTAAAGTGGTCCATGCATGTGAGCTCAAGTTCTTGGGAGGTGGAGGCAGGAGAGAGCCAAAATGTGAAGGCCATTTTTCAGCCACATAGAGTTTGAGGACAGCTTGAGTACGTGAGAATCTGTTTTAAAGGGGGCGGGGCTAAAAAGGAGAGACAGAGACAAAGACACACACAGAGAGAACAGAGACAGGGAGATAGAGAGAGACAAAGAAAAAGACAGAGACAGAGAGATGGAAGTGGTGACATAGGCCTGTAATCCCAGCTACTTAAGAAACTGAGGCATGAGAAATTTCAAGCTAGGCTCCAGAGTGAGTTTAAGACTAGCCTGAGCAACATAGTACAGACTTGTATCAAACATTTATCAAGAGGGTTTGGGGTAGAGATGAGTGAGGGAGGGTTTACCTTGCCTATGCAAGGTTCAAAATTCAATCCTCAGCACAAGTTGGGGGAAAAATTTCAATAATTCTGTTTTGGTTTGTTTTTACATTCTGCTTTGCTGACTATGCCTTGCTCTGCTCTATCCCTCACTAGCTGAATGCTGATCCCAGGTGTCATTAGTGAATTGCATGAGAATTTGTGGAATGTCAGATTCCCAGGTAGTATCAAAGTCCCTCAGAGAGGAGGACAGCCCTCTGTCTTACTCATCCTTCAAATCACAGCATTCCTGGAGCACATGTTACAGAGAAGACACTTTCTCCTTAGGGCCTGGACTCCTGGAGAGGGTTGAGACTTACCCCAGATAATCAAGAAACAGAGGTTTTCACACATACACACACACGCACGCACACACACACACACACACACACCAGATTTTAGCAGTCAGGAAAGAGTTAAACATCAGTAAGCTTGTCCACAGAGCACATAAACTATAATGAGAGAAAAGAGAGAGGAAATTTTCTTTAGAAATGTGTAGATTCTTGACTGCCTAGCAACAAGATCCTCAGTTCTTCCTAGGACTTTGAGAACAAAAGAGGTAGGTCTTCCTAAAGAGTAAGTTCAAGCCTCTTTTTGTCTCTCTATCTCTGTTTAGCTCTCATTCCCTGTCACGGTCTCTTTCTCTGTCTCTCTCTCTTTGTGTGTGTGTGTGTGTGTGTGTGTGTGTGTACCTACATGAAGATGTGCTGGTGTGGTGCTATCTAAACCTGAGAAACAGGTTTATGTTCTTAAGTGCTGAGTCTATATCTAATAGCTGTATTTACTAACTATGGAGTATTATTTCTTTCTGGAACGGTAATTCTCACACAGCTATAATATGTCATTCTTTACCCTAACCATTCATGTTCCATGGTCAAAGGAGGCTGCCAGATACTCTGTAGTCAAACTCACAGGCTTAGGAAGTTATTCAAGATATATAAGTGGGTGTTCTGACACTTTGCTAGACAATGCTATAAAAAATGATTTTATAGTATTGTATTTCCCTATTATTTTAACTGACTTCTCTAACAAAGCTTTCAGATGCATGTTTCTTACAAAGGAGTTTCCATGCTTACATTTTAATGTGTAAGCATAAGGTTATTGTATAGTTCAAATGCTGATTTCTATAACCGCCATATCTGGCTGTAGTCCTGGTTCTGAGAATCTCCTGTTTCAATGTTATATAAACACTGCTCCCAGTTGTCCCGTGATAATGCCAGTAAAGCAGCTTACAGACAATCAGACAATCGCTGAGCAGGGGAGAGAATAGGGCTGGACTTCTACCAGCTGGGGAAGGAGGAGTTAGAGGAGCATTCAGCCCCAGGAGAGGTCCAGGCAACATCAGGAAGACTAGGAAGATTCAGCTGGAGCAAGGAAAGCTACAAAGTGCAAGTATCTCTGGGATATATGGTGGGAGGAAACCAAGATAGCTTAGAGGGATAAGAATAGAGTAATAACTGCTCAGTTCTTGTGCTGTCAAGCTTTAAAATAATATGAGTCTCAATTCTTTGTGTGATAGCTGGGTTAAGAGAAAAACTGAAAAACAAACAGAATTTTATAAAAATAAGTGTAATACGAACCTGTCTTTTAAATGTTTGATTTAGTGTACCAAGCGCCCATAAAATAATGAAACTTCCTCCTAAGTGTAAACAGGAGTGTTCCCTGTAAGCTACCCTACTTGTTCTCAGCCCACAACAGCTCCATTTGTTCCTGATACATCAGCAAGAAGACACTTTGGGCATCGTGGAAAATCTCTGGCTACAAGGAATATTCATTCCTTTCACCCAAATACATACGTAATTTTTATGTTAATCTTCTACTTCCTCCCGCTCTGTTTCATCAGTGTTGCTTTTTCTAGTTTACTTTGCAATAGCACTCCTGGTGACATGACTAGCCACTAGCCCAAATGACTGGCCATAGAAGAAAACATTTGTTCTAGATTACTTCACCTCTATTGTACTACAATCTTTACCTTCTACTCTTATCTCTCCCCTTCATCTCTGCACAAGAGAGCTGGATGTCCCTCCTAAACAGAATTCACTAGCTCTTAAAGACAGTCATTTCCACTCACTCACTCAACTGCTGGATCCATCTGTATACTGAGGTCCAGAACTCTTGTCCCCTTGTCATTATGGATCCACACTCCTCTCAAGCTGCATCTTTACATAAATACTGACTTCTCAGGTCTTATACCCATAGCAGACCTCCTAAAATGGCTCTGCATTTTCCACCTTCTTACCATCCCCTATTCTCTCTGTAATCCTAAACAGGAAGCCACCATTTTTCTCTAACCTATTAATTTTACTGTTGTTCTCCGTGTTGTGACCCAACTCATCCCTGTCAAATACTCACAGCCCTTGAAGACTTAATACGAATCCTTCTCCCAACAAGTATTGGGGACCCTATCTATGGACACCTACCTCTTATGACCTCAATCTGTGTTTCCCACTTCAATTCCTCTCCTTTCCCTTCCACCGTCCTGGGCAATCGCTCAGTTTTATTCTGTAACCAAACCATTCCCTTGAAGCCTTTTAACTTCATAGAGGTTTCTCTAAGAGTGAATGACATAGGATTAAGCAAAAATTCTCCTCCTGCTGCATGAGATCAACCTGATTTATTCCCATTACAGAAACCAACTGCATCCCCACTCAGCAGGAAACAGACAGGTGAACATGGCACTCCTTTTTTCCTCCTTGCTCTCAAGGTCTGAAATAAATGGTTCATGCTGGGTACTGTGGAGCACACCTGTAATTCCAGCACTCTGGGAAGCAGAGGCAGGGGAATCTCTGTGAGTTCGAGGCCAGCCAAGGCTACACAAAGAAACCCTGTCTTGAAAAACAAAAACAAAAACCAAACCAAACCAAACCAAACCAAACAAAAAAGGTAATAGCCCAAAAGCCTAAGGTGAGCTAAAAAACTGGGGCAGGAATTTTGATGTGTTCCTATCACCTACAGGCTGCTAGGCTTCAGGAAGTTCCTGAGAAGAAAGTCTGAAATGGTGTGGCCTCCTAAACCAAGGACACAACGAGACACAATGATTCTGTCTGCAAGCTTCTAGAATATGGGAAGCTCCCGACAAGGGAGCCTTACGGTATGATCTCATCAACTGAGGAATCCCCTACTATCAGAAGAATATCTTCTTTCATGACAAGGCCACACCAAACTCTGTTGGTAATTACAACTTTGAGACCACAGGGGGAAAGACCTGCAGATAGAACCTTGTCGGCCCATAACGCTCCTCAAAACCCTTGTGCGGTGCGTCATGATCCTCACTCCCATGAAGAGACTATTGCTCCTCATTGTTCTGATTAAAGGACAATCTATGCCTGTTGAAAGTCAGTTGTTTTTATTTCTTTTATTTCCTCATTATCTCGATCAATCTCAATCTCACACCAGGTCTGTGGAAGTTGCAGGCATTAGAAAGGAGGGTAACTTGTGGTGATGGGAATGATTGGGAGAGAGAATAACTGAGTTCCTGAGGAAAACTCATTGGTGGAGTAACTGGCTCAATAAAATTTTACAGTCTATATGAACTGAGGTCTAGTGAAAGGAAATTAGATCATTGGGCATATGCTTCCAAAAAGTATCTTGGGAATTTTATGCTCTCGCTCTAGGTCTCACACTCATGCTCTCACTCACTCCTCACCCTTGCCCCATCCTTCAGGAAATCTGATATCTGAGACAGACACTAAATAACTAATAAGGAGCTAGGATATACTGCATAGATATCAGCCAGGGGGATGATTCCCATTCTTTTAAGATGAATGAACATGTAATGCTATTCAAAATAGCACAGAATTTAAAACTCATCAATTCATTAGTTCATCCATTTTCCTGTAATATTTTGGACTGAAATTAATGCAGGTCACAGAAATTATGGATTGGGGGAAGCATA
Source organism: Pachyuromys duprasi (assembly GCA_028658305.1). Classification (NCBI taxonomy): domain Eukaryota; kingdom Metazoa; phylum Chordata; class Mammalia; order Rodentia; family Muridae; genus Pachyuromys; species Pachyuromys duprasi. Next base: position 14,444,197 of record CM053747.1, on the reverse strand, counting down.
TATAATGTATCACATTGATTTTACATGTAACTTATAATGGTTTTCAATGACAACTTAAGTGAAATGCATTTTAAAATTAATTTTAGTTATCTATTCATGATTCATAAGTCTGGATCCTAGGAAAGTTACAAATATGTTAAGTTCTATTGGACAATACTGAATTATATATTTCTTTTTTTTTCATAAACCGATGTTGTGGAAAGATAGGCATTGGATTGTTACAGATATGAAAAGTATACCTTTCTGTTGAACTTGGGTGGTCACTTTGTGGTTAAATTGCTGACAATGAAAGCATGAGGACCTGAGTTGTAATGGTCAAACTTGGAAAACAGCTAGCCTGAAGGACACCATGCCTAACATCAGAGAGACCTATTTCAAACAAGGTGAAAGGCAAGGACACCTGCAGTACCTTCTGATCTCCACATGCATTATGTGGCATGTATGTGCCTACACACATACACACATATACATGCAGACATATCACACACGCGCGCGCACACACACACACACACACACACACACACACATTCTCCCGGGCCACATCATTATGAGCTCAGAGCCACTTTTTCCTATCCAGAAAAATGAGCTTGGACTAGGCTTTATAAACCCTAAAGTGTGGTTAGAAGTCCTAGTATGTCCTCAGGAATAGCAGAGGGATGGGTGGTATTGGATCCTTTCTGGCTTGCTATTTGTCTATTATAACATGCCCACAAAGTAGAATGGATCTGAATACCATACACTCCTAATGTATATGTTCAGTCCCACTCTGTAAGGCAAGGGTCTATACTCCTGAGCAGTTAAAAACAAAAACAAAAGCAAACTGAAGCTCAGATAGGCTGCATAGAATGTCCTTAGCCACACAGCAAGCAGATGTCCAAGTAAAAATTTTAGGTTAATCAGACCCAGAGCCCAGAGAATGCACAAGTCTCCAGAAAACTCATTCATTTGTAAGTGTATGAACTGTTTTTAACTTAAAACACGTTCATACACACACAAACAAAAATATAGGAAGAGATGTAACTTCATACATGGATTCAATATGTAATAATCATGTTAGGTGAATAAACACTTCCATGTCCTCACACACCAGTCCATTCTCTATGCAAGGAAGAGAATTGTGTGTAAGCTTGTATATATATTCATATGTGCACATGTAGTAAGGGGGTGAGCGTGTGATGTAGAGCGTAGAGGTCAAACAACAGTGACCTCTGCCTTCATCTTAGGCCTGAAAGTTATCTTATAGTAGAGATAAACTCAGTTCATTCCCATTTATGATTACATCTCTGTTTCTCCAGGATTGGACTATGCCCCACTTGTAATCTTAACTGAAAATGGTTCTGTACTGCTTTTTTCCAGGAAATTTCAACCACGCCTGTGTTTCAAAAGGTTATTATGGTCACCTGTTGTTATGACTCTTCACTACCACCTTGCTATCATGTCTTTGTTTCAAAAAGTTGTAACAACCATCTTTCAACCCTATTTTTGTTTCAAGGATTGTTGTAACCACTTTGTTACGTTCTGCTTCTACAACTCCACCTATTTTGCCCACCAAACTCCCCATTTGGAAACCCCCTGCTCCTGGACTATAAACACCTTGTCTTCTTCATTTCCAATGTTGACATTTTGCTTAAGGGGAAGCAAAAAAAAAGCTTGTTTTAATTAATTTGGCCATGATGATGTGAGTCAGAGGTCTTTCTCCTCCTGTATTTGGGGTTGACAACAGCCTGTAGGACTTCTTTCTTTGCTTACACCATGTAAATTCTGGGAACAAACTCAGGCATAAAAGCCCATTTCTGCTTTGTTCCAGAAGACAGGTTTGTTTGTACAAGTTGGTGAGGACATACAGTATTCATCTTTCTGGCAGATTACTGATAATCATGATACCCACCTGAGGGGAGCACTGTGTGGTTCAAATACTTCTAGAATTGGACAGATATACCCCAAACCTGGAAGCCCATTTCCCCCAACTTGACCATGAGATCCACTTTTATTGCACTTTTACTGAATACAGACTAGGCAGGGTTTTTATTATTGAAAAAAATATTAGTAAATATATTCTGATTTTCCTTTTCCCTTCCCTAGCTCCTCCCAGAGCCTCACTCCTCCCTACCCCCCCCAAAAACCCTAAGTACTATTTCCTCTTTTTATAAGATACCAACAAAAACAATAACAAAAAGAAGAATCTGACATACACATAGAAACATAAAAACAAGACCAAAAGAAGCAGAAGCAGAAAAGGAAGAAGAAGAAGAAGAAGAAGAAGAAGAAGAAGAAGAAGAAGAAGAAGAAGAAGAAGAAGAAGAAGAAGAAGAAGAAGAAACAAAATCCCCAAAGATATAAGAGCCAAATGGACTACAAAAGTACCATTGGGGTTTGTGTGTGTGTGTGTGTGTGTGTGTGTGTCTGTTGGCCAAGTACTTCTGAACACGGGAACTACTGTGAATATACCCAGTGAGACTCCATTGAAGAAAACGCCTCCTTTTGCATGCAGGTATTTATTGCAAGTAGCTTTTCAGTTAGTAATGGGAGCCCATATCAACTTCCCACAGTGCTGGGACCCCATCTGGCAGCCCTGTGGTTGCTGCCATGGTCTCTGTGATTCATGCGTGTATCAGTCCTATTGTATCTGGAGACTCTGTTTTCTTAGAGTGAGCCACCACCTGTGGCTCTTATAATATTTCTGCCTCCTCTTCTTCATACATCCCTGAACCTTGAGGGAGGGATTTAATGAATACATTCCATTTAGGACTTAGTGTTTCAAAATCTCTCATTCAATGCACATTGTCCAGTTGTGTAATTCTATGTTAGTTCCAAAAAAACTGAAAAGAAAAACAAAAGGCTTCTCTCATGATGGCTAAGTTGTGAACTCAGATACTGAACTGTGGTATAGCGGAATGTCATGAGGAGTGATTATATTGCTATGTTCAGACTAGGCTTTAATCTCACCAACAGCTTTGCAGTGACAATCCATCTCCTCCACTCTCCTGAGAGAACAATAAAGTGGCATCTTAAGAACAAAAGTACAGCTCAATTACTAATGCCACCTCTAGAGGCAGGGGCCAACTTTCAAGTAGGGTTACAACATTCCTGCTGGCTCCAGTGAGCTGGAGGCAACAGAAGTCAGAGCCATCATGTCTGCTCAGATTATGCAGGCTATGGGGCTGAGATGTCTCAAAAACTATGACCTATTGGGTGCAGCTGAGTGTTGAAACGCATACTACAAACACTGAATTCAACTCCCATAATCTCGTTCTCTCTCTCTGTCTCTCTTTCTCACACCTACACACACGATTTAATTTAATTTTTAAAATATTTTATTGTATATACTTATTGTTTATGATATTGTTGTATATAACAATATTTTTATACAGTTATATGCGTTGTGCAAATTCCCTCTCCACAATACTTCATCTCTCATGGTTAATGTCCCCTGTCTTATTCCTTTCTTCATTTCTCTAGCCCAGTGGTTCTCAACCTCCCCAATGCTGTGAATACTATTGTTCTTTATGTTGTAGTGACCTCAACCAATAAAATTATTTTATGGCTATTTCATAACTGTAAGTTTTATATACTGTTATGAATTGTAATAAATATCTGCGTTTTCTAATAGTCTTAGTGGCCACAGTGAAAGGGGTCATAATCTACAGGTTGTAAACCAGTGTTCTAGAGTTTTATTAATTATTTATATTCCACACATAAAAGTTAGAACATGCCGCAACTATCTTTCTGGATCTGGCTTGTTTCACTTTACCTATTTCCTCTATTTCATCCTTGTCAAAAAAAATAGATTTATTGAACATCTTTGTTGGAGGGGTTCCTTGTTCTATATGCAAAATTCAAAGCAATGTGATTTACAAAAAACAGACAAGAATTCCTTCATAGAGAGGAGACAGAGCCCAAACAAGCGAACACATAAGCACCGACACTTCAGATACAGCTAACTACGAAGAAAGGAATGAAAACTAGGTCAAGGCAGGGATTAATAAAAGTTGGAGGTTTGCATAGGGAACATAATGTAGTCAGGGACACAGAACATATCTGAGTATGAGGAATGATCAGATGACAAAGATTTTAAACCCATGACACACCTGGAGGAGAACATTGCTGAAAACAGCAAGCGCAAAGTTGCAGGTGTAGGCGTGTTCTTGTAGCTAATGTGACTGAAAAAAAGCGACTGAGAAAAAAGAAGCAGCAAACAATCAGAACTAAGAAGGGATAGTATTTTAGGGATAAGAACTCTATCTTATTTCTTATGCTCAACTTGAAATTTTTGTAAGCAGGGAGTGTTGATGTACATACGGATAGCTGGATGAATGGATGGGGTGGGTGGGTGGATGGATGGATGGGAGGGTGTTTGGGTGGGTAGATGGGAGTATGGGTGGATGGATGGATGTGTAGATGAGTGGATATGTGGATGAATTCATGGGTAGATGGGTGAATAGATAGGTGGATGTATGTATGTATGCACGGATGCATGAATGAGCTAGAGGCAGGAGTATCACAGGTTTGAGGATAACGTGAGGACACAGTCTTTTCCAAAATGGCAATTTACTGCTCTTAAAATTATCATGCTTGCTGAAGTAATATATACATAAACAAAAGAGTATGGTAATGCAATGGCTAGATGAAAATGTTCAATAAAATATAGTTGAGGAAAAATTAATGAGGGTTATTCCAAGGAGACTCTGGAATACTTTGGGTTAAAGAAATAGGCTACTTGGAGCTGGCAAGATGATTCAGTATGCAGAGGTGCTAGATTGTAAGCCTAAAGACCTGAGTTCAGATCTTACAAGGCAGGGGGAGAGAACCAACTCCAAAGAGATGTTCTCTGATCTCCACATGCATGCCATGACACACACATACCTATACATAAGAACATAAGCAAAATAAGTACATAAGAAAGCATGTAGTAAAAATGATAATTTAATTCATTTGTATTGTAAAAAAAATTAGTTCTCAAAGATATGTGTGGTGATATTTGAAAAATGGGGCTTTTGGGAAGTTACAGAGATTAGATGAGGCCATGAGGGTGGGTCCATCATTGTGGCATTTGTGACTTTATAAGAAGAGGAAGAAATATTCATGCTGGCATACTTACCCTGGCTCATGATATGATGCTCTGTACCAAGTTAAGAGTCATCAAGGTGTTCCTTACCAGGAACAAAACCATGCTCTGGGACTTCTTTGTTGTAACTATGAGGCACATAAATATCTATTTATTTGTTTTGGGTTTTTTGTTTGTTTGTTTGCTTATTCTGGGGCTGTGTCTCACTATGTAACCCTAGCTGGCCTGGAACTTGCTGGAATCAGGCTGACCTCAGACTCTCAGAGATCCACACACCTTTGCCTTCTGAGTGCTGCAATTAAAGACATATATCACTACACCTCTCATAAATGTCTATTATTTACTTTGCCTCAGATATGTAGTTACAACAACAAAAAATAGACTAAGACAGTGGTGTCTTCAAATTTATTACTCTTTTAGCTAAAGATTGCTATGATTTCTTTTCAGAGTCTTTATGAATGGATAAACAGACACACACAGAAACATACACACATAACTAAGATAGTCAAGATTAGTGAGTCACTCTATTCAAATGTGACCTTACTAAAATACATTAAGAGGCAAAGTCAAATAACTTAAGTCTTATAAAAATAGCTCATTTCCTCTCACAGTATGATTTTCTTTCTCTACCTCTTCCTCCCTCCTCATTTCCATCTCTCACCTCCCCGAACCCCTCTCTCCACTCTGTTTATTTCCACATTTTTTTCTTCATTAAAACTTTGAACTTAAAGAACTCAAGAAGTTAAACACCAACAAAGCAAGTAATCCAATTTTAAAAAATGGGGTATAGAGCTAAACAGATAACTCTCAACAGAGGAATATCAAATGGCAGAGAAACATTTAAAGAAATGCTCAACTCCTTAGTCATCAGGGAGATGCAAATAAAAACAACCCTGAGAGTTCACCTTACTATCATCAGTAGGGCTAAAATCAAAAACTCAAGTAACAACAAATGCTATAGAGGATATGGATAAAGGGGAACTCTCCTCCATTGCTGGTGTGAGTGTAAACTCGATCTGGCACTTTCTCAGACGATTAGAAATAGTGCTACCTCAAGATCTAGCTATAACACTCCTAGGCATATACCCAAAATAATGCTCAGCTATACAACAAGGACATTTGCTCAACCGTGTTCATAGCAGCTCTATTCATAATAGCCAGAAGCTGGAAACCTAGATATCCCTCAACAGAGGAATGGATACAGAAATTGTGGTACATTTACACAATGGAATACTACTTAGCAATTAAAAACAGGAAATCATGAAATTTGCGGGCAAATGGTGGGAACTAGAAAAGATTGTCTGGGTGAGGTAACCCAGAAGCAGAAAGACACATATGGTACATACTCACTCATAAGTGGAAATTAACCACATAATATAGGATAAACATACTAAAATCTATAGTTCTAAAGAAGCTAAACAACAAGGAAGACCCTAGGGAAGACACTCAATCCTCATTCAGAATGGCAAATACAATAGACATCGGAAGCAGGGGAAGACAGGGAACAGGACAGGAGCCTATCACAGATGGCTCTCAAAGACTCTACTGATCGAGGTATCAAAGCAGAGGCCAAGATTCTTTGGGCAGAGTGCAAGGAATCTTATGAAAGAAGGGGGAGATGGAAAGATCTGGAGGGACAGGAGTTCCAAAAGGAGACCAAGAGAGCTGTAAACACTGAGCCCTGGACCCCCTGAAGAGAATGATACCCCAACCAAAGACAATGAATGGAGAGGACCTAAAACCCCAGCTCAGATGTAGCCCATAGACTTAGTCTCCAAGTGGGGTCCCTAGTAAGGGGAGCAGGGACTCTCTCTGGCATGAACTCATGGCAGGCTCTCTGATCACCTCCCCCTGGAGGGTGCAGCCTTGCCAGTCCACAGAGGAAGACAATGCAACCAGTCCTAATGAGACCTGATAGGCTAGGGTCAGATAGAAGGGGAGGAGGACTTCCCCTATCAGTGGACTAGAGGAGGGATATAGGGGGAGACGAGGGAAGGGGCCACAGCTGGGATACAGATTAAATATATTGTAATACAAATTAAATATATTGTAATAAATGATAATGAAAAAAGGAATAAAAAGGCTAGCATTAAAAATGAGAGATAGAGTGTTGTGGAGAGAGAATTTGCATAATATACAATATATAGCTGTATGAAATATTGTTATATAAAACATAAAATATACAGTACAATATATTTTTAAATGTGTGTGGGGGAGAGAGGAGAGATATTCTGGGAGTTGAATTCAGTGTTTGTAGCACATAGTTCAACACTAAGCTGTATCCAGTAGGTAATGTTTTCTAAGATCTATCAGCCCCACAGCCCGCAGGATCTGAACAGACACTCTGCCTCTGACTTCTGCTACCTCCAGCTAGCTCCAGGATGGAAAACAGACCGTGGATGTTTGTTCTCATGCCTGAACCTGGCAGCTGATCTCACAAACCCATGGGTACCTGTCTTCTTGGGAATCCAGGAAAGCTATAGCAAGGGTCTAACACACATTCCGGGCCTGGGAACAGGCGATGGAATCTTTTTGAGCCCTGCCAAGCCTTGAGGGATTAGAGCAATAGTGCACATTTGATATCAGTGGAACTCAGCCACCTGGATGCCCTACCCTGGGAAAGGAGTGTCAATGTGCCTCCAACCAGGAAGCTGGGCTGGGGTCAAAAAAAAGGCTCCTGCATCTTCCTGATGTGGTGAATGGCCAGCCGACAGCAGGACCCCCGTGGTGGCCAGCAATGGCTGCTGGCCCTGCTGCTACTGAGGTTCCTCCTGACCACAGGTAAGGGTCTCCTGGTGTCTCTGTCCTTGGGGAAGGAGGGAAGCAGTGCACAACGACTCAGGCTCACTCTCTTTCAGCCATATTCTTTACCCTCACTGGATCTCCATTTGCAGCCAGTGCCACCACCTGCCTGCCACTTCCCCATGGCTTCAAACATCACATCTACAGGAGTCCACTCTACCCTCTCTCTTGTTTTCTCAGTACCGCATATTCCACATTTATTTATCTACTGTTGTTTGGTCTCTCTTCTTAACTTACGAGCTGCATAAAGACAGGGTTATAGTTTTGTCTACAATAAATATTTTTATTACATAGGTGGGAATGAAAAACATGGTGGTCAAAGACTAGCCTTTTGGGGGGTTTAACTTCATCATTGGCTTTTACTGACTACAATGCCCTCAGTTACTGACTCAGTAATTCTAGGCCTCCGTGTTCTTCACTTGTAAAATGTACATGATAGTGGTGTAATGGGAATAGTCAATGAAATTGTCCAGGTCATGGCTAGCAATTTCTTTATTATAGTTATTAATGCATATTCATTGTTCAAATTAATAAGTTTCATTATGACAAATTTAAACATGCATATAACATGTTTTGGTCATATTTACCATCCCTGCTACATCCTTTCTTCATGCCCTTCAATTCCTTATCCACAGACAGGCTTACCCTGAAACAGTCTTCAGTCCTATCTTCTATTCCTCTTTCAGTCTATTCTTTCTATTACTCATAGGAAAAGTATCCATGTGTGGAGGGCAGGCAGGAAGTTGGAAGAAGAAGTGTTATGTACAGATTCCTGGGTCCTACTTACTGATTCCAGATTTTCCAGTAAATACCCTTGAGTAGATACCTCATCCATCTGTGCTTCAGTTTCTTTACCATTAAAATGGGCTTGCTGGAGACTAAGGAGAGAGGGTCAGTCAGTAAAGTGCTTGCCACGTAAGTGTAAGGACCTAAACTCTATTTCCAGCAACCACCTGAAAATTTGGACTTTATAGTATACACTTGTAATACCAGTGCCAGTAAAGCAGAGAAAGAGAGTCCCTGGGAGCTAACTGGCTATCACATTTAGTGAACTGGAGAACCACAGGTCCTAAAGAAAGACCGTCTCAAAAGTAAAAACAGCTGACAACTTAGTAATGGCACCATTTGGCTTCTGGCTTCTATACACATACTACAAATAGAATTATGAGAGGGGTATAACTCAGTGATAGAGCACTTCTCTGGTAAGCAAGAGTTCAGTCTTTAACTCAGTGATCAATCAGTCAATCAATCAGTTAATAATCATATATTCCAGGTGTCTTACCACCAGATGTACATGCAAAATAATAGCAGAATCTCAATCTCATAGGAATGCTGTACACCACAGCTGAAATTTGGAATGATCCAAGTGGCAACTTTCTTTTTTACCTTCTTTCTTTCTTTCTTTCTTTCTTTCTTTCTTTCTTTCTTTCTTTCTTTCTTTCTTTCTTTCTTTCTTTCTTTCTTTCTTTCCTTCCTTCCTTCCTTCCTTCCTTCCTTCCTTCCTTCTTTCCTCTCTTCCTCCCTTTCTTTCCTTCTTTCTGTCTTTCTTTTCTTATTTATTTATTTCAAACTTCTCTTCAAAAAATCTGAATGTGAATGTATTAACTACAAAATTCCAAGGTAAATGAATAAATTTTTAAAAGGGGTAGAATGAATTGAAAATACCTCCAGACCTTGTGGCTTGACAGTTTTGATTACTATATATTAGGAGATTCCCTACAAACCATTCTTCATCAGTTTAGTGATAAATGTGACAGAAAAAAAAGAAGTACCAAGATTGACATCTGGTTGCAATTAACCTGGGGTCACTAGCTTATTTCTCAGGTCACAAATTTGGCAAGAATGATAAAAGGATAAAGTACATTATAACAGATGAATGTTATTTTCAACAGCTGTGCTTGAAATCTGTGCTCAACACATCTTCATTTTTTTCCCCCGAAGCCTAAATTCTCCAAAAGGTCCAACTTAATTCCTGCCTTTTCATTCTAAAACTAAATTTTAGAATGAAATTTAACAGTACATAACAGTGCTTTGCTTCCCTCCTCTTTTCTTTGTTTTTGTCACACGCGTGTGTAAATATACAAATACAACTTGACTAGCCCATTTAGTGTCACTCATGTGTGTATGATTTCAGGGCTGACCATTTGGTATTCAATAACGTATCAAAAGGATCATCCCTGGGATAGTTGAGACTCCTTCTATCAGCAGTCTTTAACTGCCTGTAGATCTTCTTCTATGGGTGGAGCCTTGTGAAACTCCACCATTTACATTGGCATATCAACTAGTGTTATAATTGTGCAAATCTTATTTAGGCGACCACATCGTTGAAAATTCGTGGTGCAGCTTTTCTGTCTTGTGAAGAGAACACAGTCTAGAAACAGACATCCTGGTCTTCAGGATCTTACAATCTGTCCACCCTACCTTCCCCAATTTTCTCTGAACCTTCCAGGTATGATTTGTAGTGTACATGTGTTACCTGGAGTTTCCACCCCCCCCCCATCCACTTCCTCTCTGCATTTTGAGCAGCTGTGGATTTCTGTAACGGTCTCCATCTGTTCAAAAAAGAAGCGGCTTTATGAAGGATGAAAGCTGCAGTTACCTGTTAGTGTAAGAATAAGCACTAAGAATGTGGTTAGAAATTATACTGGTTAAAAAACGGCATTAGCTGCAGGGACTGATGAATCGACCAAGGGCCATGCATGGAAAGGACCTAGATCCCCTGCTCAGATGTAGTCCATGGGCAGCTCAGGCTGCATGTGTGTTCCCTAGTAAAGGGAGCAGGGCCAGTCACTGGCATGAACTTGGTTGGTGAGGTGGCCTTATAATTCCACAGAGATAGAGGGTCCAGACAGTCCTGATGAGACCTGATAGGCTAGAGTCAGATAGTATCAGTGGACTATGGGAGGGACAGCCTTAGAAAGGAAAACAATCAAGGTACACAGTAGGACATGGATGGACTTTGACAGAATCTTCAGTTAAAAGCGCTTCAGGAGTCTGTTCAGGAGAGGTCTCTAGTGTGGCCAGAGCCACAGAGAAAGGAAGTAGAATTGTTGCTGGGGAAACAAAGGTTCACTGTTTTGGGTTCACTAATAAAAATATTTTTTTTGTTTTTTT
>CM053747.1:14416169-14432716 GCA_028658305.1 Pachyuromys duprasi | reverse complement strand
CTATAGGTTTATATAAGTGAGTATATACTATATGTTTCTTTCTGCTTTTGGGATACCTCACTCAGTATGATCGTTTCCAGGTCCCACCATTTGCCTGCGAATTTCATGATTTCCTCCTTTTTAATTGCTGAATAGTATTCCAACATATTTAAATGGAAGCTTGAAGGGGAATTTGACAGAGTGTGAGAAAAAAAATCAACTATGCAGGAGAAGAGCTGGCTGTCTTCTTAGGTGCCAGGAAGAGGGAGACAGAGGGAAAGTCACATGTTCTTAGTTCAGAGAGGTCAGAGAATTGGCAAGAGAGGGAGTGTTCAAGGCATGCTTATTAATGTCTAGTTGCAGATTTGAGGTCAGAGGCTCCTAATCAATCCCAGGAATTGGTATACAGTGTGGGCAGAGCTTTAGTTTGGGCAGATGAGAAAGTCCTGGAATGGGTGGTGATAGCTGTGCAAAACTGTGAACATACTTACTGCCCCTGTACCACGTAGGTTAAATGGTTGACACAGTAAATAGTGCACCCTATGTATTTTTATTTAATTAATTAATTAATCATTACAATTTACGTGCTTTGTATGCCTGCTGTGACCCCCTCCCTTGTCTCCTCCATAATCCCACCCTCTGTCCCTCTTCTCCCCATATGCCCCTGCCCTAGTCCACTAATAGAGGAGGTCCTCCTCCCCTTCTATCTGACCCTAGCCTATCAGGTCTTATCAGGACTGGTTGCATTGTCTTCCATGGCCTGGCAAGGCTGCACCCTCCCAGGGGGAGGTGATCAGAGAGCCTGCCACTGAGTTCATCAGGATTTCCAAAAGGTGACCAACAGAGCCAAAAAAAACTGGGCCCTGGGGGCCCTGCAGAGACTGATACCCCAACCAAAGACCATGCATGGAGAAGACCTCAAACCCCTGCTCAGTTGTAGCCCATAGACTCAGTCTCCAAGTGGGTTCCCTAGTAAGTGGAGCAGGGGCTGTCTCTGACGTCCTATGTATTTTACCACAATTTTAGTTTATGTCAGTATTTTAGTTTCTGAGAGAGGCTGTCATATAGCCCAGGCTGGTCTCTAACTCAGAAAAAAATGACCTTGAATTTCTGAACCTTCTGCCTCTTCCTTTGGAGTTTTGGGGTTGCAGCTATGCGTTCACCACACAAGGGTAAATTTATTGTATTTTTTAAAAAGAAAATATTTGTTAAGGACTAGAGTTTGTAATAAACCTTCTCAACCCAATTTGTCCTAGCAAATAGTTTTTTCAATTAGGTATTGCTGTATAATAACATAATAATACTAAAGAGCAAACCCAAGCAAAGACATTGAGTGGCTTGCCTTGAGCCACACAAGATTTGAATTGAAACCTGGGCTATGTCTTTAGCTGTCTTGGGACTCTCTCTCTCTATCACACACACACCCCATTTTCATAGTCAGCAGTTGCAATCAGTTGCACACATGTTATAAAGATTAGCCCACATTAGCCTTTGTACAAAGGAACTGATAGCATTTCTCTATCACAGTTTGTCCTAGACTCCTCTGGCTAAGTGCCGACTGTGTGTGTGATAACTACCTTTATCTAGAAGGAAAATAATTTTTTCATGATGGGAGGAGGTAGTTTGAAGAAAGGTACTTACTAAAGTGAGATTCTTATCCTCTGAATTGCCTCCAAGACCCTCATAGCTCAGCTTCCTGATTGCTAGGATTGTTATCATTCACTACCACATATAACCATTCTTTCTTTTAATGGGTTTTAAAATTATTATTGTTTGTGTGTGTACAATATGTGTGTGTATGTGTGCAGAAGCCATCGTGTATGTGTGAAGGACAGAAGAAATCTTTATAGAGTCTGCTCTTTCCTTTTACTTCTATTTGGGGTCCATGGATTGAAGTCAGACATGCAGGCTTGTGTGGCAAGTTTCTTTGCTTGCTGAGCCATCCAGGTGTTGTGATTTTTAATTTGTATTTGTCCAGGCTTTGACAACTCCTTGAGATTCAGCAGAACATGGTAAATATATGAACAGAGAAAGAAGAATTGCTGGAAGCTTGATTTTTTATTTTAATTTTTTTAGCATCCAGGGGCACAGCAACGCCCTTGCCTGACTAATTTTCTATAGAGAACTAGGAAAACAAGGTTTTTAGATGTATGGCAACTGAGATTTAAAGGTTGTCATATACCTAAAATCCTTGTTTTCCTAGATTCCTACAAAAAATAGTTCAACCAATGGAACACACACATTCTCTCTCTCTCTCTCTCTCTCTCTCTCTCTCTCTCTCTCTCTCTCTCTCACACACACACACACACAGTAATAATTTAAAGACCTGCTTGCTTTAGGCTTGTTGACAACATATATGAAAGACTCTATAATATGAAACACAAATTGGTCTCTTTCTTCAAGCTTGTCTCTGTAAATGATGAATTACATCTGTACTTACCATGATTACAAACATAGTTCTGAGCATATTAAAGGATTTGATCATTTATAAGATAGCTGATCATTAATTTGTATGTTTTAATTACATTTAACAGTTTACAAGTAACTTTTATAAGAATAAGATTTTACAATTTTATCTCTGTTAAGTTTGAGTCTTAAAATTATAATTTTGATTGAAGTTCTTTTTGTATGAAAATTAATTTTAAACCATGATATATTCCATAGAGAGACTAAGAACTCACACACACACACACATATGGGTATATACATATGTGTTGGTATAATGTTCTTTTGGAATGCATATAATTTACCTTTGTTCATTCAAATGCTGATTTCTCTACCCTATTATCTGGTTTCAATCTGGACATTGCATTGTGATGCTTATTCTAAGCATCACCCGTCTCAATTTTGTCTAAACATGCCATCATTTATTCTCTATATTGTTAATCAGCCCCATTGCTGTGCAATGGAGAGGATAGGGCAGGACGTCCTGGGGGCTGGGGGCAGAGAGGAAGCAGGAGGAGGGTAGGAACAGAAAATCCACAGGAGAGGTCTTAGAACCATGTGGAGAGATGGATCAGACCTAAGATATGACTAAAAGCAAGTATAATGGGTAAAATCTGAATGGTAGGAAACTATGTGGGCTTGGAGGTTTAGTATGGAGTAACTATTGACCAGCATTATGCTCTAGGTTAATTAAATAAGTCCCTGGTCTCTGTATGGTGATTTGGGTATACAGCTGGTTTAGGACTAACCGCTGATTAATTAAAAGATATACAATAATAAATATTAATAACCATAACAAATGGCTCCCAACTAATGTAACTATTCACATCCTTTAAATCATTCTTTAACATAATTTGGCAGTGGGGGTGGAGAGAATAAGCTCCCAATGATACAACCCAAATTTAATACCTAAAAACTCCCAGGTCAATTACTTTTCTCTTTAAGACAGACTCTTAAACAGGCCCAGGAGCAAAAGATAGCTTGCTGTGGACAGGCCTAAGACTTAACATAACAAAACTGGCTGCTGCCACAGTCTAACATGAGGGGTACACAAGCATGGCTTCCTTATACTATGGCTGGCTCAGAACAACAGCAATAGCCATGGCTGGAAAAAAAGGAAAGGGAGTCATACAGACCTCTAAACAGAGTTTGGCCTAAAACTGCAGCTAAAATTTAAAAAATGCCATGGCAGAGGATGTTTTAATCCCTTTTGCCTTTGTTTTGGTTGTCATAGTCATGGATCTGTTTGCAATATGTTTAATGATGATGGCTCTTCTCCATGCCTTCTCTAAGAAAGTTCAAGGAGAAAATGGTGAAAAAGCCAAGGAATGGAACACTAAATTACAGACAATAGAAAGGGCACTCTTCTTAATAAAATTTAGATTAATAATGGCTAAAATTCAAAGCTCTCTGGCTACAAGATGCTTGTCAGCTCTTTCTGGTAAGGGTCTGCCAATTTACTGAAACATCAACTAAATTCCAAAAAATAACCAACTGGGCTTTGCTTGTTACAGCGTAAATTGACAAGACTGACCCAAACTTTTCTTGTCTCATTGCTTGGTTTTCATTTAAAGGCTTTGAGTTACAATGACATGGATTTGAGAAAAAAATATTTGAACAAGTTGGTGAAGGTACATGCCTTTAATCCCAACACAAAGTAAAAATAAACAGGCAGCTCTTTAAATTCGGGATCAGCGTAATTTAAATAATAAAAGCCAGGATGGCAATTCCTGCTGTTTAGCCTCTTGCAGAGCTCTTCAAAGATTCAAAATGACAAAATTTTCCTTATGGTCACTATTTGTTCTTTTTTCTTAATGATAGATGTTATGTCCTTATTGTTCTAAAGATAGGATCCACATCAATTTAAGGTTTATGCAAAGAGAGATGATGTCACACTGCTCTAAAAAGGTGAGCCAAACTCAAAAACTGATACTTCCACAGAATTGGTATAAAAGGGCATTTTGGCTTAAGAACTATGTTCTGTTGGTCAATGTAAGGACTCTATATTAGCCTGGGAGACAAACACGCGAACTGCATGCCTCCCATATCAAAAAACTCCCATGTCAAAAATTAAGGTGTCACACTGCTCTGGAAGTGGGCTTATCCTTTTGAATGTGAGACATTTTCATGGGGAACAAATGTTGGTCATGCCTGATGCAAAAAAGACACAGGAAACTTACAGATGGCAAAGTACATGACAACCTAGTTAAGTCCTAAAAACTAAAAAATTATAAAAGGCAGAACTGTCCATCCCATATCAAAAAGTGAACAAACCAAAGATGTTAAACAAATATAAAAATCTAGGTACAAGATGCCTAGGATATGCTTAAATACTGAAAAATAAAAGAAAGTTTATATAAAGTTTGGCTATAAAGGCATAATTGCCCAATCTATATAAAAAGGGGGCAAAGCTCTTTTTGTATGAAAATTAATTTTAAACCATAGATACAGTCTATAGAGAGACTGAGAACTTACACACACACACACACACACACACACACACACACACACGCAGGTATATACATATGTATATGTGTATATAATTTTTCATATTGTACCTTTACAAAATAGCAGTTTTTGTATGACTCAGTTATTTTGAATAGCTAATATTTAAGAAAGTTATCAGAGATATAAGTGATTAAACATACATACTTAAGTCAGATTTTGTTAACATTAGTAGGCCATCATACCTTAGAAATTTATATGTGGCATGTTGTAGGAAGTTGAGATTATTTGTACATGGATTTTGACTATTAACATTTTGCTGTTGTTGTTGTTTTCATGTTAACCAGAACCAAAGAATATTTAGAGAATTAGACACTCATAATTGCATTTATGTATATATATATATACATATATTATATATATATATGTAAAAAACACCATGAGACATAATACTAACAAATAAAACTCATCATTTACTACAAGAAAAATCTTTAAGAGAAGGTGCTAGGCAATATTTGGGGCCATTATTTTGTATATATAACAGGTTTTTGTTATTGTTGTAGTATAGTTGGACCTCCTTCCCACTTTTAGGTTTTAGCCTATACACCAAGAAAACCTTCCAGTTTCATATAAATAGATCCTAGTTAAATACAACCAGCTGGGAGGTATGGCTGGCAGCTCAGTGAATGGCCAATGACCTCGTCTAGCTCTTCCTTATTTGAAGAAATATTAACATTTAACATGTGCAGTTGTAATTGTTTAAAGCAGGCACAGTTGGAGCTCTGAAGAAGGCCACTGTTTGGCTTAGAGGGTATTGATCAACATTACCTTAACAAGAGAAGGCTGAATCCAAATTATACACATAGTGTGATGCTACAAATTAATATTACCTGTGTTTTTAGTGTAAAACCATCAGGCCTTGTAAGGTTCCAGATTAACTTTACAGAAAACATAGGACAGCCTTTATAACTTATGTAGCATGTAGAGTTTTGCATCATAGGCATTGTTAAATTTATGTTTACATCGCCTAGAAGGAGTTAGCTGAGGAAGCCCTGTTAAAACTATGGTGTTGGAGTTACTTTTGAAAGATTTTTGGGCAGAGGGTCCCTTTTATCCTTTTCATGTATGAGCATTCTGTTAACTAGTTTTATTACAGACATTTTTATACCATGAAATAAGATAAATACTAGTAGTGTCTATTGGAAATAGTTTACCTCTTGGTAATAGTTTACCTCATGGTATAAACCACCTCTATACCATGACATAAACATTTTACTTTTTAGCTGTTTTCAAGCATATGATGTCTTCAGGGATGGGCTGGGGAAGCTTTTTAGTAAAGTAAAACAGCCTGTGACATTTTTTACACACAAAAGATATTTGAATCTCTGCATCCAATGACATACATCTGAATAAACAGTTTGTGTGTTTTTTTCAGATGGGGGCAGACAACCTGGGAACTCTACCAAGTAACTGAAAAGCAGAAATAAAAGCAAAAAGCCTAGGTAAAGAAGCCCAAGAACAAACAAAAACAAACCAAACCATAACAAACCACAACAAAGCTTCCTATTTACCCTAAGTTAGGGAAAACAGTAGAAGTAGCAGGCATTAGGACCCAGTGTAGACTGTATCTCTAGTTTTTATTTGAGTTGTATTGTGTTTGGACTCTGGGCCAGGCTATAAGCTGGAGCTGAGTGTCAGGAATCAGAAGGGTTAAAATGAGCTGGGAGTAGGGGATACAATGTCTTCCTCAGATCACTTGCTGTTTCTTTTCATAAGGTTGTTTAGATCTGTAAGAATGTCAAAATTGAAAGTTTCAAAATTTGGGCCAGGGATGGCCATTATAGGAGTACTATGGCCAGGTTTGAGCAGGTGATTTGAGTTTGGTGTGCTGAAGCACACTGAGAAGGAGCTTTCGGAGCCCTCAGCCACTGGGTTGAGAAGTCAGAAATTACCTTCTCCTGGCATCTGTCTTTCTCAAAGCAAAACATCCTGGCATTGCAGAGCCCAAATTAGGCAAGTACTTGCCAATGGGGCTTTGATTCTCTCACGGGTTACAAAAAACTGGTAGGCCAATGCAGACCCTATGAAACAGCCACGTCAGGCACGGATTAGTGAGTGGGAGTGAGTCAGAGCTGGGCTGCCAGGAACTTTGATAAAGTCCAAGCCTCCAGTGCCTCAGGGCTCAAGGTTCAGTGGAAGCAGAGACAAATAACAGGACCTATATACAAGGCAAGATGATTCGAACAGGACTCAAGGCCTAGGGAAGCTTCTTGTGAAAACACAGAGTGGAAGAGAAGGAGAGGGAATGGTATAGGAAGAAAAAGAAAGAAAAAAGAAGAGGGAAGAGAACTTAAACTGGGAGAGAAACAGGGAGAATGAGAAGGAAAGAGGTGAGAGAGAGAGAGGAGAGGAGAGAAGGAAAGAAACAAAGAGATATATGTGAGAGAGAACATCCAACAGGAGAGAGGTTAGTCAGAGAGGATGAGGAGAGAAACAGAGAAGGAGAAGGAAAGATGAGAGAGTCAAGGGGAATATTTTGAGTGAGAACGAAAGTGTTGAGAGATACAGAGATTCCTAGGTAAACTGAATAAATAGCTGGAGAGTACAGGGGATATGGAAGAATAGGAGAGAAGCAGAGAGGGAGAAATACTGAGAGAGAGCACTTTAGAGAGACCTTAAAGGAAATATACCGGGGCTGGAAAGATGGCTCAGCTGTTAAAGGCTCGACTCACAACCAAAAATATAAGAAACATACTGAAGAATGGTTATAGGGAGAGTGAAGGAAAGAGGTGGAGGAAGAAGAAAACACAATTCAACTCTATACGGGAAGGGCAAAGACAAGGATTCAGAGAGGACAAAACGCAGAGAAGAAAAAAACTGTGGGAAACAGAAGGAGAAATCAGGAATTGGGCAATATTAAGGGAGAGACAAAGAGGCAAATAAACCAAGACTGGAAAGAGAAGGGACGAGAAGGGAGGAGAACTGAGGATGCAATTCAGTGTGGAACCATGGTCCTGATGGCCATTAGAAGAGAACTCTTATGTTTATCCCTGGGTAGGCCTCAGAGACACTTCTGGCCTTTAGAGGTACCTGTACTCATACCTACACTCACTCAGAAATAAGTTAGAAATAATGAAAATAAATAAATCTCTTTTTTAAATGACATAAAGTTCCAACCAGCTTGGCTCACACAGCATAGATGTTTGGATGTTTTGTTTTGTTTTTGTGGAATAAAATTTAGGGCAAGGCAAAGTATTCACCCAGATTGAGTATCTCCAAGAGAAGTGGGAAATAAGAAGAAAGGTTTCAAATTTCCAGAGCACAGAAGGGAATTCAGAAAGCCTTTGTATTTGCAAGCTCTGAACCAGAACTCAGGAAATGTTCTGAAAATTTTAAATAACATTACAGCAATAAAAATAATACAGATTAATGAACCAATGATTTATAACTTGAGTTTATTACCTGGGACCCGGTGGCAAAAGGAGAGAACTGACTTGAGCAAGTTGTCCTCTGACCTCCACCAATATGCTGGCACCCACACACTTTCTCTCTCACACACAAATTTTTAAAAAAGGTTGTTAGCTGCAGGAGAGGGTCTGGGTATGCCGTTGTGCATCAGCATTTGTCTAGCTGGAAGAAACTCTGGGTTCTTTCCCCAGCTCTGTTAAAAAATAAAATTAAGTCTACAGGAGCAAGTATAAGTGTTATCTAAAGAGCTGATGAGATGTCTCTGCTGCAAAAGGTGTTTGCTATGTAGCCTAGGCCAGCTCCAATTGCAATAACGATCCCAAGCAGACCCTTCATTCAAGATCTTTCTGCCCTAGCCTACCAAGTGATGGGATTCCAAGAGTGTTTTTACCATGACAACCTTGATGCTATTTTTTTAAGTAAAAATTATCAAATTAAAAAAAATGTTTATCACTGGGAGAAGATGAGCCTATATCAAAATACATGTGTGGAAATGAAAATCTCAGTCCCCTCTTTTCATCTTTATGTTGGTTTCAGTAATCACACTCAGGTCACCCAGCTTATGCAGCAT
The DNA here is from genome assembly GCA_028658305.1 of Pachyuromys duprasi. Taxonomy (NCBI): domain Eukaryota; kingdom Metazoa; phylum Chordata; class Mammalia; order Rodentia; family Muridae; genus Pachyuromys; species Pachyuromys duprasi. The sequence continues at coordinate 14,423,808 of CM053747.1, read as the reverse complement.
GCATTTTTACCCACTGAGATTCAAGATGGCTGGACTGTAGTTTGTGTGTGGGTGTGGGTGGGTGTGATTTATTTACTTATTTGTTTACTGCTATTATTCTTAAGTGGGACACACATGAGAATAACTTGTGAGACTCATTCCCTCCTTTCACCACCTGAGCCTCTAAGGAATCAAACTTAGATCATCAGGCTTGAAAGCAAGTGTCTTTACCTGAGGAGGTGTTTCACTGGCCCACCTATAGTTTTTATAGTTCTTTTAAGGACTCCCTTACTTACCCCTGCATGAAAATTCTAGTTACTGGTTCATTCCTTCAGAAAGTGTCTGCCGGTGATAATATGATACGGGGTTACTCCATGGTGATTATAAGTGACGCAATAGTGGTTAGTGACTATATTAATCATAAGTATCACTCATGTTTAGAAAAGAAATACGTCTGCAGCAGCTCATTTTTCACTGCTCATTGTTGACCTTGTAGTATCTGGTGCTGACAGTTTGACATTTATATTCAAAGGTAATCCTCTCAATAGCTCTAGGATAGACAGGGTCATGAGAGGAGAGAAGAGGAAGAAAGTAGGCCAAGTGGACCAGGAGAGCACAAGAGGACCAAGAGAAGCAACGGCAGAACCAAGAGCCAAGAGAGCATGTAACCAAAATGGCTGGTCCATGTAGGTTCAGAAGCTAGGAGAAGGAAAGAAAGCCCAGCCCTTAGGCTGGAGAGGTTTAGGGTAGGAGGAGGGATGAGAAGTACTGGAAGGAGCCACAGATACTGAGTAAGACTTTTCCTGGCTTTCTTTGACACTTAACAATCAGATCCTCTGGAGTTGGAGCTATTGGTTATGAACAACCTGATATAAACACTGGGAACTGAAATTAGGTTTTCTACAAAGCAGTGTGCATCTTAACCACCGAGCCACCTCTCCAGCCTTTGTTTTCCTAGTGCTGAGGATGGAACCCAGGGCCTCATGATTGCCAGGCTAGGGCCATGATATTTACCTAAATCCCTGTTCTTCTGTCCTTTATACAGATATTTTCTTTGAATAGAGGAAGCCGAGGTCATTCTTTTGCTTGCTAATTTCTGAATTCTCTTATTATGTTGTGTAGGGGATGAGTTTTTTTTTAAGACATTATTGGGACTGGAGAAGTACATAATTTTTTTCTTCAAGCATAAAGACCTGTGTTTAAGCCCCTAAACCCATGTTTAAAAATGGTGAGGGATGAGTCATACTTGTAATCCCAACACAATAGGGTCAGACAAAGGTGAATCCCTAGGGATCACTGACCAACCAGATGTGATGGTTGGTTTTGTCAGCTTGACACATGTATAATTATGTGGAAGATGAGGAATTGTCTAGATAGAGTGGGCCCGTGAGCATGCCTATGAGGAACTGAATTGTTTGATGTGAGAAGGCTCAACTTGTTGTGAGTAATACATTCCTTTGGGTTGGGGCTCTATAAGAGGAAAAATCTAGCTGAACACTTACAGACAAGTAGTATGTAAAGCATTCTCTTTGGCCTCCAGTACGTATATTCAGAAATGATCTCAAGCTGGATTATAGAAGGACTTCTGGCAGTTAGATAAAAGCCGAAGCCAACATTCCTTAGGAACTTTTGAAACGAGTTCTCATATGCCAAAAGGAGTCATTCTCCTTACCTCTAACATATCAAAGCCTATGCTGGCCTCCAGGCTCTCATTATCACAAGTGTCTGTTGTACATTTCACACTCCCATCCTGCCCCATCCCAACTATTCCTCCTCATAATCAACATGATTTGTCCACTTCTCTCCCTCCCTTTCTCTCTCTTTCTCTCTCTCTCCCTCTCTCACACACTCTCTCTGTCTTTCACACACACACACACACACACACACACACACACACACACACACACACACACACTGTGCTTTATTATCTATCACTTGCAATCTCCATTATACTCTCCTGCTTCCCTAGCCCTGGCCGTGTCAAATCTGCTTAATTTTTTGTCTGTCCCTTACTCCTCCAGGATCCCCTGAATATTGTCTCTCATTCACAATAAAAAAACCTTTCCCTAATAGTGAAATGATCATGCCCACTGCATTATGGCAGTTTTTTTTTTCTGTGCCCCCTCACATACACATTTGTGGCATGATATGACCTGACGTCTCAAGCTTCTGCTGCTTTGATTCTCCTCAGTAATGGGATATAACCTGAAATTTTAAGCCAAATAAGCCCTGTATTCTCTAAGTTGATTTATTTTTGTTTGGACATTTTATCACAGCAGCAGAAATGACACTAAGTTTGGCTCCTTTTTCAGTGAGAGACCTCACCTCACCTCAAAAAAAAAAAAAAAACTAAATGAAATAAATTCATACAGCTTCTGCCTTCCTGCCTGAGAAATGACATCCAAGGCTGTCCCTGAACTCTACGTGCAATGCATACATAATCATGATCCCCCACATATAAACACGCACATATAAATGCTCACACACCCACACACACAAACACACACACATGAGAACACAGAAATCAATCCATTGTATAACTTGACTGATGCCGGGTGTCTCAGTATGAGAGAAACTGATTCAATTAAGCACTGCAAGAGTATCATAAGTCTGATTTTGGTCATTTATTTCTTTGAGAATGATGCAGTATTGGGACAGATAACTGGTAGTATGCTCCTAAGTGACACAGTATGTGTGGACTGGTAGTTTGCGTGCAGACTGTGGGACTGTGATTTTGAGTCTATTTTACCCTATGAGACATCCTGGTGGGGAGTGAGCACTTGACTGAGAGTGATTGTGTCTGGGTGTGGACTGTAGGTCTGGCACAGGCGGGTCAGAGTGTGAGTCACTGCTGCCATAGACCATTAGTATTAATGACATGGGAATTTGATTTCTTACGCTCTCTTCCTTGGAGATGCTGGCCCCTTGGGTTTCAAGAAGGGGGACAACTTGAGTCCCAGTGACCCTGAACAGCTGAAAACCCTTTTTCTGCAGACACTGGGTGGTGGCCTCAGGTTTAGCATTCTCAGAATGAGTACTTGAAACCAAACCATGCAAAACACAGTTATGCTTGTTACACACCTTACGTTCCATTCCACCTCATGCTTACAAACATTTCCTTCTTCTTTGTGTGATGGGGTTGTACACTCAGAAGACAGACATCTACCTCGGAGCTGGTGAAATGGCTCAGCAAGTATAAATGCCTACTGCCAAACCTGATTACCTGAGGATGATACACAGAACCCACACAATAAATAATTTCTGGAAGCTGTGCTCTGATCTCCACATGTGCACAGCGGCATGTGAATGTGTGCACACACACACACACACACACATATACAGAGAGAGAGGGGAAGAGAGAATAAAATGTAATTTTAAAGTAAAAGTGAAATTTAATTTTATTTTAAAATGTTATTTGTCTAGAGGACCTTTGGATGTCCCTAACACTCTGAAATGATAACTATTTGACATCTATATTAATGGTGCTGATCTAATCCTGACATTGTAAACCTATTTCTGAGATGCCTTTTTATAAAGGACAGCATGGCGAACATGTATAAAACAGCACTGAGTCTATTAACACTTTAAAATATATTTTAGGGTCTAGGATTGACACATAATCAGCAGAGCGATTGCTAACCATGCACAGGGCTCTAGGTTACATACCCACAAACATGAACTACATGTGTTGGTACAAAGCTGTAACCCCAACACTCTGTAGGAAGAAGTAGAAGGACCAGTAATTTAAGGCCGTTCTCTGCTACATGGAAAGTTTAAGGCCAGCATGTGCTACATGAGACCCTCTCTCCCACAAAATATTTCTTAAAGATGTTTATAAGGCTAGGCATGTTGTCACAGCCCTTCAATCCCAGAGACACTGGCATAATGGTTTATACTTGTTCCCAGTTTATTTTGATCACTGTGAAACCTTCCAAAGTTGGACCTAGCTGGTCCTTAGGGTAATGATAGGTTCCTAAGTTCAAAGTCAGGTCATCAGGCCTGAGTGCAAGCTTTTTTATTTACTGAACCATCTCAGTGACCCTAATACTTGACTTTTTAGTTAGCTTGTAGAGGGTGAATGACCTAGCCTAGTTTGTAGGGACAGGCTCTGACTCTAACCCTTAACCATTCTGGTAACAAATTGAACCACAGATACACTTTCCAAAAGCAAAGGAATGCAATGGTTTTTGTTGTTTTGCTTTTGTGGATACTTATATCTTGTCAAAGGAAAATTTGAAAGAGTCACTTTTATCTTTATACCTCGCTTGTTGTGCCTTACTCCAAACTAGTGAGCTTCTCTCACCATAGCAGTTCAGATGTTATAGTAATCACCTCCAGCTTTTTTTTTCGCCTTTTAAAAATTTTAATTATTTTTATTTTTATTAATTACAATTTATTCACTTTGTATCCCCCCTGTACCTATCTCCCTCTTCCCCTCCCAATCCTACCCTTCTTCTTCTCCACCCATGTCCCTCTCCCAGTCCACTGATAGGGGAGGTCCTCCTCACCTTCTCTCTGATTATCAGGTCTCATCAGGAGTGGCTGCATTGTCTTCCTCCATGGCCTGGTAAGGCTTCTCTGCCATCAGGGCGAGATGATTAAAGAGCAGGCCAATCAGTTCCTGTCAGAGACAGTCCCTGTCCCCATCACTATGGAGCCCACTTGGACACTGAATTGCCATAGGTTACATCTGTGCAGGGGTTCCAGGCCATCTCCATGAGTGGTCCTTGGTTGGAGTATCAGTTTCAGAAAAGACCCCTGTGCCCAGACTTTTTGGATCTGTTGCTCTCCTTGTGGAGCTCCTGTCCTCTCCAGGTCTTACTATCTCCCACTTCAGCTTTTTTACATGGGTTCCAGGAATTGAACTCAAGTTCTTAGGTTTTTGTAGCCATTGCTTTTACCCACTAATCTATCTCACTGTTCCTTATTTTTTATTGTCAGTACAGGGTCTCATGTAGCTCCAGCCAGTTTTACAGAATGTTCTGATCCTCCTGCCTCTGCTTCTCAAGTGGTGGTATTATAGGCGTCTGGTTTATGCAATGCTGGGGATGGACCCCAAGACTTCATGTATCCTAAGCAAGCGTTCTGCTGCTAATCTACATGTTCAACCCCTCTCTGAGGTTTATTGGAATTGTTTTGTTGTTGTTGATGATGATGGTTTTTTTTAAATTTTATTACAATTTATTCACTTTATATCCCAGCTGTAGCCCCCTCCTTCATCCTCTCCCAGTCCCACCCTTCCTCCCTCTTCTCCTTCCATGCCCCTCTCCAAGTCCACTGATAGGGGAGGTCCTCCTTCCCTTCCCTCTGACCCTAGCTTATCGGGTCTCATCAGGACTGTCTGCATTGTCTTCCTCTGTGGCTTGGTAAGGCTGCTCCCCCCTCAGGGGGAAGTGATCAGAGAGCCTGCCACTGAGTTCATGTCAGAGACAGCCTCTGTTTCCCTTACTAGGAAGCCCAGTTGGAGACTGAGCTGCCATGGGCTACATCTGTGCAGGGGTTCTAGCTTATCTCCATGAATGGTCCTCAAGAGCCTACCCCAGAGGGCCTCTGAAAGACCCTTCCCAGCAGGGTATTAAAGCAGATGCTGAGACTCATAGCCAAACTTTGGGCAGAGTACAGGGAATCTTGTGAAAGAAGGGGAAGATAGAAAGACCTGGAGGGGACAGGAGCTCCACAAGGAGAGCAACAGAACCAAAACATTCTGGGCCCAGGGGTCTTTTCTGAAACTGATGTTGATTTTTTAAGAAAGCGTTTTACTATGGAGTACCAAATAGCTTGGCACTCACTATGTATCCCAGGCTAAGTTAAAACTCACAGTACGTATCCTGCTTCAGCCACACCTAGCTTGAATACTCTTTTAAATGACAGTAAAAATAATTGCAATCAGGAAGTGACACCACTCATTAGAATAACTGTATGCAGTGTTGAACAGTGATTAGACTGTGTCCTTAGTACACTGTGTTGATTGTCTCCCTAGACTATTGCAGTAGAGAGGAATGAATACAACAGTCATGCACATTCAACCACTATGTGGTAAAAAAAAGTATTCATTCTAAAACACATCATGTCTGCGCCAGACATATACAGACTCTTTCTTGTCCCTATTTCCTAAATGATGCAGTTGGTATAATCACATAGCTCTTCATTGCTTCCAGTATTGTCTCAGAAAGAGTAAAGTCTGTGCATAGATACATGTGATTAAAGGCAAATGATATTCTATTTTACATAAGGAAACTGAGCCTATACAGGGTTTGCTGTCTCCAGAACATTCTGGAATCCATATCTTGTGAACAACAAAAGCAGACTGACTGTACTGTACATGAAGAGGGAGGTTTTTCTTTTTTTGTTTTTTAATTATAATGTAGAGTTTCAGCTACCAAATGGCAATTAATTTGTGGTTCTTTCATTTCATAACCTCTATTTCTATTTTAGCTTTACTTATGTATATGTGTGTATTCATGTTTCTAAACATGGTACTCATGGGGGCCACAAGAAGGTATCAGGTTTTATGGAGCTGGATTTACTGGCAGCTGTGAGTCGCCCGACATGGGGTGGTGGGAACTGAACCCAGGTCCTCAGCAGGGGCAGCAAGAACTCTCAACTACTGAGCCGTCTTTTACCCCCATATAACTACACTTAAAAGATAAACAACAACCCCATGATGCTTATGAGGATTAGGCAATCTGAAAACAAAACAAAACAAGTCAAAACTCCAGAATTTAGGGCTCTTGAGATGGCTCACAGGGTGAAGGTGTTTCTTTCAAAGGGCTGATGAACTGAGTTTGACCCTTGGGTCTTACATGATGGAAGAAGACAACCAATCAAAGTTGTCCTCTGACTTTTACATGGGTGCAGTGCCATGCCCACACCCCCCCACATTAACACAATAAATAAACAAACACACAAACACACAAACCTTAACAGTTACAGAATTAAGGAAAGGAGACAAACCAGGGTATTGGACAAGCCTAAAGCTGATTGCTGTTAAAACCCACGCTTGACTTTGTCCACCACCTTTTTGTCAGTAGTTGCTATGGAGAAAACAAGATGGTCTCACCCTGTTTTGTGTTAGGGTCTCAGAAAATTGAGCACACATTCTGGAGCACGTGGGAAAAGCAAATTTACTTCTGCAAGTGGGTGCAGTGTTGTAACTGATTCAAATGGCCACCACCTTTCCTTAATCCTGTAACTTTTAAGATTTGTTAGTGATCACTTCCTCCTGGTGTATGTGTGTGTGTGTGTGTAGGGATATTGCCAGGCCACAAAGGAAGAGGATGCCAGCAGGCCTAATGAGACTTGATAGGCTGGGGTCAGATGGTAGAGGAGGAAGACTTCCCTTTTCTGAGAAATAGGGGAGGGGAACAGGGAAAAAGAGGGAAGGGTGGGAGATAAGGAAGGGGGCTACAATTGGGTTGTAAAGTGAATAAGTTGTAAAAAATAAATTTAAATACAACAACAGTGTTCCTTTGAAGTTGTATTTTTGTTTTGTTTTGTGGCTGTTGTTTTGTTCTTTGTTTTTCAGTTCACATAAGAATGTAAGAAATGGGGGAGGTCGGTGAGACTTGGGGAGAACAAGAGTACCACAAAGACCAAACTGAGCAGGGCACAGGGGTCTTGTATGAGACGGTTTCTACAATCAAGGACCATGTGTGGATGT
>CM053747.1:14354361-14410232 GCA_028658305.1 Pachyuromys duprasi | reverse complement strand
AGCCCTGAGGAGACAGGATAAGCTGGGGTTGGATGGAAGGGAAGGAGGTCCTCCCCTGTTGGTGGACTTGGAGGGGGCGGGGAAGAAGGAGATGAGGGAGGGAGTGGGAGGGTAGGAGGGAATGGGGGAGGGGGCTACGCCTGGGATTCAAAGTACCTAACCTGTGATTGAGATAAAAATAAATAAATTTAAAAAAATGCTCAAAAAAAAAAAGGAGGCAATAAAAGTAAGTACAAAAACTACATCATGTGGAAGGGGAGTCATCATCAAGGTATCTGGAAAGATACATTTCCAGAAGGCAAAAGGGCAATCATATATCACAAGGCAAAAGAGTGGTTATACATCATGGAGTTATAAATTCCATGCAGACTGAAAAACATGCTTTATAGGATACACTAAGGTTAGGAAGCAGACACCTACTCTTGTAAGGTATTAAGACTAAGTAAAAATATATAACAATGTGGCTCCTTAACAACAACGTGGCTCCTGTTTTTGTTCATAGCATCTATAATCCCAGTGCTCAGTAGTGAAAGGCAGGAAGATTAGGAGTTCCAGGTCATCCTCAGATACAAAGAAGACATTTTTAATATCTATGATTGTTGCTGTTCGTAATACCTGGAAAGGAAGAAAGAATATCACTGACATCTGGCATGAAGAATTAAATCTATGAATATTCTTTAAACATCCTTAATACATAAGGGGTCTTCTAGAGCCAAGATTAATTGCTCCAAAATAACACTACAAAAATTAGTACAGCCTTTATGGAAAACAGTGTGAAAACATACAAAGAAATTGAAGTTAGTATGTTGGAAGGATAGTTACTCTCATGTTTACAGAAACACTTCCTAATAAAGACATAAAATAAACCCAAGTGCCCAGCCAATGGATGAATGGAAAATGAAAGTATTGGATATGGACACACAAAAAAGTTTTGAGTCATTAAATAATAATAATAATAATAATAATAATAATAGACCAGAGAGATGGCACAGACAGGAAAGATGCTTTTGGCCAAACCTGACAACCTCAAAAATTTTCTCTAACTTCTACCACATGTGCTCTGGTATGTACACTCCCACTAAAACACGATAAATAAAATGTAATAATTAAAAAATAAAATGCTTTCACTTGCATCAACATGATAAGTATGAGGAGGATCACATTTAGTAAAATGAGCCAGAAAAAGAAAGACAAATCTCACAGCCTCTCACTTGTGTGTGGAATCGGAAGGGGATTGATTTCATATATTGAGAGAAGAACAGAGGTTTGGTTTGGGTTATTGTTCACCACTTGAGAATAATAATAATAATAATAAGATACAGATACATTAAAGGAATAAGTTTTAAAAGATTTACTCCACAGCACAACCATAGCTAATATTAATTATATTCTATTATTGATTTTGTTTCTTTGTTTGGTGAGATAATGGTTGTATATGTAACCTAAGCTGGCTTGGAACTCACTGTGTAGCTCAGGATTTACTGCCGTTTTCTACTTAGCCTCATTTCCAGATTATTGGAAAGAAATCTGTGCCCTCCACTGCTCTATCCCACTGTCTCCATGTTTTGATATAAAGGATCATATTTGAGGTGTCAATCTGGGAGTTGCAACCCTCCTATCTCAGCTTCTTAAGAACTGAGATGGAGGACTATGCATGGAAAGGACCTAGAACCCCCGCTCAGATGTGGCCTATTGGCAGCTCAGTCTCCATGTAGATCTCTGAGTGAGGGGCGCAGGGGCAGTCTCTGTCATGAACTCAGTTGACTGCTCTTTGATCACTGGCCCCTGGTGATGCAGCCTTGCCAGGCCATGGAGGAAGAGGATCCAAGCAGTCCTGATGAGAATTAACAAGTTATGGCCAGTTGGCAATAGTAGAGAACTCTCCCTTTCAGTGGACTAGGGGAAGGGGATAGGGAGAAGAGGGAGCGAGGGTGGGACTGGGGGAAGTTGAGGGAGGGGGTTTCCATAGGGATATATAATGAATAAATTGTAAGGAAAAAAATAAAAATTAAAAAAAGAACTGAGACTACAGATGCCCACCACCATCCCAGTAAATGCGTTGTGTGTTTTAAAAACAGAGGGGATGATCTCACAATGTCAACAGTAGTGCATATGGAAGACATATAGCCATAGTAATGCACATTTTAAATACATCAAATAGTGTAAGTATGTACACATATGCATGTGTTTTTCAAACATATATTGTATACAAAACTATTATTTTGTTATTCAATTTGACTTTTTAATCTTTAAATTATTATTATTGTGTTATTAATATGATAGCATGCTTTGCTTTACGTGTATAGGTGAGTTCCCTGTATGTGTGCCTGTATATAACATGCATACCTAGTACATGGAAAAGGCCAGAAGAGGGCTGTGAAGCCCCTGGAACTGGAGTTACACATAGTTGTGAGCTGTCATATAGTTGCTGAGAATCAAACCCATCTTCTCTGGAGAAGCAAATTTAGGTTCTTGTGTTTGCATGTTTAGTGCCTTATCAACTAAGCCAACTGCGCTTTAACAAAATGTTTCTATATGAATAAAAGGTAAATATTTGTGTTTTTCCAGTGCTGAGAAATACCCCAAAGAAGAACAAAATCAGGACCAGTGAAGGATATACCCAGGTCACTCAATAAATGGTAGAACTGGGAATGGTCAATTGTTACTTATGCATCTAGGATTAAGCTGGCTCTTTGTTTGCAATGTGGGGTATTTGTCATGTGAAGACTGTGAGGGATTGCCCCCATTTGTTTTCAAATTTCCCAAATTTATGAAAAAATTACACAGATCATAGATCCTCTTTTCCTTTCTCTCTTCTCCACAGGAGGAATTGTACACTTGGACTCTGGTACTGTGCAAGGCCTCTTTACAACCACAGGAGTCCTGGGTGACAATCATGCGCCCATGTCTCAGCCTTTAATAGAGGGATTATACCTTGATATGCTCTACTCTGGAAGACCACCAACAAAATACTCACTGCTCCAAGTGGGAAACATGAATGGTTCATCTATGGATGGCAGCAAACAGACCAACCAGAGAAAACTCATCAGAAAAGTGGGATCCAGCCCATTCTTTCCACAGTCACCTGGAAAGCCAGTTGTCCCCATGATACCATGGAAGCCAGGTACCAGGGACCAAGAATGGGATCCAGGAGGCCAGAGACCTCAAGAGCATCCCTTTCCACAGGATAAGCTATACTCAGCACTCTCATGGATAAGGCCTTGGCCAGATTCTCACTCAAGTACCAGACAAAGTAAGTCCTTGTTTTTTTACTTTTTCAGGTCAATGTCTTTGGTATTTAAAATTGTTTTAGCCACAAATTTATCTATTATAAAATTTGCAATATTAACCTTTGTTAGAAAACTTAGTATTTTTTGTTTTCTTTTCTTCTTCCTAAAACAAACTAACAAACAAACAAACAACCTCAGCATTCAAAGTAGTGAGTTTCCTCATGTCATTTTTGTACATGTTTGGTTTTGGTTAACTCTCTTCTCCCCAATCTCCCTTCCTCCCATGCAACCTCCTGAATTTTTTATATGTTTTTAAAAAATATTTTTATATGACATGTTCTATTACTAATACTCATCTGTTTTTCTTCCTAAAAACCTTTTACCGTTTCTCTGGAAAACTTTCTGGCTTCCTGGCAACTACACACAATCCTCCACAAACACACACACACACACACACACACATAAGAGAGAGAACATATGGTATTGTTTTTATGAACCTGGGTAGGCCCACTTATATTTTCATATATCTTCTGAAATTTTCATAGTTTTGTGCTGAATAAAATTTCATTGCGTGTGTACTATTTTATTATTCATTCAATTGTTGGACATTTAGGCTGATTCCACTTTCTAGCTTTCATTAATGAGTAGCAGTAAACATAGATTATTATTGTTTATTACTCATATAAAATAATCTGTTCATTGCGACATTTTCATACATATTAACTCTCTTATATACCTCTTACATTTTCTCCTGGTTATTTTCATTTTTACGAATAATTTACTTTCTAATTTCAAGTCTCTTTTTGTAAATCTAGATTTCACATATGAAAGACATGCAGTATTTGTGTTTCTGAGTGTGGCTTATTTTATTTAAAATGATGACCCCCATTTTCCTACAAAACTTCCAAATAACCAATTTTAATTTTTATTTAACAAAATAAATATATTTACTATGCAAGCATATCAGCCTAATGTTTTGAAGTAGATTAGTGAATCACTTCATGATGGAGTACATTCTGAAAGATACTCCCTTGTTTTCATTGTGTGACCACCACACTGCACACTTACCTAGTCCTTATGCGATATAGATTAATTGCTACTTGTGACTATTTTTTCCTTTGAAATGTTGATATGTGAAATTTGGGGTTATCTTTGAGTTCAAAGCAGGCAAGCTCTAACACAGGAATTAGGAACTGGCGTGTTCATGGTCATACAAAATGACTGGATCCGTAAAATTCATGGACCATAAAGGGTGAATTTTATACTTTGATTATAGACTCATAGTTGGGAATTCATGAGAAGGAGAGAGGGCAGAGTTCCTGTGAGGAGATGCAGGCTCCAGGAAGTTGGGGACCTTCTACTCTTAGTCTAGGATCTTATTACAGGACTTGGGGTAGAAACTGGGTGTGACACAGGGAAAGAGATGAGCTCATCAGTGTAGTTGGCCAAATAATGAGGTGTCCAGTGCATCCCTCAGTTTGTGTGACATCCTTACATACAGCTCCCCGGCAAAGATGAGAGACAAAATGAAACCAGGAACCAGAACTCTCCCCTGCCATTCCTGTCCTCCAGCAAGGACATTCTGAGAACTGCTGCTTTGCAGTCCCTTCCCCATCTGATCTATTTTCCTTATATTCCTTATTCTCAACAACAGGATCTCACATGTCACAGGCTGGTCTCAAATTTGTTAAGGATGGCCTTGAATTTTTGGTCTTCCTGGATCTACATTCAAAATATTGGGAATACTACCATTCCCAGTTTGTGAGGCATTAGGGATGCAATTTAATGCTAGGCAAACACTCTACTAACTGAGCTACCCACACATCCCTCCACGTGTTTACTTTAAATTTTATTTTATTTAAATAATATGTATGTGTTGTCTGAATGTGTGTGATTATTACTCTAGGTGTCCACAGAGGTCAGAGATATCAGATATATCCGAAGCTAGATTCACAGGTAGTTTTAGCTACCTGGTGTAGTTTCTTATATTAAAATTCATATCCTGTGCAAGGAGTATGCTCTCTCAACTCTTGACACATCTCTCCAGTCTCATGCACATGGTTTCTCAATGCAACTGAGAAACTATGTCATATTAGTTAGGGTTCTCCGGAGGAATAGAACTCATAGAATTGGATTAGAATGTTTAACAGGTTGTCATCTAGCTAGTCCAACAGCAGCTGTCCACCAACAGAAGGTCCAAGGATTCAATAGTCTACAAGGCTGGATGACTCATCTTATGGTCTTCCATATATGCTAGAATCCAGTACTGGGCTCTCATGCTGGTGAAACAATGGGCTTGCCAGATGGAGAACAAGCAGACTTAGAGTGGAAACTTCCTCCTTTCATATGCTCTACATAGGGTGCAACGCAAAGGTGTGTCCCAGATTAACGGTAGATCTTTCTACCTCAAAAGATCCGGATTAAAGGTGTATCTTCTTACCTCAAAAGATCCAGATTAAAAGTAGGTATTACTACTTCAAATTATTTAATTAAGATTAAAAATCCCTCAAAGATGGACATTTCCACGTGGGTTTTAGTTAATTCAAGATGTAGTCATGTTAGCAACCAAGAATAGACATCACAGATGTAAACAGAGCTATATGAGGTGACTGAAAGAGTTACATGGAGTAACTGGAGACTGGGTCTTATTAGGTAATTCAGACTGGTGACCTTGAACTTTCAATCCTCCTCCCTCAGTCACCCTCCTAACTGGGATTACACGTGTGTTCAGTAAGCTTTTATTATTGTTGTTATTGAAATAATTAAGAATATATGTACAAATAGTATGGCATGATGGCATATATCTGTATTCCATTGAGGCGGGGTGATCCTAAGTTTGAGACTAGTCTAGGTTACATGAAATCCTACATTAAAAAAGAATGATTAAAATAACAAGGGCCCGAAAGATGGCTCAGAAGATTAATGCGACTGCCACACAAGACTTAAGTTTGATCCCTAGAGCACACAACAGAGAATTGATTTCTGAAAGCTGTTCTCTGCCCTTCACACATACATATGCACATACCACCACCCCATCACCAATAAATAATAGTAAGAATAATAACTTTTAAACTGAGCTGAGAGATGGCTCAGAAGTTAAAGCCCTTATATGCAAGCATGAAGATAAGATTAAGATTTATAGCCCCAGAACTCTCTGTATCTGGCAGGTGGACATAAAAGCCCACCTATACTTCCAGCCTTGAAAGGTAGGGCCAAGGGAACCTGAGAACAAGGTGCCTAGCAAGAATCACCATGTCTGTGAGCTTTGTATTTGTTTGAGGGACCCTCCCTCAATGAGCAAGGTGGACAATCATTGGAGAATGATTCCCAACATTAATCTTTGATCTCTACATGCATATCCTCACATGTACTTCTGCACCCATAGAAAATTGAACCAACACATGAAAAATGAGAAAAAAGAAATTAACTTAAAAATGATAAATGATATGATATAGAAAATAGAGGAGACCACCAGCATAGAAGAAAACTTTTGCTAGTTGCTCTTCTCCCTGTGGATTTCAGGAATCAAACTCAGGGCATCAGCCTTGGCAGCAAGTGCTTTCTCCTCCTGAGCTATCTCACCAGCACTATAGGAAACTGTTAGGTGAGGTGTGATTACACCACAAACTGGTGAAGAATGTGTTCAGTTGTCCGTGAGAAGAATATTTCAACACCTTTATAATCTTTTAGGACTAGCGTGCTATATTTACTTCTCCACTGACTGAAACACTGTTACAGGAGCATGTCTGTACACACACACACACACACACACACAAACACACTCACACACCCACACACACATGCACACTGTGGACTGACTAAATCTAGCTATTTCACACACACCACAGTGTGCTGGTTACTTGTCTTCTTGCTGTGACCAAATGCCTGACAGAAGCAACTTCAGGATGGACAGGTTTATTTTATCTCACAGTTTAATGGACAGCGTATCTTGGTGCGTAAGGCCTGGAAGCAGGACTTTGAGGCAGCTCCTCACATTGTGTCCACAGTCAGGAAAGAGAGGTTGGGGTGGGGAGGAGTTTCAGAGAGAAGGTGAGTTTCAGCTTGCTTTCTCCTTTTTGTATGTTTGAAAAGGATTTATTTTTGTTTATGTGCATGTGTGGATGTGTTTGTGGGAGTATATCCCACATATGAACATGTGCCTTTGGGTGTCAGATAAAGGGATCAAATCCTCTGGAACTGGACTTACAGGTCAGCATGAGCCACCCAGTGTGGGTGCTGGAAACTGAACTCCATTCCTCTGCAAGAGCAGTATGTATCCAACTGATGAACCTTCTCTCCAGGCCCCAGTCACTGAAACTAACGCAACAAAGGGAGAGTGCCGTGGATGAAAGAACCTTTTAGATATTTTCTTCCCAGTTTTCTCAGCCTCCTCATTCTTTGTCGGTCTCTCCTCTTGTTTTTCTCCTCTTTCTCCTGTTGCCCATTTCTATTCTCTCTCTGTCTCTGCGTGAGTGTGTGTGTTGCCCTGATTTGTATGTACCTTGATGGCCATGTGAACAGAAGTCAACCTGGACTGTCAGTACTACTTCCACAGCTGACTGGAGCACGCTGAAAATTACAGGAACTTATGCTGCTATGCACAGCTTTCTACACAGATTTTGTTGTCTTTTTTTCTGTCCTAACCAGAGTTATTAGGCTCAGATGATGGGACTTGGCAGGGCTAACAGGCTCTTTCTACATCTAGGCCAACGGAATAATCAAATAATTGTGAAAAACAGGAAAAAAAAAACTTATTCATTGTAGTCACATTGGGAAAAGGAACGTAAAAGTCCAGTGACATCTTGCTCAGAGACCTGTGAGGTGACATTCAGATTTAAATGAAGAGGAAGTGAAGGAATAGCTAAGCCACACTGGTCAAGATACTGTCCATCCATGACCATCATCTCGGCTGCAGTGCCTCTTGTAAATCGGTCTTAAAAGTTGTTAAAGATGTGTGGAATCTTTTCCCAAAAGACTGCCTTCCCTTCTGGCTGACTCCACTCATCGCCTTTTTCTTCTCTCAGCTTGAGAATCCTCGAGAAATTACAATTTCAGGCACACATCATTTAATAGTCTAACGATGCAGCTCAGCTGGTCATTCTTCGGTAGTAGGTTCCTGAGAGAAATGACCAGAGAATCAGAAATAAAGAGGATGAGCACTGTGGGTTGAAGAGCCCTTTCCTCCCTGTTTTCATTTACTTCTTCCACTTCCATCTTCCTCTGCTCTTTCTCCTTCAGTTACTTTTTAAAATACTGGATCTCACTATGTAGCTCAAGTTGTCCTTGCCCTAGCTATACAGCCCAGGCTGGCCTTGAACTACCAATGATCCTGGTTTACATTCCTGGCTTCTGGGAACATGTTGCTGGCCAGCCAGTGTAGTTATATCAGTAAGCTCCAGGTTCAGTGAGAGACCTAGCCTCAGAAATCCAGCTGGAGGATATAAAGAAAGATACCCTGCAAATCATTACCTCCTGGAACTGAATGTCTTCTTCAAAAGAGCCATAGACTCTTGGCCTAGGATCTTCTGGCTTATTTCCACAGAAACACTTCCTTGGAGCCTTTCTCAGCTACTTCTGTGGACATATGGGATTAGCAGACTGTCAGAACGGTCCCTAAGCTGACAGATACTCACAGGCATGACCAGGAGACATTGAAAAGCAGTAGAGAGTGACTGCCATCAAACTCACTTTGCAGTAGGAAAAGGAAAATGTTCTCCTGTCATCTGGGAGCTGACACAAAATCTCAACTGGGGCTACAGAAAGTTCAGGCTGAGCCCTGTCCTGCCAAACATCAAGAACTGAGGTTGGCATTGGAGATATAGATCTAGCAGGACACATAGCATGAACCCCTTCCTGTCTCCTTTGTTTCCCAGATCAAACGATGAAGGAAATCTATCAGTTCTGTTCACACCAGCTTCCCTCACTTATTTGCTCAGTTGTTTAGCAAATATTTATTGAGGACCTGCTGTATAACTGTGCATATGTAGAGACCATGGATTCACGGGGAATTATGAAGTTAGAACATCTGTCTTCTTAGAGGATTATAATTTAATATGGATTGTAAAAGAAGAGGGGAAGAGTGGTGTATGCTGTAAATGGCATTCATGAACTCACTACAGCTGTGGTTATTTGCAAAAGACCTATACAACATTTATCAAAATAACTTGCCCTTGCTCCTGAGTAAATAACCTCAATCATGCTTTGGCAAGAAACTCTAATTAAATTCAATATATCACACACAGAAAGAAGAGATGAAAGAAGGACAGGATGGGAACTTGGCCCAGAGAATTGAGGAAGAATGAATGGAGGAGAGGGATGGAGAGAAGGGAGGTGGGAGGGAGGGAGGGGCCTTGATGACAGGAGGGAAGAGAAACTGCAGTCAGGATGTAATTTCCCTGAAAAGGGAACAGGGGCTGTCTCTGACATGAACTCATTGGCTGGCTCTTTGATCTCCTCTCCCTGAGTGGGGAGCAGCCTGATCAGGCCACAGAAAAAGACAATACAGACAGTCCTGATGAGACCTGATAGGCTAGGGTCAGATGGAAGGGGAGGAGGACCTCTCCTATCAGTGGACTAAGGGAAGGGAGGAGAAGGAGGGATGGAGGGTAGGATTGGGGGGGGGATTAAAGAGGGGACTACCAGTTGGGATACAAAGTGAATAAATTATAATAAATAAAAAATTTAAAAAGAACAGAAATAAAAACCAAAAACCCACACAAAAACTGAAGTAGGAAGAGTCTTCTTGGCAAGAATCATTTGATGGTATTAAAAAAGATGGGAGAAAATGTAATATGGGCGAAAATGACCAAAAATTCAATCTATATGTATATAAAATTGTTAAAGAATAATCAAGTAAATATAAAGAAAGGATGTATAGATTTGAGAGAGAACATGGGAAAAGGTGGAAAGAGAAGAGGGAAAGAAAATATGATATACTTATATTTAGATTTCCCAAACTTAAAAAAAAATTAAAAGGGAGATAGGAGGATAGCCCGCTTTACAAAGTGCTTGCCCTAAGAGGCTTTATAGTTTAGTATAACAGTTTCCTTAGGGTTAAAAATCTTCCCCAGTGAATCTGCTACGGAGAACATGCCATCCTATGGCCCAGCAATCTTATTCTTGGGTATCTACAGAAAAATAAGACAGGATCACCCTGCCAAGTTTTTTTTTAGATTTCCATGATTATTTCAGCATTTCTGACCACAGCCAAGATATGGAATCTACCTAACTACTAACGGATGGATAAATGGAGGTCCATGCATAAACACACACTAAAACATTATTAGGCCATTAAAAGGAGAAAATCAGTACCTACGGTTCTATATACCTGCTATTCCAGAACTCAGAAAGAGACAGAAGATTTCAAGTTCAAGCATCTTGGATTACATAACAAGTCTCTCTCAACTAAACTACCCATTGACATTTCTAATATACATACACCACAAATGAAACCAACAGCCATGAACATATATAAAGTTGGAGAGCCTGATGCATGATATGGATGAACCAAAATGTCATTTTACTTAGGCATAGGAAGAAGAATATTATACTATTCTTCTTACATTGTATGAAATAAATAAACAGAAGTAAAAAGTGGGATATTCAGTATCAGGCCTGGATAGATGGCTCATCAGCTAAGAGTGCTTCCTGCTCATCCATGGCCCTGAGTTTGGCTCCCGGCACCCATATTGGGCGGCTCACAAGCACCTGTAATTTCATCTCCAGCTGATCTGATGTCCTCTTTTAGCCTCTGTGGGTACCTGCACACACATGGCATATTCCTTCTTTCACACACACACACACACACACACACACCACGAACACATTCACATACATTAAAAAACTTAACCTCAAGAAAAAAGGATTGGTTACAAGGATCTGAGGTAAGATACAAGTTTCTTATATGTGCATGTGTACACATATGTGTGCGGGTAGAGGTTAGAAGTAGATGTTTTTCTATTGTTCTATGTATTTTAAAAATTTTTAATTACTCTATGTATCTATATATCTACCTACCAACTTACCTATCATCAATTATCATCTATCTATTTATTGTCTATCTATCATCTATCATTTATGTATCTATCATTTGTCTATCATTTATCTCTGTATCAATATCATCTATTTACCTATCATCATCATAATCATCTGTGTGTGTGTGCGTGAGAGAGAGAGAAAGAGAGAGAGAGAGAGAGATATTATACCCAGGCACAACCCAGGGCTTCATGCATACCAGGTAAGCCTTCTACCAAGTGAGCTACAATCTCAGGTCCTCATCTCTTCATGTTATTTTTTGCATAAAATTTCTGATACAGTATGTAGTCTCTGGACTTTGGCATATGGTTCTGATATAATCTATGGATTTTGAAGTCTGAGGGTCTTGATCAGGTTTGTTTCCCCTGAAAATTAAAGAATTAAAAGGCAGGAAAAACATGAAGTCCACCATGTAGCAGCAGAGAAACCTCAAGCACCTCTGACAGAATCAATTGCTGAAGGAAGGTGTCCATTGGAGTGAGGAGACACACATGCAGCAGATACACAGAGAAAAAGACCCCGTGCAAAGAAGAGGGGGTGCTTGAAAGGCTGAAAAATTCAGACTTTTCTGTCGGGCTGAGAGTTTTCAAGCCTCTGAAGGGTCTTCCTCCTTAAGGTAGGGTTGATCAGTTTGAAGACAGATAAGATGGCTGATTGGTTTGCAACTGTGGTATGTAGTGTCCTGATTCACATACAAGCTCCTAGAAAAAAAAATTGACTGTAGTAGTTCAGTCCTCACCTCTTCCTCTTCTTCTTCACATCATCACCAATTACCCTGCCATGCACCAGACACATTAGCTTCTTGAGACTGATGTAACAAAAATAGTCCTGGGAAAATTTTTATCTTTTGAGATCATATTTATACTTGATAAAATGCACAGATGTCAAGTATACACATGCCACATTTGGACAAATACCTAACATAGCCCAAGCTACCAATATCACCACAGAGAATCATACATGTTGCCTTCTTTTTATATCACAGAAGGTCTAATGTTTAACCAGGAAAGGTCACATGTTAAACATGTCCAACTCAACTATTTGTTTTTTAATGGTGCAAATGGAACTTGGGCTTTGTACCTGCTCTATGGCCATTCTAGCACTGTGCCGTGTTCCCATTACTTTACTGGGGAATTCTATGCAGGAAATCTGCTAGCTGAGCCACATTCCCAGCTCCTCACTGGAAAATTCTAGTCAGGAGCTCTACCTTCTGATACATACCCTTAGCCCCTCACTGGGGGGTTCTAGGTAGGACCTCGATCATTGAACCACACCCCTAGCGCTCTGGATTCTAGACAGTAACTCTTCCTGTTGATCTACAACATCAGTCCCTTACTGGGGCATTCTAGGCATGAGCTCATGCTCCCAGGCCCATTCTAGTTATAGGTAGGTGTTCTACTGCTTAGCCATACTTCCACATCCTCAGTGAAGATTCTACTATTTAATTACATTCTAACCTCTTTTGTTACTTAGTGTTTTTTTTTTAATTTTTACATAAGTCTTTTTAAGCTGCTTATGCTGAACTTGTCATCCTTTATCTTGAACCTTCTGGGTTGCTGAGATACAGAAATGGGCCATTATGCATAGCACTTCCCTATTTTACAGCTGGATTTTGCTTTGGGTCAGATTCCACACTTCATATGTATACATCAGCAGTTCTCAGATGTAAGTTTTTTTTTCTTCTTTAGACAGATGACAGGTTAGGGTCCAGAAACAGTTTGTCACTTCTTCAGAATGGAGTGAGACACTCACATCTTAAAGAAAGAGGCAGAGGAAGCTGCTAAATATCCTACAAAGCCTAGGAACGATCCCTCTACCTAACAGCAGAGAAATATCCAGCTGGAAATGCTGATATATCAAGAAGCAGAGACCCAGATGTCAAGAGACATTCAGTCTTCTAACTCTTCCCACCTCTAAAATTGGCCAGACCTTTCTAGGTTTGAAACTAAGTAAGCTTAGGCTTTATGCTGGGTTGTACATTCCACAATATGATTAGCAACCATATGTCAAACTGCACCAAAGTGGCATAGAAAATGCACATGTAGTAAAATTTACTCTCCCAACAGTATCTACTTTCCTTTTTTCATCTCCATTAATTAATTTATTTTTTAAGTATTTGTTTATTAGTTTTTGAACCAGGGTCTCATTATGTAAAAGATTAAGAGTGTCCTCAAACTCACAAAGATCCTCCTGTTTCTGCCCAGGAGTGCTGAGATTAAAGGCATGCATCAATATGAAATGGTTTAAATAAATACTTACTTAAACAATGTATTTTGGTTGTTTTCATCCCTAACTGCCCCCCTCAATCTTCCTCTGGAACCCTTTTTTCTAATATACCTTCCTCCTTTTCCTCCTCTTCCTCCTCCTCTTTTTCTTCCTCTTCCTCCTCTCTCTGTCTTTTTCTCTTTGTCTCTTCCCTCTCTCTCTTAAACAATGAGTTTAATTCATTTTTAAAATTAGGTTAATTAATTAGGTTAATTTTAATTGTATGTGCCTAGGTGTGGGATTATGTTCTAGATCAGTGGTCATTTCTCAGTGTCAACGTCTCTGAAGAAAATGACTCCTCCTCAGCAGCCACTAACTACCTCATCACACCCACAGCTATACATGCTGCTTCTCATTGTACTTTTTCTATTTTTACAGTCCAGGATCCACTGCCCAAGGAATGGTATCATTCACAATTAAGATAGGTCTTTCCATATCATTGAATATAATCAAGATAAGTGCCCCACAGGCATTCCCCCAAGCCCATCTCCCAGATGGTTTTACATTCTCCCAATTTAACAGTTAAGAATAATCATGGCATACATTTATTGTGTGTCAGGTGTTCTTTGGTGGATCCAAAATTTAGAGAATATAGGAAGGTAACACATACCTGATCATATCATCAAGCAAGCACCTTGCATACATTCCATAAGCCCTCAGTTGATGATATATAACCCTACCTCTTATTTTCCCCCTTTTCAGGTATACATAGAATTTATGCATATTAATATACAGCAATAATATTCACAGTTGAGTTTAGCATAAAGCATTTACCCATACATTTCATAAAAACAATAAAACCATAAGTAGTTTTGGAAACAGGGAAGCAAGTTTGTTTTCTTTCTGGGGGAAGCATACAAAGCTGGGAGAAGCATTGCATTCATAATCACAGCTTTCAAAGTTATGCGTCAGAGCAAGGGATGGAGGCAGACCTGGTACAGGACAAAGCCTGATCCTAGGCATGGTGTAGAACGTAAGTTCTACATTAGGCAAATGAGGGGGCACCTACCTGTTCAAGGCAGGCATTAAAGCAAGCTGGAGACTTCAGACTTGAGCCTGAGAGTGGTGAGAAGGCAAAGAAGAATTTGTGCCAGGGGCGGGGGAGGCTAGTTTCGCATTTTTGAAAGGTCAACAAAGGTGTTGGCTGGGTAAAGAGGATCTCAGAGAAGTCAGGGTGTTGGCAAGCAATCACTGTCCACAAAGACAATTCTCAAAATCAGAGCAGAGAGGACAGCGTGAACTCGGGTGATGTGGCAGGTAGTTCAAGAATCACTCAGAAAGGTCTCAAAAGAAGAGATCCCTCAAGAAAAAAGTGTGTTCCTGAAAGCCTGGTTGTGGTTTCCTTCAAATTTATTTACTTTATACATTAAAGTTTCCCATTACCACGTTTCAAGGAAATCCCAAGGGTTTCAGCTATTTTTATCCAACAAATGTTTTTGTTTGTAATTACTCCTCTTTTGTTATTTTATTATTAGTTTTAAGTTTACTATGTATTGAAACAACGTTCATGTAGCTCGTGCTAGCCTCAAACACACCGCCTTGCAGAGAATGGTCTAGACACCCTCTTTCTCTTGCCTTCACCTCCCCAGAACTGAGATGACAGGCTTACACCTCCACATCTAGTTTATGCAATGCCAGGATGGAACTCACAGGTTTGTAGATGCTTGGCGAGCACATGCATGCGTGCGTGTGTGCGTGTGTATGTGTGTGTGGTGTGTGCAGAGCTTTACAGCTTTTGGGTCATTCTTGCACAGGGGCTTTGCTAATCTGTGTCTTTCCAATATTAGTAAATGTGCTGCCTTTTCTGTTATTGGTCTCTATCTATGCTGCCCAGACTGGTCTTTTTTGTTTTGTTTGTTTGTTTCTGAGTCAGGGATTTTCTGTGTATTTTTGGCTGTCTTGGGCTCCCTTTATAAACCAGGGTGGCCTTGAACTCACAGAGATCTGCCTGCCTCTGCCTCCCAGAGTGCTAGGATTATAGGCATGTGCCCTCCCCCAGCTCAGACTGGTCTTAAACTCCTCAGTCCACATGCTTCACAACCTCCTGATCAGCTATAGCTATAGGTAAACTTCCTTGTATCAAGCTTATCTAATTGTTTGGCATCTGTTGGGTGCCAAGATGGGGGATGAAGCCTTTAGTAAGACAGACTCAGGCCCTGGTCACTTAGAATAGATGGAAACAATAAAGTGGATAATGAATGATAAAATAATGACACACATAGACTACTGGTATGTTCCAGGGAGTAAATAAAGAAGACAGCGAGACAGCAAATGATAGAGAAGCAAGGAAGAGCAGAGCTCTCAGAGGAGGTGATATTTATTGTAGAGGCTTAAGCGATGGAAAGATCCAGATTAATAGAATGTCAGTCAAAGTGACTAATACATGGGAAAATCACAAGGTGTTAATGATATGGAGGGGAAGAAGACATGATAGGTAGTAAAGAGAAACACTAGATGTGAAGATCCTGAGATGGGGGGGGGGGCTGTATATGCATGTGTGTGAGCTACAAAGTGGAAGCCTGAGGTTTGATGCTGGGAATCATCGTCAACCTCTCAACTTAGCCACTGAGAAAGTGCCATTCAATCAAATCCCTAGCTCACTGATGTGGCTAGTCTTTCCCCATGTTGGCTGGGGTCTAACCACACAGTCTTTCATGATTAGATAGTTTTAAAGGAACTGTCAAGAAAAAATTGAGGAACGAGGAAACAGGCCATCTATTCTGATCCAGTACTTTGTGAAAATAGACGTTTTACCAGGTGGGGGATATTAAAGGTAGAGTGATTTATGGAATATTGGCCCTTGATGAGCTGCTGCCTTTAATAAGGGGGAAAAAAACCCAAATAAACTTTCATAATAGGCCCACAAATATACACTACTATGCACAGTGGTTTATTTATTTATTATTTTTTTCTGAGTGGATTCTGAAGATCAAATTCAGGACTCCATTGAACTGCAAGCATCTTAGCATTTGAATCTTCTCCCCAGCCCATCTCTGGGAGAGTTTTGAGGATGAAATGAGATCAAAGTTTGGAGCATAGAAAGATGGGAATTACCCAGGTAATAATGTACTTCAAATATTTAAATGAAGAATGTCATTTAAATGAGCCAGGGTTCAGTGCCAGGGTTTCTTGGCATCTCTTTTACTGACATTTGGGGTTGATGACTCTCTTCATGAGAGGTTGTAATTTACATTATAGGATGTTAATCCCTTGACGCTGGTCTCTATCCACTAAAGAACTTTAACATTCCTCTTCTTTCAGTTTGACTATTCCAAACATTTCTAAATGTCCCCAGGATAGTTCAGGTTGGCCTTGAACTCACTGTGTAGTTAAGGGTGACTTTGCATTTCTGATCTTTCTGTCTTCACCTTCTAAATCCCGGGATTGTAAGTGTGTAGCTCCAATCCCAGTTTATAGAGTACTGAAGTTGAATCTACAGCTTCATATGTGTTAGCAAGTCCTCTATCAGCCAAAATACATACATTGCCCTTGAACATTATATGAACACAAAATCAGGAGGCAATTGCATAGTCTTGAGTTATATAACTTCCATGTGGTTTGCATATAGAACACCATGGGGATTCACTGAGTCAGTAAGTTTTGTGAGGGGTGTGTCTCAGAGGAAATATTAAATAAATGCCTTTTGTTGAAACTGGAATTTAATGTCCATGGCTTTGGCTCCTAGTATTCTTTTGTTTTCCTGCTGCCTTGCATCCGATTGAACACTTGGTAAACAGTATTACGGTCATAGTAATAATTATTATGGAATTCAAGATATCCTCAGACCCTCCATCATTCTCTCTTGACTTCTCTGCCTGACATTCTGACCTTTATTCATTCTTTTGTGGAAACTCACTTCACAATACCTCTGAACAGCTTCCTCTAACTACACCTTGCCTGTGTGGCATTTGAAGTGGGGGATACTTCCTTGTCTTTGAAATCTGCTTCTTCCACTGAATGACAACACTATGAGAATCTTTTCATTCTTTTTTCAGTTTTATCACTTGATTTGAAATTAAATGTTAGTTCTCATCCATCCACATTGACAGTAGATCCTTTTTTTTGTAAATGTGGTAACAGGAACATAGTTTACTAAATTATAGAGTTTGGTGAATCCTTATTTTCTTTACATTTGTAGACAAACCCACATGGATACTGTATGGTATATTCCTTATTCCTTTGGTTTGGACAGATTTCTTGAACCTGTATCAATGTGTACGTTTGGAACCCCCATATCCATCCTGGCAAATTTTTTGGATATATTTGATGCCCAAAAGCCATACTTCTTGAAACCCTCTCCATGGATGTGTTTGACCAAAATACATTATATACATATAAAATGTTTAAATGACAAAATTTAAGATGGAGACTCACTGAGAAGGCAGCTGAAATATACTTCTGCTTCCAGATGCACACCCATGCATGTATGTGTGTACTTGCATACACATATGTACTCAACACACACTCACACACATACACACAGGTGAGAGACTTTCGTGATTGGTACCTATAATTCTAACACTTGGCATGCAAAGGTATTAGAATTGTCATGTATTTGAATGACTGTCTGTAATTCTTCAGTGAGGGACCAGGCAGACAAACTTCTGATCTAGAGCCCTCCAGCAAGAGGTTGGAGGCATGGCTCTGTTGAAGAGCGCTTGCCTAGCTTGCGTGAGGCTCCAGACCTACCCCCATACATGAGACACAATTGCCAATGGAAGAGGAGAAATACCAGCATGGTGAATGACTAGAAATTATTTATAGCACCTAGTAGGTGCTCAATAAACAGTAATTATTACATATCATAAAATCAAATCTATTAATCTGACCTGATTGCTCTGTATTTAAAAGATTTATTTTATTTTTAATTATGTCTGTGACTGTGTGTGGATATGCACACATGAGTGGAATGACTGTGGAAGCCAGATGAGGGCAACAGATCCACTGTAGCTGGAGGTACAGGAAGCTGTGAATTATCTGACATGGGGGTTGGGAACTGAACCAGAGTCCGGCTTGCTTTTTTTATATGAGAGGGCAGCTCTTGGACTTGGGACAAGATGACTGACAACTGATGGTACATGAGAGCCTCATGGTTCCATCCTAGAGAAAGCCCTAGGACTGTTCAAACTCCTCAATGCTGGAGCTGGGTGGGAGGCTCAGAAAGTAAGAATGCTGGCTGCACAAGTATGAGAACCTGAGTAAAAAGCCTAGGTAGGAATCCTTAGAGTCCGTGTAAAAAGCCGGGCATTGGTGTGTGTGTGTGTGTGTGTGTGTGTGTGTGTGTGTGTGTGTGTGTGCGCGCGCGCGCGCCCTCAGCATTGTGGAAGCATAAAGAAGAGGATCACTGGGCAATCTGGCTGCCAGCGTAGCTTCAGGTTCCCTAAGAGATCTTTCTTAAAGAGAAAGGTATGGAGCCAGAGACCTAATGTCCTCCGCTGGCCTTTGCAATGCATTAGTACACATGTGTGTATATAAAACACACACTTCTGGTGCTGACAGGGTAGTCTGGGTCAGAGGCTTTGACATTGATTTGAACATCCTAGTGTTTAAGGGGTCCAGTTTTCTCATCTGTCGGTTTGGAAGGGAGGTAAACAGAGTGATCACCAAGGATTCCCAATGGCTTGGCTTCTGCCTCTCTGTGTTTGCTTTTGGCAGGAGGGTGCCTTGGACTGAGGTTAAGAGTTCAGGCAAAAGCCAAGCTCAACTCCTTCTCCTGCTCTTCCTTTTCTCTATCTCCAGCTCCTGCATTTTCTTTGGAAAACCCCCTTCTTCACTCCCACCTCACCTGGTGCAGCCAATTTCAGCATACCCTTCCACGTTGGGTTCTGAGATATCTGGTTCCTGAGCTGATTCTCCATGTACTTCCATGTTCAGGTCTGAAGTCTCATACTGACTGGCTACAGTTCAACCCTGTACTTGTTCATTTGTCCATCGCCCTCGACGAGGGTGTCAAAATTGCCAAGACTGTAAGTGGCAGAAGTAGGGAGAGCAAACAGGTGGCTAAACCTGCAGGAAATTTGCAATGGGATGGTGATCTCAGGGGCAGGAGGCAGAGGTATCTGATAATGTGGACTAGCCATATGTTTATGGAGTTTATTTTCAGGTACAAGATGTAAGAAAGCCTGAATTCCAAACTCTGACATCTTTACTCTGAGCATCTGTACACACTCTGCCTCTTGGAGATACGTGATCTTAAACCCACCACAGCTGGCTATTATAAGGCTGGAAAGATGATCCCCCAGTGCCTGGACAAGAGGACAGAAAGATCAAGGAGATCCCATTTCTTGCCATATTTAATTTTTAACAAGAAATTGAGGAAGGAGTCTAGGGAGGTAGCTAAATCAGTAAAATGTTTGCTTTGCAAGTAGGAGAACCTGAGTCAAAGTCTTGGGACCTATGTGTGTGAGCCCTGTGGTGTGCTCACAGGATGTTTGTGTAGCTGTTTGGTGGGGTGTGCATTTGTAATCCATATGCTGGGGAGATGGAGACATGCAGATACCTGGTCAACCCATTTAACCACATTAGTGAG
The DNA here is from genome assembly GCA_028658305.1 of Pachyuromys duprasi. NCBI lineage: Eukaryota > Metazoa > Chordata > Mammalia > Rodentia > Muridae > Pachyuromys > Pachyuromys duprasi. The sequence continues at coordinate 14,390,174 of CM053747.1, read as the reverse complement.
CCCCAGGCCAGTGGAAGGTCATCCAGATGGCTCAGTGAGAAAACACAGTTGTCACCAAGCCTGAGGACCTGAGCTTGGTCCACAGAAGGAAGCCATGTGTTTGAAGGAGAAAACTGACCCCCCACTTGGTATACGTCCACATGCCACACACATATTAACAAGCACACAAACGATTACATGTAACAAAATAATTAAAAATTTTGTCAACACTTGAAGGGTTCGGAGATCCAACATTGTTTTCCAGAGTTCATACATAGACACACATGCCAGCACATGTATAAATAAATGATCACTCCCACATGGAACCTAGAAGAGGCTATGAGTCTTACATATAAAAGTCAGAATACCCAAACCTCCTCCTGGCCTTTATTTTTTCTTTTTAATTTTCATGTTTTATTTAATGTTCATGTAAGTGGGTGTTTGTCTGCAGGTATCACTTGTGAACTAAGGCTGTCAGATCTCCCGAAACGAGGGTCATAGATGTTGTTAACCACTGCGTGGGTGCCTAGGATTGAGCCTGGGTCTTCTGGAAGAACAGCCAGTGCTGGTAACTACTAAGTTGTATCTCCAGCCCTCTTGCTGAACTCTGTGCTGCCCTTTGCAAGCCTCCTGTCTGTCAGGGTCAGCTGAACTGCTTAGCTTAGAAGTGATGCATTACAGTCCCCCTAGAGTGGCAAGGCAGGGATCACGGTCAAGGCAAAAGAAAGCAGGGTGGCTGTTGTGGGCTATTAAAAAGCTCAGTCTTCATCTCTCCCTGCAGCTAGGGAGTTCCCAGCCAGGAATGCTGCCTCCCCTGCACTCCCACACATACCGAACTGAAGAGTACTCTGTAGGAGTTGTACCTTCCCCCGGGGAGGGTCCATCCAACTCATATCTGGTGGTACCAGGCTCTAGGCAAAAGGTTTTTCAGGTAGAATGTGGGAAAATTTTTGAAAAGGATAGATGTATATCAGAGGCCTCTCTGTCCTTTGTCAAACTCAGATTAGTGTAGATATTTTGGTTTAACACCAGAGTCAATCTTTGCTAGGGGCAGTGGTTACCCTGGATCTTGTATCGGTCTACAAGGTGTTAGTCACTGTATGGGCTCTGGATAATGCCAGGTGACCTTTCCCAGCTGTGGCTTCCCCATAGGGCAGGCCCTGCCCCTCCTGGGAAACCTAGCAAGGTGTGTCCTCTACACCCTCCCTGAAGCTAAGCTGGGGCCAGATCATTCTGGGTTCAGACTCGGGGACTTACTCAAAGGAGTGAGAAGCAAAGCACAGCACAGCCAGGCAGGAGGATGGGGCAGGAGGGACTGGCATGCTCTGCTCATCGATGCACGCACCTGCTGACTCTGGCTGCCAGTTTTCTGCTCACCTATGGGCCAGGTAAGAAGGACTGGACTGGATAGACAGTCGGGAGGAGAGGAGCAGGCACCATGGATGCTCTGGCTTTTGAAAGCCGCTCCACAGGGTTGTCACTAGCAGCTGGGATCACAATTGTACATAGAGGAGTCCCCATCATAGACTCAGGCACTTCAGTTTAGGTACACCTCAGTCCCTGACATCTCATGTAACAGAACTGAAGGACAAGTCAGACTGAACCCAAGTCAGTGAGTGTACTGAATAACCAGAACAACAATAGGAACCTAAGGAGAGACAAGTGCAGTGTTAGGAGAGGAAGAGTTCTGAGTGCCTCAGCAATAGCTGCATATATGATATGAAGACCTTCAAGGCTATTTTATCTGCAACAATTTGAGGTATCAGGAAAAGTTGGTATTGGTGTAATTCCTTTTTCTTATCCATAGATTTTGTCTTCAAAAAAAAAAAAAAAAGAACTTGTCTTAGATATGTTGCAGATGTAGTTGGAAGAGAGCTGGTAGATATAAAATATTTATGGAGGAAAATCCATACTTAAATATACGATCCAGGAGATTGGACTTGTGGCACAGCTCATTAGCTATTTTGAAATCTCTCTCTCTTTCTGTGTGTGTGTGTGTTGTGTTTGTGTATTCATGCGCCCTAGCACACATGTTAAGGTCAGAGAACACCCTCAAGTATCAGTTGCACACTTTCCACCTTGTCAGAGACAGATTCTCCTGTTCATTCTCAGCATATAACAATCTAGTTAGTTCAGGGACACAGTTGTCTCCACAGTGCTGGGAATGCAGGCATACAACTCTGCAGGCCAGAGTTGAAAGGAAGGTTGAAGCTCAACGGCAAATGCTGCATGAAGGACCAGCACTGTTATATAGCAGGGTCTACATATGTTCCACTACATGCTTGCTTTCAAAGTAGTAGCTGTGGTAGTCCAGTACTCTGCCTCACCCAGAGGCTTCTTGCATTAAGCATTTTATTGATTCTTTATGAATTTTACATTACACACTCCGATTCCACTCCTCCCCCTCTCTGTGCCCTTGCAACCTCTCCCCAGAAGAAAACAAGCAAACAAAATCTCTCTGTGTAAGCTGTAGTGTGTCACACAATATACCATTTTGCTGAAACAGCTTTTTTCTTTTTCTTTTTTCTCATATTTGTTTGTTGAGAATTACATACAATTACATACACATATACATACAATAATTATATATATAATTATATATATAGTTATATAGATAATATCTTCTTCCAATTGCCCCCACCTTACCCTCAGTTTCCCTACCCACCCAACTTTGTGTTCTCTTTAAAATACATATTTTATCTTACCCATCAAGTTCAGTTTCTGCTGCCATTATATTCTTGGATGAGTGGCCTTCCACTGGATGAGTGGCCTTCCACTGGAGCACAGTTGACCACACTCTTTTAAAAAAAACAGTTAATAAATTTACTCGAATAAGGATATTTCAATGTAACAGAAATGAAAAACATCAGGAATCTATGTACAATAAAAGGTGAATATAATTAATAAACTCTATGGAAATTTTCAGTTAAATATTAATATAAACACATATTTATCTTGTTTCTTTATGTAACAATAACACATAAAGAGTCTGGAAAAATAAGAGTTGTTGACTATTTCTCAGGTTTAGCAAATAGTATAGAATATATTTTAACAACGACATTCTACATGAATGTATACCCCTGATTTAATTCCATGAATTTATTGTGCTAGAAGTATGGTTTCTTTTAATTGTTTTATATCAGTTTATCAAGAGTTAAGGTATTTTATACATAGTATCAGTGTGGAAAGAATTTAATATTTATTGTATACAATTATACTTTAAACTTTCAGTCTTTTCTATATTAAGAAAACAGCTGCATATATTTAAGTGTTTCTTTACATAACAATTCATGATGACTGGCATTTGTTGTTCCTAGTAATAAGTTCTGTCTCATTTTTTGCATACTATAAATGATATTATTATGCAGGATGACATTAATACCTTGTCAATCATAAACAATGTTACAAAACAGCCCTATGAAGGCAGCATGTAACAAGAGCAGTCTTAGTACACATTTACCTCATTGAAGCTGAAGGTGTTATTTTGGGTAGTTTTCCTCTTTTATGTGCAGCAAATGGTTAGGATCTCTTTTTTAAAAAAATAATTTTATTTATTCACTTTGCATTCTGAATTTGGCACCCTCCTTTGTCTCCTCCCGGTCCTTTCCTCCCTCTTTACCACTCCCCCCTTCCTTATTCCTCAGAAAAGGGGGGACCCACCTTCTTAACAACCTACCCCAGATCATCAAGGCCCATCAGGACTGAATGCATCCTCTTCCCCTGTGGCCTAGTGAAACAACCCCGCCAGGGGGAAGTGATAGAAAAAGCAGGCACCTGCTCTGCCTAGTAGGGAACCCACATAAATCCTGAGCTGCCCATCTGTTACATCTGTCTAGACGTCCTAGGTCGGGTCTATGCATGGTCCTTGGTTGGTGCTTCAATCTCCATAAGCCCCTGTGTATTCTGGTTAGTTGGCTCTATTTGTCTTTCTGTGAGGTTCCTGTCACTTTCAGGTCCTTCTATCCTTGCTCCCACTTTTCCACAAGACTCCTTCTGCTTCACTCAATGTTTGCCTGTGACCCTCAGCTTCTGTTTTGCTGGGTGGAGTCTCTCAGAGGACAGCTACGCTAGGTTCCGGTCTGTGAGTATAGCAGAGTATTGTTAATAGTGTCAGGGGTTGGCGTTTTCCCATGGGGTGGGTCTCAGATTGGGCCAGGCATTGGTCGGACATTCCTTCAATCTCTGTTCTATCTTTATCCCTACACATCTTGTGGGCAGGGTAAATTTTGGGTCGAGGTCTTTGTGGGTGGGTTGGTGTTCCCTTCCCTCCATTAGGAGTCCTATGTAGTTAGAGGGTGTCCTCTTCAGTCTCCATGACCCCTGCTACTAGGAGTTACAGCCACTCCTACATCCTCCCAGAATCCTACCCTCTCTTAGGTGTTCAGCTTGTCTCAGAGATGAACCTGCCCATGGTTTCTCTTCTCTCTGCAGACTCTCTTGTCTTTCTGCCCTCATTCTCCCCGGGTCTGATTTCCACTTTCATTTCTCTCTGCATTTCTTCTCCTAACTTGTTCCCTCTCTTCAGCTGTGACTGCTGTGTATTCTATTTTCCCTTCTGAATGAGATTTAAGCACCTTCCCTTGGGTCCTCTTTGCTACTTATCAACTCTTTGGATCTATGAATTTTAGTATAGTTATCCTGTACCATATGGCTAAAATCTACTTGTAAGGGAGTATATACCATGTGTGTCTTTCTGGGTCTGTGTCAACTCACTCAGGATGATCTTTTCTAGTTCCATCCTCTTAATAAACCATCCCTGTTTCTATGTTCCTGGTCTAATTCTTTGTTCTGGGACATGAGAAACTAGTTTCCTATGAATTTTATGAATTCCTTTTTTCTCCCCAAAATAGCTGAGTAGTATTCCACTGTATAAATGTAACACAATTTCTTTTTCCATTCTTCGTTTCAGGTACATCTAGATTGTTTCCCAATTCTGGCTATTATGAATAGGGCTACTGTGGACATAGTTGACCAAGTGTCCTTGTTGTATGGTAGAGCATCTTTTGGGTATATGCCCAGGAGTGGTAAAGTTGGATCTTGAGGTAGAGCTATTCCCAATTTTCTGAAATAGCACCAGATTGATTTCCAAAATGGTTGTACAAGTTTGCAGACATTCATCGTATTGAGTGATTTTGGTCTAGTTTGAGGACGTTGGCTTCTGCCCCGCCATCAATATTGGATCCTCACTGGGACTTCTCTTGGATACCCTGTTGTTGCCCTGTGTTATGGAGATCTGGCAGCCTTGTTCTGCAGGACCAGCCCCTTCAAGTTCCAGCCCCTTCATAGACAGTGTGGATTTGGGGTGGGCCAACTTGAAGCTCTGGATCTGGGACTGGGTGTAAGCTTGTTTGGTAAGCCTGACAATTCTCCCTCGCTCACACCATCAAGGCAAGCTCTTTTGCACCCATGCCACCTGGGCCAGCTCTCCGGCACTGCCCAGGCAAGCTGCCCAGAGGTTTCCTATGTAGCCTACTTATGAGGTAGCTCGTCACACTGTTAGTCTTCTGCCATAGGAACAGCTGAGATTAGCTAGCTGTGCCTGGGTCATCCAGGTGTTATTCCAGTTATTTCTGTGGTGACAGGGCTGGATCTGTATCTTAAGATACTTGACGTATACAATTTCTCATGTCCCAGAACAAGGGATTAGACCAGGAACACAGAAATAGGGATAGTTTATTAAGAGGATCCAGACAGTCCTGATGAGACTTAACAAGCTATGGCAACGGTGGAGAATGCCCCCTTTCAGTGGACTAGGGGCAAGGGATTGGGGAAAAGGGAGAGGTAGGGTGGGACTTGGGGGAGTTGAGGGAGCGGGCTTCAATTGGGATATATAATGAATAAACTGTGAAAAAATAAAATTAAAAATTAAACAAGTTACAGTAATGAGAAAAGAAAGATAAAAACATTCCCAAGAACTGGAGTGGACTAGTAAGCTCAGGAAAAATCATGTGTTCAAGACTGCTGGGCAGTGAGCTTATGACCCTTTACTGATCATTTACAATGCATCTGCCTCTTCTTTACTGGTGAATCATGAGCTTTGGGGCACATGCTCTGTTTCCAATATGCAGCCCAGGTAGAGAAGCACTTCCAGCCTTTCTGGCAACTGGCTTCCTTCATAATATTAATCTTTTTTATTTACGATACACCTTCATATTTAACTATACTTATTCATTTTGTGTTTATGATTTGAGGGACTCATGCTTCGGTGCACATGTGTAGGTCAATGGACAACTCTGAGGAGTATGTTCTTTCTTTCTACCTCTTTGTGATAGTGCCTCTCTTGCTGTTTTTTTTTTTTTCCTGCGTCAGTGTATCTTCTTCAGCCTCGAAGGCCTATGAGCTTCAAGGTGAGTCTTCTGCTTCATTTCTCACCTGGAAGTGGGAGGACTGCGGATGTATGGTATACGCCTGAAATAAAAATATCACTGCTGGAATGACATGTTTGCAGAGGGAAGCTTCACAAACTCTGGCTATAAAAAGTAAATTACACAATAATTTTTTTCTTGACAAAACAACATAGTATTTTATTTTTTAATTTATTGTTTTTTTTTTACAATTTATTCATTTTATATCCCAGTTGAAGCCCCCTCCCTCATCTCCTCTCGGACCTACTCTTCCTCCCTTTCCTTCCTATTCCCTTTCCCTAGTCCACTGAAAGGGGTAGTTCTCCTCTTTTGCCATCTGACCCATAGCTTGTTAAGTCTCATCAAGACTGCCCTGGATCCTTTTCCTCTGTGGCCTGGCAGAGCCTGTTTACCAGGGGAAAGTGATCAAAGAGCAGTCAACTGAGTTCATGACAGAGTCAGCCCCTGTTCCCCTTACTCGGAAACCCACATGGAAACTGAGCTGCCCATTGGCTATATCAGAGCAAAGGAATGAAAAGGAGTGGGGAACCGAAGGTACCTGACTGAGGTGGGGAGGGGTGACTTTTACATTAGAGTAGGGTTATAGAGAAGCACGCTACTGTTGTAATCAATGTACACTAATTCGTCTTATCTTGGTTAAGCTTTGTTGACACACCTGGAGAGACAGGTGTTTTTTTCTAGTCATTTCTGCTTTGACTTTGGAGAAAGTGAAATTTGGTGACGTGATTTAAGGCAAAACCAGCAAAGAATTCAGAGTTCTAGGAATTGCATTCCTGTCTATTGTGGGTGAACGAATGAGAGAGGCTGTGAATATCACTTTCTGAGTCTGTGAATGTTTACTGGTGTAGTGGCACAACGTGCCCATGGGTGTGCATGTACGTACAATAGGTAGCTTGCTATGTGTGTATTTGAGTGTATGGTTGTTTAACAGAGACTACATATGCCTGTGTGAATATCTCTGTGTGTGAGACTGAATATATGCATAGAAATGTGGCAATATTTGAGTGTGTAAGTGAAAGCAAGGGCAGAGTTTCTGACAGCATATCCCTGGCTGAGGGCTTATGTCTGTGCATGAGAGCATTGTACGTATTTGCATTTTTGACTGCATGAATGTTGTCACAGGTGCAGACCTGAGCCTGTGTTGAGGTTGCCAGCTCCTCATGTTCCATGGCAAAATGTTGGGCTATAGACACATAATGAGAAATAGAAATAGATACACTTTTTGAAGAAGAGAAAGCACGCCCGGAATAGGAGCAGGTTAGTGAGCTAAGAGCCTAAAGCACTGGGCCATGGCTTTTTTTTTTCAAAGGACAAAAGAAAACCTTTTTAATTTCTATAGTAAAAGAGATGAATTACTACACCATATTCTATAGCAAATATACAATTCAAGATGGAACAACATTTTTAGTGAAAGAAAGGATGATTCATCTTTTAACTTGAGGTTTATACACTAAAACACACACACATATATACTTAAAACACATTTTTCAATAATTTTTTTATTTGATAGATTACTTTCATTATTCTAATCTAATACATTTGGATCAGGAACATTGATTCATTCATTGAAATTGAGCTCTTCATTAGATGATGTTTAAATATCAATCACCTTACGAATATTTAAATTCAAGAAATGTCAAATGAAAGGATTGCTCATCTATTTACTTTTAAGAGTTCTTCAGAAATATCAGCTAAAATGAGATCATGCATGGTGATAGTTCAAATGCATTTAAAAGGCTACTCTTTGCATAGTAATACTCCAAAGGGCCATGGCTTTTTAAGGACATTTATGTAGCAACTGTCTCTCCCATGTTTGCATACGCTGGGCTTTTCTAGAGCATGCTCTATTTGTTGTATGAATGCCAGGTGGAGTATGGCTTCCAGTTTTTCTCTGCCAATTGGCTTCCTTTATATGTTAATCTTGTAGCTTTCTTCAGTCTCTGTTCACCCACACCAGTGTGGGTGTGTTTGTGATGAGTTCCTTTCTCTTCCTGGAAGTTCTCAGTTTTCATTCCTGGCAGAATACCTTCACTTTGCTCACATGGGGAGTCAGTCCTTAACTCTCTGCTTCCAGGGAAGGCAGCAGGACAAGGAGCTGCTTTTTCAGAGATCTCCAAGGCCCCAGTTACCTTTGTGAATGTAGAATGAGCTAGCAAGTGAGAATGCAGGGCAGTGACAAGTAGTTCTGTCTATTGTCTCCAGGAGGCAGGTGGGTTTAGCATTCTCAAGGCTGTCTGAACCCCGCCTCGTCTGTGCCTGGAGGCTTCCCAAGAAGGTCTAACCTCATACTTCTGTGGATCTGAACTTTCCTACTGAAGAGACAAACCCTGGAATGCAGGCAGGAAGGTGGGGTGGGTGAGCCTGGCTGTTGGGTGTCCCAGCACCCTTCTAATCTTTCTTGCCATCCTCATCAATTTCACCTGCTTGGAATTGCTTCTCTCAGAGATCTGTTCTGGATTTTTGTCAGTGGTGTTTGCAACTCTAGCACCCTTCCACACTTCTAAAAAAACACTCATTTCCCCCAATTATCAGGGTTTTTTTTTTCCGTATCCACAGAGGAATGGATCCAGGATGCTCTGGAATACCAGAGTCCCAGAACGGTAAAGTCACTTTTATAAACTGCTGTTGCTTTAGCATGCTCTACCCATATTCTCCCATATATTTTTAATCCTCTCTAGACTACTTACAATATCTATTGTAATTCATCTGAATCTGTAAGTGATCTACAAATGGTTGTTACAAGGTGTTGTTTAGGGATGAATAATATCAAAAGCCTGTACAGTATCATAAAAAATATGCTTCTTTTTTTCTAAATATTTCATCTTATAGTTGGTTGAATACAAAAATGGGGAGGAGTACATATGATAAAGTTAAAGATACAGAGAGAAAGAGATGTTGTGAACCTGAATTTAAATATATCAGTGTCCATGCATGAGTGTGCGTTGGTAAATATACTGTGTATGCAAATATATCATAAACAAAATAGTTACAATATATACTATATATTAATATATAATATATCCTATATTGTACATGATATATTAATTATATATAATATAATCTATATTGCATGCATAAATATATATGTATATATGCACATGAATATACATATCAATACAATATATATTTTATGTAGAATAATATATATCACATATATTGTATTGATATGTATATACATGTGTGTATATGTATATAAGTATATTATGTAAAGAGTAAAGAGTACTACTGCAGACCAGCAGGAGGAAGGACAGTGGAAGGAAAAGGAAGCAATGTATAGTAAATAGGAACAAAGCACAATAATAAGCATGAATGCAACAAAAATCATTATAAGAAAACAACAACAACAAAAGGAAGACACAAATACAGGTGACTTTCAAAGAGAAAAGCATGTTCAGACTCTTGATCTCCCTTCTACATTTCTGACAGTTCCTTATTGATGATTCTACTTTACAAAAAATAAAAAAGAAGAACCCTGTTCTGTGATCGACACTATACTAGAAGGAGTCAGGATAATGATGGCAGACATTGGAAAGGGTGGTTAAGAATGCCTGGTGCTCTTCCAGAGGATTCAGGTTTGGTTATAAGTATCCACATCAGGCAGTCCAGAGTTTCCTGTAAATCCAGCTCGAAAGGGAACCAGCCCCCTCTTCTGGCTTCGTGTGCACATAACCCTCACACCAACATCTACATATACCCATAAATATAAATAAACTCTCTTGTAAAATATAGTAAACAGAAAATATACTCTTAAATCTATTCTCCTTGAACATTGCATTTCAAATGCTATACTATGTCATCTACATACATTTTTGATCATTTATCTTCAGCTACTTACTTATAAAATCCAAAGCAATGTAAATTTTAGTCTATATTGAAACTTAATAAAAAAAATTCTTCTACTTGGATGAAAAGTACAATCAGTATGACAATCACCCCAGTACAGGTAGCTGATATAGCTACATTTTGAATTCAAGCAAAATAGCTCTAAGATTCCCAGAGATAGAAATTCTAACTCAAGACACCTTGTGGCGATCTCCCAGTGATAACTTCACACTGCAGAGAAGCAAAGAGACGGAGTGTAAGAGATGGTTAGCAGAGGATAAGCTGTGATGACAAATTCAATAAAGTGCAACAGTTTCTGAAGACTGGGATCTTTGGCAAGGATGTACTGAATGTTATGACAAATTTTGTTTATGTGTATGGTACAACTTGAAAGTACTTTTTAGTTATGTTTAAACAGATTATGTACACAACCAGTCTCCATATAGTTGGGTTCTGCATTATTGGATTCCATTAACAATGGATGGAAAGTGTTTAGCGAAAAACATATCTACTGTAAAAGAATATAGAGGATCTTTCCATTGTCATTAGAGTCTGATCAGCACAGTATAGCAATTGTTAGCATTGTCTTTACATTTTAGTTTATCTTATTAACATAGAAATAAAACTTACAGAAGGGTATCTGTGAGTTCTATGTAAAAAGCTATAGCATTAAAATTATTTTTATTATTTTTGTGTGTGTGCATATGCATGTGTGTATGCATGCATGTATGTATGTGCACCTGCACGTGTTTATATGAGTGTAATGCCCACAGAGGCTGGAAGAGTAGGTCATGTTCCCTGGAACTTGAAGTTTCCCTGGAGTTACAGGAGGTTGTGAGCCACCTAAAGTTTGTGGTAGGAACTGAACTGAGATCCTCTCCAAGACACTCCCTACCCACTGACCTATCTATCAGCCCTTAAACTTCTGCATCCTATGCAAATACCTAGAGCATCTGTGGATGTTGAGATCCACAAGAGCCCCTGCAATGTGATATTTTAATGTGCATATGCGTACGTATACTTAATCACTGAATCATGTATGTGGTCAATATCCCTGTCATCACACCTATAAAACATTTTAAAGTGGCATGAACATCTAAATTTTCTTCTCAGTTTTAAAATATGCAGGAGATTGTTATATATAGTCACTATGTTGTGCAGTGGCTTGTTTTGTTTTGGGAGACAGAATCTTGATATATATCTCTCAGTGCCCTGAGATTCCCTCTGTAACCCATCTTGTTTTCAAACGCAGGAAAATCATCCTGCATTAGCTTTCTGAGTGTTGGTATTAGTTGTGTGAGCCACGGTCATAATTACATTTCTATTGTTTTGATTTGACCCCAAGACCAAGGCAACTTAAAAAATGTGTTTCAGAAGGTTAAATGGTGGTGGAACAAGGTCATGGCAGCAGGAAGAGCTAAGAGCTGATATCTTGATCTTCAAGTAGGAGACAGAGAGAGGCACACTGGGAATAGTACAAGTTTTTGGAAACCTCGAGATAGCCCCGGTGTCACACCACCTCCAACAACACCATACTTCTTAATCCTTCCCAAATACTTTCATTAATTAGGGAACAAATATACAAACGTCTGAGCTTATCAGCATCATTTCTACTCAATCCATCACATTCCACTTCCTGGCCCCCATTGGCTCATAGCCATCATAATTCATAAAGCATTTAACCCAACTTCAAAAGTCCCCATAGTATTTCACAGTCTCAACAAAGTTTAAAAGTTCAAAGTCTAAAGTCTCTCCAGAGATTCAAGGCAATCTCTTAATTGTGACTTCCTGTAAAATAAAAAAGGCAAATTACATACTTTCAACATACAATGGCACAGAGCAAACATTATCATGACAGAAGACTCTGACATGTCTCGAATCTTGGAGTCTCCAATATAACCTAGGCTTCATTTTCATAGCTTTGTGAAATGGTCTCTCAGGACCTCCATGCAAGGACTTCCCTCTCACATGCCTGGCCTCAGTAGCTTTTCTTAACATAGAAAAAGATTCTATAACCCCATTAATAATGTACACTTCATGACTCTCAGCCAGAACCCTGTGGACAACATAGTCAAGTTCATCTGCCTGCTAGATGGAGCTTGGCCCCATTAAATCACATTTTCAGACAGTTTCCTTTGATGCATAAGAACAGAAAATTTCTCAGGTCTTTCCTTCTTACAAGTCAGAAGACTAGCTGAGTGGGATCTTGTCCTCAGGGCATCCCTTCCTTTATTTCTTTAACCTCATCTCTTACAGTATAAGAATAGGTGCCTCAAGGGGGCTCAGTATCCAAGAGGGTACTTGGATAATAGGACCAGGGACCATCTCTGATATGAACTCATAGACTGGCTCTTGGATCACCTCTGCCCCCGAGGGGGGAGCAGCCTTGCCAGGCTACAGAGGAAGACAGAGAAGCCAGTCCTGATGAGACATATAGACTATGGTCAGACGGAAGGGGAGGAGGACCACCCCTATCATTGGACTTGGGGAAGGGCATATGAGAAGAAGAGGGAGGGAGGGTGGGATTGGGAGTGGATGGGGGAGGGGGCTACAGCTGGGAAACAAAGTGAATAAACTGTAATTAATAAAATAAAAAGTAAAAAAACCAAAACAAACAAACAAAGAATAGGTGCCAACATTCAATTTTCTGGAACTGTTTTTCTCTTCAGACTTTTTTTGCTGGGGGGCTCAACTTGTTCTTTTTCATGGTAAGAATAATGCCAATAACCACACCATCGGGTCACTCACTATTAGGCTGTCTTGAAGTCTCTACCTCCTAGGATATTAGTTTAAAACTTTTAAATTTAGCCTGAGGCAGAAACGAGCCCCATTATTTGTCTGCATATCACAAGAATTGTCCCTAGTCCATTTGCTAATAGTGTTCCCCTTTGTAACTTACCGAGCTCGGTCTCTATTGTCTACATTGCTCTCATCAGTACTGTCTTCCAAGCTCTTATTAGGATGAGCTCCATTAATCTATTGCTTACAGCATTCAACCACTTTCCTAGTCCAAAGCTTCCAAGCCTTGTTCCTCTAAAAGACAGCATGGTCAGACCTCTTACAGCAATGGTCTACTCACTCCCTCCGACTAACTTCTGTCTTCATTACTTTTGCATTACTTTGATAAGACACCATGTACAAAGCAGCTTAAAGTGTGTTTAAGTTGGGATTATAGTTTTAAAGGATTAGAATGCACAATGGTGATACAAGGGCGTGGTGGCAGGAAGAGTGGAAAGCTTACATCTTCATCTACAAGTAGAAGGCAGAGGAAGACACAGTGGGAAGGGAGCAAATCCTTTGAAACCTCAAACTCTGCAGCTAGAGACACACCTCTTCCAACGACATCAGACCTCTTAATTATTCCCAAACAGTTCCATCAACTTGGGATCAAGGATTCAAACATTTATTGAGTCATTCTCATTCTAAGCACCCAGCATGCCCAGTTTTGTGCAGTAGGCATCTCAAATTTATTCTACTCAACTAAGTGAAATGTTGTACCCTATGAGAAAGCTTTTCAGAAAAAAAATTTTTTTGCTTCACTTAACATGCTATTGTATTTTATTTCACTATATCCATTAGATTTAGATTTATTTCATTTTATTTATGCTTTGTCTGCATACGTGTTTATATGCAATGCATTCAGAGGTCAGAAAAGGACAATGTATCCCCTGGGACTAAGGTGAAAATGACTATGAGCTACCATGTGGGTTCTAAGAACTAAATCTAGATCCTCTGCAAGAACCAAAAGTTCTTAACCATTGAGTCATTTCTTTGGTGTCCCTGGTTTGAAATTTACTGAGTTGTGTATTTGTTTATTTTCACTGCAAGATCTCAAATGTTTTAGCCTAGACCAATCTCATTACAGGAGGGGTTTCTCAGTCCCAGTACAAGCAGTTATGTATATGGATCTGGATCATTCATGTTAGGGAGGTGTAGAGCAGGGAGCTGTCCTTGTGGTGGTTGGAAGTTGGACTTCTTTATGAGACTTTGGTAGTAGCATCCAAAGTCCTAGTCATAACAATAATAGTGTTCTCAGATATTTTCAGATGATTTCTCATTATCTGGCATATGGGCGAATATCTATCTCATGAAGAGCAAACCTCACTAGGTATCAGTGACTGACAGCACAGAGACCCAGCTCTGTGCTGTCATCCTCTGAAGTGCAAGACATTCCCTTAACCTCTTAGCAGCCTCAACTTAAGCAAAACTGGATTCAAGGCTTCAATACATGGTGGCTCAGTATACAAGTGTGTATACTGAGGAACAGGGAGGATTTCTGACATGAGCTCAATGGTGGGCTCTTTGACCTCCCCACCCCTCAAGGGAGCAGCAGCCCTTGTAGGCCACAGAGGAGGACTTTGCAGCCAGTCCTGAAGTTACCTGATAAACCAGGGTCAGATGAAAGGAGAGGAGGTCCTCCCTTATCAGCGGACTCGGAAAGGGGCAGGGAGGAGAGGAGGGAGGAAGGGTGGGATTGGGAGGGAATGGGGGAGTGGGATACAGCTGGGATACAAAGTAAATAAACTGTAACTAATAATAAAAAATAAAAATAAAAAAAAGAATTTTAGGACTACCTACTATGAAGAAGAGCTGGAGATTTGTTAAAGATATTTCAATAAAGACTTTAAATGTAAAGATTAAGAAAAAGAGGGCATTCGATGAAGAAATTAAGACATTCACTTATGAGAATATGCTCTTCAAGGAACCGTAAAATAAAAAGTGTCATGATTATTGATATATAGCATTTTAGTGATTCGCAAATTACATCTCAAAAGATTATTAAGAAATGATGTTTTATTTACCCTTCTCTCTCTTTTGATAAACGGAATTATAAAATTTCTCCTAGGGTGCTGCAGGTGCGATTATATTCTAATAATGCTAGACTAGGGGTCCTTGGGCCATACAAGGGCTTACCATATGGTTTAATGTAAATGAGGTTTCTGGTGACAATCCTAGTAATTTTCAGGGTTGCAGGGAGAAAAGTCTTAAATAATTGTTAGCTGTGCTGGAATTTCTGTCTCTTTGCTGGTTAGAGGATTCAACCAGACTCCTGAGTAAAGGATTCTTCTCCCTTTTCTGTACCTATAATTATCCCCATCTTGCTCTTTCCTCAGGAAGGACCATTCATCAACTACTGTCGTCTCCAAAGACTTCACAGATGCCTCTATCACTTTAAAGGATGCAGCTTTCCATCCACAAACTCTTTCAACTGCAGGACTATCTATGAAAATAAGCAAAAACAAACAAACAAAAATTATAACTTCAGAGAGACCTAAAACAAATCTAATCCTTGGCTTCCCTGTGATTTCTAGAAAAGTGTCTACCTTTCTCATCTCTCACTTTGCAAATTTCTCACTGCCTTTAGATACTGAAGGAGTGGTGAGGCCCCTTGAACCTCTCACAGATTCACAAAGGACAATGGAGAAGCCCTCTCTGCTCTGTTTTACTCAGCCAAGCTCAGCTGCTGTGAGTTTATGTGGGCCACAGTTATGTCATATCTCTCCTCAGAACTGGCTTTCCATCTTCTTTATTAACCAATCAGAGATAGTTGGGGTGCAAAGTTTATACAACATTGATCAGTGTACATGACAATAACTGTCCGGACTGCAACCAGATCTCAGGGCCCCAATACAGAAGTCCAATTGTTCCTGAATTCTAAGATGACTTCAGGTTTTGGTACATTTGAGAATTCAGAAGACATAAATTAACAGTAATATTTTCTTTCTTTCTTTCTTTCTTTCTTTCTTTCTTTCTTTCTTTCTTTCTTTCTTCCTTCCTTCCTTCTTTCCTTCCTTCCTTTCTTCCTTCCTTCCTTTCTTTTTCTTTTTTTTTGTTTGGTTTTCCTTCAAGATAGAGTTTCTCTGTTTAGCTTTGGCTGCTCTGGACTCATTTTCTGGACAGTAATGTTTTCAAAGAGACAGACAGAAAATAAAGTCAAAACCAAAACAAAACAAAAAAAGAAACAGTCAAAATTGCAATCTTCTCTTTTTTAATCAGGGTCATTCTTTTGATGACTTCACACATGTATTAAGTACATTCTGATTACTTTTCCCTCCAACCTCTCTTATCTCTCCCCCATTTTCATGAACCCTTCCTGCTCTTTAGGACCCTTTTCCAGATTCATGACTTCTGGCTTTGTCATATAATCCATTTAGCTTAGAACTATCCACTGGAGCCTGGGGTGGGTCAGCAGGAAAGACATAATTGATGGCAATCACTCTCATTCCCCCTTAATCTATTAGCAGCAAATAATTCATCAGTGGGAGGTGGTACCTCTGAGCACCCCTTTGATGTTTGACTGTGAATTGGTCCATTCCTGTACACACCCAATAGAC
Organism: Pachyuromys duprasi; assembly: GCA_028658305.1. NCBI lineage: Eukaryota > Metazoa > Chordata > Mammalia > Rodentia > Muridae > Pachyuromys > Pachyuromys duprasi. Next base: position 14,373,673 of record CM053747.1, on the reverse strand, counting down.
GATGATGCCACATTTTTATCCTGCAGTTTAATAGTTAGAATACTACACACACACACACACACACACACACACACAAATACAAGACATTTAGGCACAGACCTCAAATATTTACTGTGAATATGTCATCATGATTCAAATAATAATATCAGGAAGCCTTAGCATGTAAACTTCTCTGGAGCTGCCACAAGTGTCTGGATAGTGCATGGTGCTTTATTTGTATTTGAGAGCTTGGCTTACTGCTTCTTGGACAGGTGAATAAACCTGGATGTTAGAAATACATGAGATAGCACTTGTCCTCATCAATCCAGGTTCAGAGACAGAGATAGAATTGGCTCCAAATTATATGAGAAGTAGCCTACTTAGGATAAGATAGAAAGCCCCAGAGAAATCACAACATGACCAGATATAGACATCTAGAACCATAGCCAAATCCCTGCTAATATTTCACCAAGAAAAAAGTCAGCCATATGCTTTATGATCATTTCTTAAAAGGATGTAAAGTGAACATATCCCAATGTGTATGTGTGTGTGTGTGTGTGTGTGCATGTTCCAATGTGCCCGAGGAGGTCAGAGAACAATTTTCAGAAGTCAGTTATTTCCTTTCACTGCGTGCATACCAGTAATCATGTTCAGTTTATCAGACTTGGCAACAGATGAATGTATCTGTTGAGTCATCTCTTAAGCCCTCTCCTCTTCCTCCTAGCATTTCTTCTCTTCTTTTTTGAAGAACTCAATGAGACTAATTTATCCTGACTATATGCATAAGGCTGTAGGGCCAACCATCCACTGAGGCACAGACGACCTAGCAAGGGCCTCATCCCTGGAGAGAACTGACTCTCTCTTATCAATCCACAATCAACTGTCAATAACTTTTTAGCTCTCCCATCCATTCTGGAATGTATTTGAATTGATTTTGTGCAAGTCTTGTATAAACCAACAAATTATCCCTGAGTTCATGAGATCTATGGTCTGTCATACCCAGAAGACATTGTTGTATAGTTCTGGTTCTTTCCACTTCCTAGTCTAAGAGGATCCCTGAACATTATAGAGAGGTAGTATGATTTAGGCCTGAATATTCCCTAGTTATTTATTCTCTGCATTTTAAACTTACCTGAATTATTTTTATAGTTGTTAGGCTATAAATTTTATTTATAAGGTGTGTTTCATGCAACCTCACCTGAGAAGTAATGCAATTTTATAAAGATTATCTTAATGCATGCTTATATAGCCATAGAAATGGTAAACGAGAAATGTTTATCACAAAACAACATATATGTAGTCCAGGAAAAATTTTCTCCTATTATATGAATATGAAAGATACAATTAATGCAGATATCAAAAATAATATGATTCCAATTAGCTTATAGATATAAGAAGGTATATAAGGCCATTGCTGAGAGTGTTATTGGATTATCCTTTTTATAATTATTTATTATTTGTCAAGACTTTACCATGTCAAGTAAACACAAACCAACCTTGCTTTCTCATGTAGCATCAACATTCCAAGAATCACCTAGTTCTAGCCCATCTTTGGCTTCTGTGTTCAGATCAACACCCAAGACAAGCACAAGAATGTGGAACACAGGCATGGCAACAGCGACTGCTTCAACTTTATATCGGAGAAGCAGCATTCCTTCAAATGTGGCCACTCTGAAAGGCACAAGAAACTCACAGAAAGCAATGAACAGCATGAAGTCTACCAACACTGCTACCCACATATTATTTGAGTCTGTTGTACCTAAAACCACAATGATTGCTGAAACCACAGGGAAGAACACTGATTCTACTTCAGTGAATACATCTAATTCTACAAGGGCTGACACCCATATTGGAGTTGCATTGAATAGTACCCCTCTGTCAGACACCTCCACCACCGTCTCCAGGGCAGAAACAAGCTTACCTGAGATGATTTCAACCACAGAACATACTCCAAAGGTCACTGAAGTGCTCTTTACTAATTCTGTTCTTGTACCCAGAACAGAATCTACTACTAGTGACACTTCTTATGATCTTAAACACACCGTTACATCTGCACCAATCTCATCTGAAACTGGATATTTCACAATACTGGCAAGCTCAGAAGGCAGCAAACATTCATCTGCACAATCAATTTTATTTGCAACAGCCAACATTAGAGAGCAGACAGCTTCCACTTTGACTACAGCATGGAAAAATTCCAATAAATCGGAAGACAGGCATTCAACAAAACTACACACTACTAGCCAGACTGATGTACCCACTAGTTCTTCTCTTCTTAAATATGTGACAAACGCTACGACTCCTGACAGAACACCCATTTCTAAGTTACCTCACTCAATATCAGAAGACAATTTCACTGGAATCTCCATCAGGGTCCCTAGATCTACAACCACCACAGAATCAGAAGAGACAGCAACAAGCCACAGAGCACATACCGTGGTGACATCAAATGTAGAGATTTACAAAGACATGTCAACCACTCCTTCAAACACAGAGACCCAATACAGTGTGACACAGACATTTCCACCCTCAGAACCCACAGTTCATTCTATCATTCCTCCATCCTCATCATGGCCTCATTCAGTTTGGGAAGGGTCCATGTCTGCAAGTTCAACAGGCCCTACAGCTGAGGCACCCTCACGTTCTCCAGTTCCTGACAATGCAGACAGGTACAGCACCTCCTCTCCTGCTTCTGTCACCTCTGTCTTCACAATTGCTAAGGACTCAAACCCTACTGGATCACACACAGCTCCTGGATCACTGACCCTTTCAATACCGAGCTCCAACAGTGCCCAGTTCTCCAAAATATCAAGTACAACCTCTGTTTCCCCACCCACACCAGAGGAAGACATGGAAGATGGGACTTACAAACACACCATCACACCTACATCAGTCTCACTTGAAAAGGAATCTTTCACAACCATTGTGCCCACCATAGAACCAACTAGACTTTCACCTTCATGGCCACTCTTATCTGAAAGTACAGAGATTGAGGCAGGTACAGCTTCTTCCTCAAGGACAGCATGGACAGATTTCAGGACATCTGAAGACATAACTTCAGCAACAGAATACAGTCCTAGCCATAGTGAACTGCCAGACACACCTTCCATTTTTGAATCTGGGTCAGGAGTCATGTCTGCTGACAGTGTATCCCTTTCGGCTCTTCATCGCTCAACACCAGAAGATATTTCCACTGGAATCTCCATCAGTCCCCCTACTTCCACCACCAGTGCAGAAGCAGAAGAGATGACAAGCAGTCCCATAAGACATTCTCCAGTTACCTCAGATATTTTGACTTACCCAGATGCACCAAGAACTGCCTCAGTCAAGGGCACCCACTCTAGTGGGACACATACATTTTCACATTCAGAATCCATGACCTCTTTCAACAATCCTGCTTCAGCATCATGGACACTTGCCCCTGAGGAAGGACCCGTGTCTACAGATACTACAATACAAGGGTCACTTTCGCTGACCCCTGTGTCAGAAAGACGCAGTAGTTATTCTCCCCATTCTGTCTCATCTTTTCTCACAACTGATACACATTCTGTCCCAACAGATTCATACACAAGCTTGGATCCTGTGACTGCTTATATTCCAAACTGGAGCAGTGTCTCTCAGCAAAGCTCCAGCACTGTTCATGTTTCCCAAACCTCAGAAATCAATACATTTTCTTCAGTTACACCAGGGTCCAACATCGAAGCCAGTACTTCTGTACCTCAATTCACGCACACCATCACATCCACATTAGTATCATCTGAAAAGAAAGCTTTCCCCACTACCCTCTCCACTACCAAAGTGCCCATGCTGTCCCCTACACAATTAATATCATTTGAAAATGCAAGTATTGGGACACAGACATTTAGCCTCTTGTCCACATTAACACAAGCTAATACACCCAAGAAAGTGTACTTAAGTACAGATTTAATTAGTAGCAGTTCTGAAGTGTCTGATAGTTCCTCTATTCTTGAATTGAGGACAGTGTCCATGTCTCCTGATTACACAATACGTCCAATGTTTCGCCATTTTACATCAGAAGATTCCAAGTTTACATCAGAAGATATGAGCAATGGAATTTTAACCAAGCTTTATGACTCCAACACCATCACAGAATCAGAAGAAATATTTACCAGCCACATTGGGGATTCTGAAGTGACATCAAACATTGTGCCCTCCTTCAAAACATCAACCATGTCTTCAGTGTCAGACAATCACATTAGTTTCACTCCAAACCCCACAATCACAGAGACATCCACATTTCTAAGTCAAAGTTATGAAGTCTCATCAATAGCAACTTTTCCAGCTCTAAAAGGAAGCGAACTTGCCAATTCTCCAGGATATCTTGATGCATCTACCTTAAGTCCCCCTGTTACTTCTGCAGCAGAAAACAGCACCCCTTCTCCTAGTTCTGTGGTCTCTGCCCTCACCTCTTCTAAGGAGGAAATCACAAGCAGTTTGAATACACAGTTACATGATTTGTTTACTTCAGTTCCAAATTGGACCAGCGGTACCCATTCCAACCAAGAGGCTGCACAGGTCACCAAGCTTTTACAAACCATCTCTGCTTCCCCTGTTAAATCAGAGACAATTATGGAAGTCAACATGTCCCAATCCAAATCTTCTATCACTCCTGCATCTGTTTCACCTAAAACTCCATTTTCAACCATGTTCCAGCATCCAGTGGACAGTACAGTTTCTATTTCACAGCCAACATTTTCTGATGCCTCTGAAATTGTGACTGACACAGTTTCCGTCCTGAGCCAGTCACTTCCACAAACTACTATTCTTGAAGAGACCACCTTTCCCATAGGACACAATACTGCTTTTTCTCAATTAACCCCTAACTTGTCTAGTGGCCTCTCCATTTCAGAATCCATCACAGTTGGTAGACTTTCCACCAGAAACTTGCATTACTCCTCAGCATCAGAAGATGCACACACTTCTGTAAATTCAATATCAACTATCACTGGGAAAAGTACACCTTCACCTGTTACTTCTATATCTCAAAGACAAAATATCTCCTCCCTTGATCCTGGGGCTGCACCTGTAACTTCTGTTCAAGAGACAACCTCAGATGGAAAAGACATGAGTGTTGCTTCTGAGAGCACCTCAATTCAAAGCCTGGATACCGTAGGACTTTCAGCTACAGGTTCTTCATATAACACAAGACACTTGCAGACAAGTCACATTTCCTCAGAAAACCAAGCAACTGCAACAGAAACTGATAGACCTGGAGTGCCTTCCCAGGGCCCTCTCCTAGTTAATTCATTCCCATCAATAATGACTGTAACTATGACCTCACAAAAAAACTGGGGTACAACAATTTCCACATCAATGCCCTCATCTAACCCTGCACATACAGAAACTCAGAAATCTTTCCCCCTAAGTTCAATAGAACAGGAAACCACCATGCCTAAAGATACTGACTTGACGACAAAACATAGTTCTAGTCTTATTACAGTGCCCACTAGCACTTCCACTGTGCTTTCAAGAACAGAAGCTGACTCAACTGATAGAACATCCATTTCAAGCCCTGTATTCTTCACAAAGACAAAAGACATCTCAATGGAAAATACCTCCAGTATCTCTACTCATTTTTTTCCAAACACTGACATCAGTCAAGTAAATAATACTGTGGAGTCACCCAACATCACAACTCTTTGGAACACATCAGAAACTACTGCTCATAATGAGGCCATCTCTACTATAACTCAGACATTTTTACACTCAGAGTTAATAACTCTTCCCAGCAGTTCTGAGTCACTGTCACGGACAGACCCTTCACTCCTCGAAGCAACTTCCTCTGTAAATTTTGCAGAAACCACATCTGGGACAACATCATCTTTTCTTGCTACTTCTCCATCAGAAGGACAGAGTCTCTTCTCTGCTGCTTCTGTAGCCTCCAAATTTTCTTCTGGGGAAACAACTACAAAGGACTTGGACACAAACTTAGCTTCCTTTACAACCTCATTTCCAAGTTGGAACAACAGTGAGCAATCCACTTCACAGAACATGAGAACCTCACAAAAACCTTACACTTTCACCACAACTGAAGTAACCACTGTGGATACAACCACACCTGGACCCCAGTCCCAATACACTGTGTCATCTGAGACTGTTTCACCAGATAGTACTGCCTCATCCTTGTTGACATCACCAGCCAAGATTTTACCTTCTTCTGCTTCCTCTTTATCACCACAGGGCTCAAACTCCACATATTTTCCTAAGACTTTATTCCCCACCTCTGAATTTATTAAGGCAACACATACATTGAGTGAAAGCTTGGAAAATGAAATAAGTGTGCCTCCAAATTTGGGCAGCACCTCCCATGAAATGTTGGGATTATCTGAAGGTACTACTGACACAGAAAAATTTCATGCTTCCTTAAGTTTAACAGTAACCAACATGAAGACCATTAGTGTTGGAAAAGAGCTAGGCTCGTCTATTCCAATACCCTCTGAATCACCTAGGGACATCTATACAATGGGCACTTCAACCTCCATATCGGTGACTAATATGTCCAGATCATTGCCTAACCATTTAGAGACTACAAGATCTGATACTGAGCCATTTTCCCATTTGACTTCTGGATTGAGGGATATAAACATATCTCTACAAACAAGCATACCTTCAGCTTCTGTGCCCACTCTCCTTTTGCCAAGTTCTGAGACTGATGGCCCTTCTGCCATGAACATATCAACTCCATTTCAGACTCCACCTTCACAGTTTACTGAAGTGCCTGTAGAAACAGTTACCATCTTAAATCCTTCTTCATCTACTGTGGAGTCTACTGAGATAACATCCTTCCCAGAGTACAATTTTACTCTACCTTCACTAGAAAGTACTCGTGTTTCAAGGACTGATATGCTGACTGAGACCACTTTGATTGGCACAACACTTTCACTAACAGAGGAGATGGCTTCATTTGCCACAACTGTCATTCCAAAAGATAGTTCAGCTGTGTCTTCCAGCAATCCCCATTCTATAACACAGTCAAGCCATTTGGTTTCCAACATTGTGAAAAAACTTCCTTCATCAACTTCTACACCATTATCCTTTCCAGCTTCGACTACCATTGACTCGACAGCTAGCTCAGCTCTGCACAGGATTACTACTCCTTCAGGTAATTCACAAACAAAAGGTAACAGTGTTATAATACTGAGTGGCAGCTCTCAATATTCCATGGTCATGTTTAGAATCTTGAAGCCTAGAACCTAACACATTGAGATATCTTTATCACCCTTCTTGAAAAACCTAATGACTGAGAATGATGACTTGGGGAGGGTAATAAGTGCTCTTCAGGTTGATAAGGAAGAACCCATTGTTCCTACATCCCCACTTACAGAATGGGGAGGATCATAGGCAGTAGCCCCTTCTTATGAGGTGGAGAGAAGATTAAGAGTTCATTGTGTTCATATTTATTTATGATTGCTACAGTGATCATTATTGAATCATAAAAGTTGTGCAAATTAGTGAATTTCACTCTGATATTCTCACACATGCTAAAACAATGCTCTCAACCTCCCCAATTTTTACTAAGAACTTTTCTCACTCTCTTTTCTACCTTCTCCTAGATTCCTTCCACTCCTTTTGCAGCCAGTGTTCTGTTTTTATGTCTTTTATTTGTTTGTTTCCACATGATAGACATTCCATGATATTTATTGTGCTGTCCGCCTAATTTTGTTCAACTTAATTATTTCTAGTTCCTATAAATGACTTTATTTTATTCTTCTATATGGCTGAGTTAAAATTCTACTGTATATAGTATAAATTTTTAAATTTAGCCACCTCTTTAATAGCATAAATTTTTGTGTGTGTGTGTTGCTGGAGATGGAACATAGGATGTTGCACATGTGAGGCAAGTGCTTTACAAATGACCTCTATCCCCATGCTGGAAGCTTCTTTAGCAAACATTGGTTGAACTACTAACTACTAACTACAATCAGTTCTAAGAACCGAGCTAGGAATAGGCAAAAGATGGAAAAATAAGCAAGGCCATGAGTAACTGCTACAATGTAATAGATGTTCTTGTATAATTATTTGTGATAATTAATGATGATGATAATGACAGTTAGGCTTACATAGCAATTATTTCTATGTCAAGCACTGTTTCAGAGGTGTTTTAATCCTCACTGCAATATTATTTTGTAGGTAATGTAGTTGAGGTAAATAGAAGATGTGAAATAATTTTCTCACTGTCTAAAGTTCAAAGTGACAGAACTAAGCTAAAAATTTACCCAGGTGTGCTTGGTGCATGCCTGTCACCCTAGCACATGAGGAGCTGAGGCAAAAGAAAGCTGAGTTCAAAGAGGCACTGGGATATATAATAAAACCCTGTCTAAAAATCCCAAGAGGTAAGGAAATAACATGCCTAATGTCATAGTTTTGATCCCCAGAACCTCCCAGAAAAAAAAAAAAGAATTCAAACTATACAGAAGTAGGAATTTATGTTCTTAATCATTAATTCAAACCGGTGCAGTTAAAAATAAGAAAACACAAGAGATTTTGGAATTATGGTAGCCTTAGGAAGGCAAGATTTTAGAGAGAGATTGTAATGTCTTGTCAAATACTACAGAAATTCCAAGCTGACATAAAGTGAAAGGTATTTTGGTAACATGGGGATCCTCAGAGGATGGATAAGTGAAGCACAGAGGACTAAACTTAAGCCAAAGTAACATGCATGTAAAAGGGAGATATTTTGCTTGGATTTGTTTTGGAGGTTATTCCATATGATTTGACACGTGTGCTTTATTCCTAACCCACGCATGCAGCTCTTGTTACATATATATATGAAGGCCCAAGCTGGCCTGGAACTCATTCTGTAAACTAAACTGACACTGAATATGAAATAATCCCGCCCTAGCCTTCTGTACAGCAAAGATTATAGATATTATAGTACCACCAGACCTGACTCAAGGGAGAGTTTCTGCCTTTGAATTTAACATGCTACTAGAGTTACAAGAGAGTCAGAGAGAAGAATAGAATAGTATGCAAACATGAAAACTGAAGGAATAAAGTGATATGAGGGACCCAGAAATAAAATCACACTTCCAAGATAGCAGTTAAATACAACACAAGACCTTTTAGGGATATTATCCCTGTGAAAGAATTAGATTTAATTTTGTGATGCAAGTCCAGAAATATCCTTCAGCAACATTACTACCTTATTTGGCAATCTCTAGAGGAAGTGTTTTTGAGTCCCTACACAGATAGGTTGAGCAAGTCACATGGAAGGTAGAGATATTTGAAATCATTGACTCACTTTCTCTATATATTATCTTTCTATACCACTAAGTAGTCCTCAGACTCATGATTCTTCTGATTCAGCATCCTGAATGTTTGGATGCTATAAGACCACACTTTATTTTGATTTTAGTTGTAGTTCATTCAAACTGAGGCAAAATCAAATCAAATAAAAGGATAAGAAAAATTTTAAGTAAAAATGGAAGAAATGGAGGGCAGACAGAAAGTAAAAAGCAGAGGATATGATTTATTCGGTTGAGTTCTGCTTAGCATCACCAGGCTCTTGGCTCTACCTCCAACATTGCATAAACTATGCATGGTGATACACAACGATCTTTCAGAACTAAGGAGGTAGAAACAGGAGAATCAGAAATTCAAGGTTATCCTTAGCTATGTATCAAGTCTGAGGCCTGCCTGGGCTGCATGAGACTCTCTTTTTAGAAAAAGTACAAGAGACAGAGACAGCGAGACAGAGAGAGCAGGAGGCAGGGAGGGGAGAAGGAGGGCGTAAAGTTGACAAAAGGTAAAAGCAAAGGGTAAAAAGAACTAAAGACTGTTAGATTGCAAATAGTCAGCATAAGGGACAAATTATACGTTCATAGGGAGATTATAGATGGAGGAACCGGCTAGTCATCCTTTGAAGCTGCGGATCAAAGTCGCTGTCACAGACTGTAGAAAAAGGATGACGTGTACTCAATGAAGTTATCTATTTAGACAGTAGTCTTTCTGGAAGAGATAGTTACCTGCTTTCTCTCTCACTCTCACCTGCAGGAAAGGAAGATGTCACACAATACCACACAGAGATATCTGGTGGAGCTGTCCATGAAGACACTGCAGGCCTGGGAAAGGCCCCTCTTGCTTCTGCATCACCTGCTAGCCATAAAGGTAAGTCACACTGGGTTTAACCCCTGGAAAATAGAAATAATGTCCCCTGTATTATTCACTCTTCCGGAGGAACAAATTCTTGTTTTCCTTGCTGTATACTTTGTATTACTGTATGCATACAATATACCACTGACATATTATACTATACAAGTCATAAATTACTACAGATGATGAATATAGTCAAAACACATTGAACAAATTTCCCAAAGAATTAGTAAAAAGAAAAATTAAAAAAATTAATGTTCATATGTCACTGAGATGGTCCTGTTGGTAAAAATGCCTGTCGCCAGGCTTCATGACCTGAGTTCAAGTTTCAGAATCCACACAGTAGAAGAGAATTGACTCCCATAATTGTCCTCTGATTTTCTTATGTATGCCTTCACACACACACACACACACACACACATCAAAGAAAATTAACAAAAATAATTTAATTGCTATAGATATTACACTACATCCTCTTTCCATGATTCAGTTATAAAGTTTGCAATGGAAATGTACTGATATCATAGAGAGAAGGCTTTATAGAAGAGTCAATATTTGGATTGGATTTTAAAAGATGAAAAACAGTTTGCCATGAAGGAACAAGCAGATAATGAGCACATTTTGCATGGAGGTCAGAGCAATACATCACAGCCCAGAGAGGAGTAAAATCTAGGACTCACAGCATTTAAACTTTGCTCATTGTAAAATAGAGGAGAAGAAGAAATGAGATGCCAGATGTGAGGGAGAAAAAGATGAATGTTTCAGAAAGCCTTGTCATTTCTGGGTGTCCTTTAACAAAATTACTTAGAAGTTTGTGGTTTCAAATGTGTGGTTCCTTCTTTTTTTTTTTTTAAGGGTATGTAAAGCCTTATATTTAGGATCTGTTCTCATTAAATTAGAGAAAAAGAGTCCTAAGAGCAGGCAAAAGAGTTAGAAACACATCTCTTCCCACAGTTAGGAGTCCCAGAAAACCACCAAGCTAACAGCTACAACATATAAGCATAGGACCTGGTACAGACTCCTGCAGGCCTCCCTCAGGAGGCCTCTGTGAGCCCATATGTGGCTGTGTTTTACTGGGGTCCTCCATTCCCTCTGACTCCTGTAATCTTTTCTCCCCCATATTTTGTGGGATTCCCCAGCTCCAAGGTGAGGGACATGATGGAGGCCTCCAACTTAGGCGCTTTCTCTGCATAATGTCTGGTGGTGGATCTCTTGATCTACTCCTATCTGCTGCTGGAGGAAGCCTCTCTGATGATGACTTGATAAGACACTGACATATGAGAACAGCAGAATATCTTTAGAAATTACTTCATTGATTTTTTTTTCAGACCAATCATGTTTAGTTTTTACCCTATGTCTCTGGTCTAGTAGTCTCTGGTTCCTGGCCATCCAAGCAGTGTCAGTAATGGGCTCCTTCTCACAAAGTGGGCCTCAAGTTAAATCAGACATTGATTAGCCACTTCCAAAGTTTATTGAACGTTTTTTAAAAATCTCTGATTATCAAGGATATTTGCCCAGGACAGTTCAGTATCCAAGTGGGTTCCATAATAATGGGAACAGGGACTGCCTCTGACATGGACTGATTGGCCTGCTCTTTGATCACCTCACCCTGATTGGGGAGCAGCCTTACCAGGCCACAGAGGAAGACAATGCAACCACTCCTGATGAGAGCTGATAGACTAGGAGGAAAAGGAAGGAAAGGAAGACCTCCCCTATCACTGGACTTGGGGAGGGTTATATGTGAAGAAGGGGGAAGAAAGGTGGGTTTGGGAGGGGAGGAGGGAGAGGTTTATGGGGGATACAAACTGAATAAAGTATAATTAATAAAAATTTTTTAAAAAGGAAAAAAAGAGTCAATAAATCTAAGAACTGGTACTTTGAGATGACAAACAATATTGACAGACCCAACTAACCAAAAGAAAGAACAAGAAGACTTAAACTAACAGAATACAAAATGAGCAGTGAAATATTACAACAGATACCAAAGAAATTAAGAATGCTATAAGGAAAAACTTTAAAAACCATTACCTCTAAGTTAGAAAACCTAAAAGAAATAGACAAATTTACAGCTACGTCCAGGTCATCATAATTAAATGAGGAGGAGATAAATAGCCCTAGCATACTGAAATAGCAAAAGCCTTCAAATTAAAAACTTCAAGGGCCAGATGGGTTCATGGCAGGCTTTCAAAGAAGATCTACTGTCAATACTTGTTAAGCTATTAAAAACAAACAAACAAACAACAAAAACCCCCACAGAATCAGAGAACCCAAACTCCTCTGTGAAGCTAGCTGGTATCATTCTAATACCAAAGCCATGAAATAAACCACAATATCAAGAAAAGAAGAGTGTGGTTCCTTGTTAGAGCCATGATATATCTAAGACTGTTAAAGGCCCTGAGAAATCATGCTTCAAAGAAACTTGTTTAGCTTTGTTCAAAAGCAGTTTAGCACCATAGTTTAATTACATAATAGTTTCCACTGGAAGATTCTTAACACATGACAGTGCTGTTCTTTCTGCATACTTAAGAGCTGACATAGGGTGGGGATGCAGCTCACCTCGTATAGAATTAACTCACGTGCTTGAAGAACTTAGTTTTATTTACAAAACTACATAAACTAGGCTTGGTGATGCATACCTGCTATTCCAGCACTCTGGAGGTGGAAAGAGGAGACTCAGAAGTTCAAGATCAACTTGGGATGCATATAATTTTGAGGACAGCTTGGGATATGTGAGAACTGGTCTACAATAAACATATATATGTGGCTATTGCAAGGGGTCTCTTCACTCTGTAGCTTGAGAACAAAGCTTCCCACATTCAAAAAAGTGTATTCATTTTTATGTATATGAGTGTTTTGTCTGGATGTGTGTTGCACACCAACCACATGCATGTAGTGGCTATGAAGGCCAGAAGAGGGCACCTGATCCCCCTGAAATAGAGTTACAGATTGTTGTAAACTGCCAGGTGAGTCCTATGAATTAAACCTGGGTCCTCAGGGAACCCAACTTTGTGTCCTTTCTTAAAAAAAACAAAAACAAAACCAAAAAAAAAACAACAAAAAAACCTCACTGAGTTCAATTAGTGCTGCCCCTCTGCTTAGGGCACAGAAACATCCACTAGGGCATGGACAACCAACCAGGGACACAACCATGACCAAAAAGTCAGCCTTCCCCGGTGGATACTTTGATGCCACCTGCACATGTCCCCACGACATGGTCTGGTATATGGTGTCTTCTCTCATTCTTCCCACAGATTGCTTTCCTCTTGCTTAAAATTCTGTCTTGTATTTCAGACTGTTTAAAAGGTTACTTTCGACATATTAGACAAAATTTGACATTTGTTTTTCTGAACTTAGTATGATGACTAGTTTTATCCATTTTCGTGAAAATGATGAGATTGTTTTCTTTATAGCTGCTTAATACTACATTGTTTATATATACACCACAATTCTCTATGTGGACAGCTAGGCAGATTCCATATCTTCCTATCATGTACAAGGCCATAATAAACATGAAAGTGTAGATATTGCTTTGATACACCTACCTTTTTACTTGTTTTAAGTATACCCAAGAATGACATGGCTGCATCATAATGGTAGTTCTACCTTTAGGTTTTTAAATTATAAAAAAATATGTTTTAATTATTTTTATTTTTATTTAATTTCATTGTATATGAAATTACCTCTGTGGATCATTGCCTCATATCTGACTCAAACCAGCAGGAATAGGAGTCCCAGATGTCAAGGTGTTAGGTGGGAGGACCAGGTATGAGAAATAAAAAGTAAAAAATAAAGAAGGCAAACATAATAGCTGGGTCTAGGAGGTATTACATATGCTGGTGACTTATACCAAGCAAATGTATTAAGAAGTACAGCATCATATACTGTTTGCAAGGGGGGAGGGTGAAAATGGCCAAAGTCGGTGGAGAGCTAAGTCAATGTTCACAAAGAGAATATGTGATACCTCAGACATAGCTGTGTGAGGGTTGTTAACCACGGTCCAGCAATAAGAGTCAGGTTCACATAAACTACAACCTTGACTCCTTATAGGCACTAGCTCTAGCAGCAAAGTAGCTTTGCTCAGTCCATTACTCCTCAAGGACACAGGAATAAAGTTCCCTTTGTTCTTTTATCAGGCCCTCTGAGAAAGTCTTGGGTTGGTCTGGCTTGCCACATACGTCTGTGTACCACTTGAATGCTTGACCACCATGGAGATCAAAATATATCATTAAATACCTTGGAAACTGAGTTACACATTGTTGTGATCTGCCATGCTGACACTTGATGTCAAGCTCACGCTCTGGAAGAGCAGTTCATGTTCCTAGCTATTGAAAAATTGCTTTATCTCCAATTTTTTAAAGTTTTGCTTATTTTTATCTTATATATCTAATACATTTGCCTGCATGTATGTGTGTATACACCACATGCATGCCTGATGCCATGAAAGTAATAAAAAGACATCAGATTCCTGGAACTGAAGTCATGCATAATTATTAGTCACTACATGGGGACTTTGAACCAAAACTGGCTTTTTTGCTGTTTTAGTGGTTTTTCCTCCTGGCTGTAAGCTCAAGGAATAATGATTCATGAGACTCAGAATATGTTTATAGATACCTAGGCCATATAGCTAGGCTCTTCTCTAACTGGCTCAAAACTTAAAATAAGCCATTTATTCTAATGTACATTCTGCCATATGGCTGGTTACCTGTGCTCAGGTACCATATGTCTATTCTCCTCATGGATGACTCTCCCACACCTGACTATATCCCAGAATCCTTTCTGCCTGCCACACTTCTTCTGAAACACAGACCATAACATCATTGGTCACAACTGGTGGGAGACTGCCCACTTTGTCTCTGACTACTCAGGTTCTCTCTCCAGGTATGACAGCAATGACATTCTATCTATGCTATAGGCCATAGGTTTTTAAATTAACCAGCAATACATCCATACAATATACAAAATATTCTTCCAGCATTCTGCAAAAGCAGAAAGTGCTCCTAACCACAGAGCTATCTTTCCTGTTTCCTGTGTGAAGTTTCTCAAAGAACATCTATTTTTTTTCTGGAGTAGATAGACTCAATAGTTTATATTACCATCAATAGTACATAAGTGTATAAGCATTTGTTTTTCTACTTTGTACATAAATGTCATTTTGACTAAGATGAAAGGTAATATAAGTGTAGTTTTGCAATTCTGTAATGGCTATGGATGTTGAACATTTTCCCCATAGACTTAATGAGAGTCCAGGTTTTAGATAGCTTCTTTGGAGACTTTCAATATCTATATTTTTTACAAAGTTATCATTAAAGCAGAGCTATTGATTTTATTATGTGCCTGAAACATCTTAAGTAGGTATCCTAAGAAGCAGTCTTTGAATCTAAGACACGGAGCCTTGTAGTTTCTCCCAAGTTGAGAGTGATACCAGAAAGCAATGGAATATAAGACAAAGAAGAGACGAAAAAGAGGTCAGTCAGTTCAGGATACCTTCATGTAAATTCCAGTCTGGGTCAAAATATTTACAGGTGTGCTTCACTATACTCTGATTATGTAGCTGTACATATTGAACCTAGGACTCCATAATGCTAGGTAATTGTTATACCCAATGAACTACATGCCCAGCCCAGGTACACTCTTAAAAGTATAAACAGAAAAATATCGTGAAATGTTAGGTGTCTTCCAGAGAAATATTTTTCAAAGATTATCTATTCAAACTTTGCTATTAAACATTGGTTTGAACAAAGCCAAACAAGCTCATTTACATCCATATATTTAGTAAAAAAAATAAAAAATAAAAATAAAAGACAAAATCAGCAGAGGACTATCACAGTATAGAACCCAAACTTTCAAATGAATGACTCATTTCACCTCTTCAAATCAAAGGAGATACAACCTTATCTTCTTTCATGTCTGCATTTATTCACTCACTATTTTGAGCTGAGTGCCTATCACATACCAAGTAGTCAAACATTAATAAATATTACCAACCAGGACTGCTGAAAATGAAAACTGTGCTAAGAAAATAAAAAATAATGAATTCTCAGCAAAGGTGGATTTAAGATTGCTCATAAAAATGATGAGAAGTATTGGGGATAGGTATGTCAGGAGGAGAAAAGAGCTTAAAGTTGGACAGAACAAGGAGTGGATTAGTGTGGTCACACATTTATGGAGAAGTTACAATTCAAAGGGATAAAAGAGGGCTAAAACTAAAGGTGTGGCTCACCTGGTAGAGTAATTGCCTAGAATTGGCAGAGCCCCGAGTTTCCATCCTTAGCACAATAAGACCTGGAGGGGATAGGAACTCCACAAGAACAACAGAGCCAAAATACCTGGGCCCAGAGGGGCCGGCAGAGACCGCTACTCCAACCAAGGACCATGCATTGAGAGGACCTAGACCCATTGTTCAAAGGAAGCCCATGGGCTGCTCAGTTTCCAGTGAGTTCCCTGGTAAGGAGTACAGGGGCTGTCTCTAACATGAACTCAGTGGCCAGCTCTTTGATCATCTTTCCCTGAGAGGGGAGCAGCGTTGCCAAGCTACAGAGGAAGATGATGCAGCCAGCCTTGATGAGACCTGATAAGCTAGCGTCAGATAGAAAGGGAGGAGGTCCTCCCTTGTCAGGGGACTAGGGAAAGGGCATAGGGTGGAAGGGACTATGAGGAGAAGAGGGAGGGGGCTACAGAGGGGGTATAAAGTGAATAAATTATAATAAACAAATATATAAATAAAATAAAATAAAAACCTAAGTGTGATGGTGCATGTCTCTAATCTCAGTACTTAGGCAGGCAGATCAAAAGTGTCAGAACATTCTCAACTATGTAGTGAGTTTAAGGCTTGCCTGGGGGAAAGGAGACCCCCCTCTCTCATGTACACACACACACACACACACACACACACACACACACACAGGCACGTGCGCACACACACACACCACAGCAGAAAATTTAAAAAGCAGAAGTCAGGAAAACAGATGATTAATGTAGCAAAATTCAGAGTACCTTTTTCAGCCCACAGTATGCCACACACATCCCAGGAAAACAGCACTGTATAGGCACTTCTGCCCCTTCTGATCATGGGTAAAAAAGTATGAATTGCCTACCCAGGAAGTATAAACATGTTTACAATTTGCACTTTATGTCTCAATTTACAGATCTAACCACAGACAGGACAGTAAAAGCAGAGACCACTGACACAGAGCTGAAGGCCACTTCAATTGTCACTTCACACACCAAAATCTTGACTACAACTTCAAGGCCCCTGACTCCCCCAAAGATACCAGAGAAAACAGCCAACATAAACACAACAGAGATGGTTACCACAGCCTCCAATACTTCCTACAATTTACTAGAGACAGCAGCATCATTTTCCACAGCCTTTCAAGAAAATACTAGCATGGTTGTGAGGACAAGACCATCTTCTTACAGTAGAAAACCTGAAATCACAGTCCCATGGAGCCCCAATTTTAGGACAAAGACCAGGCCAGATGCTCATACTTTGACTGTCTCCTCTGGTGAGTCTGATACAATCTCATGGATCACCCACCCCTTAGAAATTACTTCAGCTGTTGCCAAGACAACCATGAGTACTTCTCAAGGTGAATCAGATTCTACCAGTCCCAGAGGAGAAGCCAGTCCAACTATTCCAACATTAGCGGTTTCCCCTACTGTACCAGATTTGGTGACTTCAGTAACTAATAGGCCCAGAGAAAGCATCAGTATGTTTATTCCAACTCTTATGGATATACCAAAGACTACAGACTCTGGGGTCTCCCATCCAGGGACAGATGTGAGTTATTCTGATACAAGCACCTTTTCTTCTGATATATCAGTAATGACAACCTCATTGGATATTAGTTCTGGAGTAGAGAGCAAGCCAGCACTCAAAAGTCTGGCTGTTGCCCCTAGTGAGTCAAATACAACTACTTTGGCTACTGTATCAGGGAAGGTAACAGAGCCAATTACGTCAAATGTTTTTCCACATCAACTGTATCATACAGGCTCTTGGGTCACCCACACAGGAGCAGAAATCACCTCAACTATTTACACTGAGAGTATTTCCTCTGAAGAGCCAAATATAACATCAGGGATCACACATCCCGTGGTTCCTAGAACAACCCAAACAGTTTCCTACATTGGATCAAATTTGACAATGTCAACAACAAATGATGGAAGAAAAGACAGCTCTGCCATGACAACTACAGTGATTAGAGATGGTCTACCACATACAATGAGCTCACGGGCCACTAGTTCCCATACAGAAACATCAGCAATAGCGAATACCCTGGATACAAAGAGCAAAACACTGACTTCAGCTCTGGCTTTTTCTTCAGGTGAACCAGAGATAAAAGCCTCATTGGCTACCCATTATGAAAGAGAATCCATATCAGCTGTTCTTTCTACAATACTGTCAAACAGTGTTACAGAAACTTTGACATCACCAATTAATATTACTTCTCAACCAGAAACGACTCTTGCACTGGACACCCATGGAGAACAGCCCAGGCCGGTCATGCCTACTCTGCCTGTTACTCAGGCTGTAACAGAAATGATTTCATCACTCAGCACTAGTTTAGGTTCAGAGGGCCACTCAGTGACTTCAGCTCTGGCTGTATCTTCAAGTCAAATTAATACCACAGCACCATGGTCCACCCATCCAAGTAGCAAAGAGACTTCAGGACATCTAGCTACAAACACCTCAACTCATCTTCCAGACTTGACAACATCAACAACTCTGAACCACACTTCTTCGGATACACAAACCATTATATCATCGGTCACACATGGTGGGAGACAGCCCACTTTATCGCCCTCTACTCAGGCTGTGTCTCCAGGTACAACAGCAGGAACACCAACACTGTTCACTACCCTGGGCACAGAAACCTCTACAGCTGCTTCTACTCTGCCTGTATCTCCATGGGTCACCCATGCTGGAAAGGAACCTGTTTCAAGTGTTCCACATACCTCATTTTCAATTAGTGTTCCAGAAATTATGACCTCAGCTATGCTTATTACTTCTGAACCTCAAACCACAGTTTCAGTAGTCACCCACGTTGGGGACCAGCTCAGTTCAGCCATGTCTACTTTGCCTGTCTCTTCAGATATAACAGAAATGATATCACCACTTTTCCCTAGCTCTGGCACAGACAGCCGTTTTGTAACTTCAACACTGAGTGTTTCTCCGGGTCAACCTGAAACCACAGCCACAATGTTCATCAGTCCTGATAGA
>CM053747.1:14339505-14353861 GCA_028658305.1 Pachyuromys duprasi | reverse complement strand
GGGGCAGCCATCTTGGATCCTGGATTTTGTTTCTTGATCCATTCAGTCTCCTTGTGTCTTTTGAATGGAAAAATAATGCCATTGATATTTAAAGTTATTATTATAATATGTATGCTAATTGTGGTCTTCACATGGTTGACTTTCGGTTGTGGCATTTGTGTTTTCAATGGTATTTTGTACTTTTATAATTATGACTTCATTGTTCTTTCCATAGTCTTTCTGCTATGCTAATTCTTATATTTAGTCTGAAATAATCCATCCTGTATTTTCTTTAACTTTGGCTGGTTGAATGTAATTCTTTTAGGCTATGTATATTGTGGGAAATTTTTCTGTCTTCTTCAGTTATGGAAAACCATTTTGCTGGGTATGTTATTCTAGCCTTCCTATCACAGCCTTTTAGAACTTGCAATGCATTATTCTAAGGTTTTCTGGCTGTCAACATTTCCACTGAGAAATCAGCTGATATTCTAATGGGTTTTAATTTGTAGTTTTTTTTTTCTCCTGCAACTTTCAATCCACTTTCTTTGTCATGTGGATTAGTGGTTTTTTTTTATTGTATTCTTTATTAATTACACTTTATTCACCTTATATACCCCTGTAGTTCCCTCCCTCCTCCTGTCCCAATCCTTCTCTTCCTCCCCCTTCTGCACCTGTGTCCCTCCCCAAGTCCACTGATAGGGGTGGTCCTCTTTTCCCTCCTTCTGATCCTAGTCTATTAGGTCTCATCAGGAATGGCTGCATTCTCTTCCCCTGTGGCCTGGCAAGGCTGTTCCCCCCTCAGGGGGAGGTGATTAAACAGCAGGACAATCAGTTCATGTCAGAGACAGTCCCTGTTCTCATTACTATGGAACCCACTTGGACACTGAACTGCCATGGGCCACATCTGTGCAGGGGTCCTAGGCCATCTCCATGCATGGTACTTGACATGGAGATACCTCCAGATGATCTGTTGTTATTCAGGATCATTTTGGAGATTCTGAGGTGTTTTTTTTTCTCCATATGAAACTGAGAGTTTTTCTTTGAAGGTTTCTAAAGAATTGTGTTGGTATTTTGATGGGAAATGCATTGAATCTGTAGATAGCTTTTGGCAAGATGGCCATTTCACTATGTTAATTTTACCAATACATGAGCATTGGAGATCTTTTATCTTCTGATATCTTCTTCAATTTCTCTCTTCAAAGACTTGATGTTTTTTGCAAATAGGTCTTTCACTTGCTTGGTAAGAGTCACCGCCAAGTACTTTATGTTATTAGCAGCTATTGTAAAAGGTGTTGTTTCCCTGATTTCTTTCTCAGCCCTTTTGTCATATATATATATATGAAGGCTTCTTAATTTTTTTTGAGTTAATTTTGTATCCAGCCACTTCGCTAAAGGTGTTTATCAGCTGAAGGAGTTCTCTGGTTGAGTTTTGGGGGTCATTCATGTATACTACCATGTCATCTGTGAATAGTGACACTTTAACCTCTCTATATGCTACTAATTGTGCTTCTACTTGTGTCTCCATTTGTTTGGATATATTTGCCTGTGCTTCTTTGAGAACTTTGTTCATTTCCTCTTTCTATGCCTCCACTTGGGTAGCCAATTCTTTGAGAGAATTGTTTGTTTCCTCTTTAACTGTCTGTTTGTATATGGCTATTTCTGTTAGAGATATGTTTGTTTCCTCTTTATATGCCTCAATAACTGGATAAGCATTTAAAGTCATTTTCCTGTGTTTCTGATGAATTGGAGTATCCATTAATTTTGGTGGTTGCTGGTGAAGCCATGATGTCCTGATTTATGTTGGATGTGTTCTTTCGCTGACCCCTGACCACTTGCTTATCTATATATAACCTTCACTGTTTGTTCCTGGATTCTGCAGTTCAGACTGGCATCGTCTTTCTCTGGTGTCTGGAAAATTCTTCAGGAAGATGAGAGTGGTCCAGTGGTTTTAGTGTGTGTGTTGATGTTTCAGCTGTACTTGTGGGAGGAATGTCCATGGACACAGAAGGACTAATGTGAACGAGCGTGTGCATGGAAGTGTGCCTTGAGGGACAGAGTGATAGAATGTAGAACCCTTGAGTGTGTGGGATGGGAGGGGCTCTGCCTTTTAGGTAGCTGAGGAGTTACTTGCACATGCGCTGTAGATGTAGCAGACACTGTGATAATCGTGGTGCAATTTCCTTTCACAAATTCCCTGAATACCTCAGTGGCCTACAAGTTACTGGTATTTGGCTGTCTGAGCTCCTGGCATTATTTGACTGAACTCCACTGTTGAACCCACAGAGCAGGGGCTTCAATGTCTCGATAGTCCCTCTGTTTCCTACAGTGGGTTTGTGGGTGGGAGGAATATCTGGCTGTTAGTTTAGAAGGACCCTGGATCTGGGGCTCTGCAGGCACTTGAGGGCACACTCACTCTCAAGCAGCTCACATTAGTACAGATTGGGATATCCGAGCTCTCTACTCTCTGGTTTGGACGTGCTGAGTCATATGCAGCAGGACTTACGAGCTCTGTCAGCTCAGTGGCGCTGCAACAGCCACATTAGGGAGTCCAGCTGTAACTGCAGACTGGGATGCTGGGCCAGATGCCTTCTGGGAAGTCCTGTGGGCCCATAACAGTGCTCCAGAGACTTGGGTGTCTCGGTGCCTGGTGTGCCTACTTTGTTTGGTGGGGCTGCTGGACTTTGGTGGCTGTATAGCCTACTATCTACCACTGAGGGGTTGGGCAGGCCTTACAGTCACAGGCTGGGAGGCCCTGCAGAGTCAGTACGGCTGCTCACAGATGTGGGACCCAGGGAAGATGGTACTGCGGATCTGGGACTTGGAAGGATGGTACAGCTGGCTGCTGCTGCTGAGGAGCTAGGTGTCCCACCTCTGCTGTCACAGTCCACAGGCAGTTAGTTCTGTGCTGAGAATCTCTCTGAGCAGGCTGTGCTGAGGAGGAGGGACGCCTGCAAAAAGGGAGTGCACGGGAATCACAGGATTGTTTCTATCCTTCCCCAAAGAAGTCTGCGGGTGATCTGAGACTAAAGGTCTCAACTCATTTGATGTTCCCTCTTGTTCAGAAAGCCTCACTATCATTTCCCTGGCTTTAGTTTGTCCCTCCACTCACCAACTCCACCGCTTCAGCTCCTTTGCCTCTCAGAAACTGTGCGTGCTGGTCACCGCCATCTTGGATTTCCCTAGCCCCTTCTCTTGTCCCCTCCCAATCCCATTATTGTTTTCCTTTAAAGCACAGTATTTAGAGGTTTGTTTGGGGTGATTTTTATTGGTAAACATTTATAGAAGACAAATAGGTTTTAGAGAGAACATACTAGTTTGATCTTTTATATTGTTTGTATTTTTGTGATGAGATCTGAGCATGTATACTTTGATTAGTTCTAAGTCCGATATGGTTAAAGAAGGAGAAAGGTGGATAGGAAGGTGGGTTGGGTCTAGGGTGGAAATTGCTTCAGTGTAATGAAGTTAGATGGGCAAAGCAGATTACAGAATGTACCTCCTGGTTTAAGATTTGAGTGTGCAGTTAGATCTAGCTGAGAGAAAAAGATTGGATATTGTATGGGAGGATCCTGTAGTTGGGGGATCAGTAGGAAGAGTTTAAGAGAAGTCTAGAGATTGATTTCGATGCTGGCAAGGCTGACCAGACTAGGCCAGATAACTATATGCAGGATGCATGCTGGTCTGGCAGGTTGGGAAGGATTCATGGATAAGGAAGATCAGGTAAACTCATGAGTTATAGACACTAGAGAGGGATTTGGAAGACCTGGCTGGTTGGTGTTTTGGTTACATTCTATGGCTGTGAAGAGACGTCATGCCCATGGCAACACTTATAAAACAAAGCATTTGGTTGGGGCTTGCTTATAGTTCCAGGGGTTTAATCTATTATCATTATCATTGTGTCAGGGAGCAAGGCCACATTTAGGCAATTGCTGGAGCTGTAGCTAAAAGCTACATTTTGATCTTTAGAAGAAGAGACTCTGGGCTTCACATGTTTTTTTGAAACTTCAAAGTCAACCTCCAGTGACACACTTCCTCTAACAAAACCACACGCCTAAGTCCTTTTCAAATATTACTACCTGAAAATTAAGCATTCAAGCTTCTCTTAAAACATTTTATCTCCTGAGCATAGGACTTAGTATCATTATGCTTCCTGGCCCTCCCTTTCTCCTCAAACTAAATACATTCTGTATTTTTTTTCTTGCTTGGCTTGCTCTTTTTATTGTAGATCTGCATAAGAGTGACCACTAATTACCATACAACAGTCAATAACAGGCTACCTTAAAATCTCCTCTGCTAATTTCTTTAATCTCAAATGCTTCAATTTAGCCTTAGGCATTTTTATTTTTGTTCTTATTTTTATTTTTTGGACAAAGGTGGAAAGCAACCATATTCTACACCAAAATATCACAAGAATAGTCTAGGTTACTTATTAATATTCTCCTCTGAAACCTCTTGAGCAAGCCACCCACATTCCACATTGCCCTCAGCACCACTGTCTTCCACGCTCCTACTACTAAACAGGGCTCTTTTAAGCCCTGTTTAAAGTGTCCAACCAATTTTCTAGTCCAAGGTCTGAAAGTCTTCCTCTGTCCTCCACCAAACAGCATTGCCATGCCTATCATAGAAATTCCACACTTTTTGTTACTAACTTCTGTCTTGGTCCTTTTCGTTTTCAAATAGTTCTACTCCCTGGTGACTATGAATTCTTATTCAAATCACCACAGATGGAGAGATTGGATTTGCTGCAAAAGGGACATGTAAACTGTGGCAATTGGGGTGGGTCGTTCCTTGTGGAATCCTAGAGGCAGTTTGCAGTACAAGCCAAATGAGGCTCAAGAACTGCATGTGGGGCCTGGGCCATCTACTACAAAGCCCCATTTCCCTCCCTCTAGTTGGGAAAAAAAGATTCTGGGTAAGAAATTCTAAACTATATCCTGGGCACTGTGGCCATTAGACAGAATTACTATTCTCCTCACATCTGGTCTGTACTGTAATGGAAAACTGATTCTTTTTCTGTCTCTCTGTCTTGCTGTCTCTGTCTCTTTCTTTCTATGTCTCTGTATTTCTCTCTTTCTCTCTCTCTCACACACAAAGAAGCTCATGTTTATACTTTCTTTCTCTCTCCTCCAGCAACAAGTATCTATCCCGAATTGGTGTCATTCACATTCAACTTGACACTTATGAACTTGCCTTATACAACAGAAATGGGGCACCCAGACTCCTTCCGCTTCAACCTAACAGAGAAGACCTTGAACCAACTGGTAATGTGCAACATGCATACCACAGGTTACCTTTTCTTCACCCCACCCATTCTCACAGACCTCTCTCACTCCTCCTTTTGTCTTACCTGCAGCTCCATTCCTTGTTCAAGAATACCAGCATTGGTTCCAGTTACTCTGGCTGCAAACTGACCTTGATCAGGTGATCCTTCCTTACTTTATATCATGGAGGACTTCTCTATCACAGGCAAATTCATATGGGTTCAAGATGGGAGGATAAGAAGATAAAGGCAAATAACATAAAGGACTGAGGCTCTCCAGGAATTCAGACATGGGAGGCACTCTTTTTGATTTAGTGCAGGAGAGACAGGACTTCCTGAAAGAAGAGGCTGCTCCTGGAACTTATTTGCATGAAGACAGTTCTGTGGAGCACTGAGGCTCACTGATCAGAAAGGTGGTATTGAATCATTTAGCAATAATAGAATCCATTATCTCATGCCAACTCTGTGACTTAGCAACCATGACTTTCTTCCTGACACATTCCACTATGTGGAGAGGGCAGCTGTTGCACAAACCTGAAACCATGCATGAACCAGGTCAAAGAAACTATTAAACTCTACACAGAGGCTAAAAGAGTCCAGTAATGAAGCTTTAGCTTGACCCTGGGGAGCTTCGTGGAGGCTTTCTACAGATTATGATACTTGAGCCATACTTTGACAGTGAATATATAGTAATCAGAGGAAACATACGAAAATAAACTCTTTCATTAAGTGGTTCATCATAAGTAGGAGATGTAAGAGTTGGGAGTAAACTCATATTACTCTTCCTTCTCTTCCTCCTCCTTTTTTACATGTCTTCATTTTTGTCCTCCTCTTTCTTCTGTTCTACTTCCTGCTCCTCCTTTTCTATTTTGTCACCTCCATGGAAAATCTCTGTGATGTTGAAGAGTAGAGTGTAGCAGAGTAAATGAAGAATTAATGAATGAAAAGTAAATAAAGAAAAAGAGAAGAGGGAAGTTTTTTATAAAGGAGAGGAACAAAGGAATGAAAATGATAGATAAGAATGGAGAAATGAGTTAGAAAAAAGTAGAAAGGAAGACTGGGAAAAAGAGAAGGAAGATGGAAGAAAGAAATGTAGGAGTTGGGAAGGGATCCTCTGGTAAGTGTTCTAAAAGTCTTGTAGTAATTCTGAACTTGTAATAAAAATTGCTGGTCATTGACATGATATGTGTTAACCAAATAACTGAAAAACTTGGGCAAGATTAAAAGTGAACTAACTTTTTCTAGAGGTTACCCACTTTACAAAGTAGGAAAACTGAAGAAAAAAAGGTTAGAAAAGAATTGACTAAGAAAGTAGACATGGTCTATTGAAAAGATCTAAATAAAGCCAGGAAAGACTCAAATTAAAAGAGACACTCAATTTTCTCATATCCCTAAATGAAACATTCCAATATTTCCATCACTCTAGGTCTGAAAAGAATGGGGTAGCCACTGGAGTGGACACTCTCTGCATTTACCGTTCCGTCCCAATGAGTCCTCCTCTGGACAGAAAGCAGTTGTATCAAGAAGTGACACAGCTAACAAATGGTATCACCAGGCTGGGTCCCTACATCCTAGACAAAGACAGTCTCTATGTCAATGGTGAGTATTTCTGTAAGAACATAACTCTCTTCCTTTGTTAGTTTTCATTGCTACAACAAAGTAACAGAGACCAAGTTTAAAGGAGAAAGTATTTAGTGATTTAAAAGTATTTAGTGATTTAATACCCAAGTGGGTACACTAGTAAGGGGAACAGGGACTATTTTGGACATGAACTCAATGGCTGGCTCTTCGACCTCTCCACGCCCCCCCCACCCGAGGGAGGAGCAGCCTTGCTAGGCCACAGAAGAGGACATTGCAGCCATTCCTAAAGAGACCTGATAAGATAGAGTCAGATGGAAGGGGAGGAGGTCCTCCCGTATCAGTGGACTTGGAAAGGTGCAGGGAGGAGATGAGGGAGGGAAAAGTGGGATAGGGAGGGAATGAGGGAGGGGGATACAAAGTACATAACCTGTGATTAATATAAAAATAAAAATGAAAAAAAATGTCAGTAGTCTCAAGGTTATTTAAGTTGTTTGAGAATTTCTTGTAACCCTGGTACAAGGCTAATATTTCTTACATAGCTAATTTTGAAATATTCAGCCCACAAAAGAAGGCTGAGTTCTTTCCTATTTTACTTCTTAGGATTAAATATTTACTCTTGTTCCTCCTTTTCTTCTTCTTTCTGTTTCTCTTTTCTTCTTTCTAATCTCTTTGTGATTCTCTTCCTTCTCTTTCTTTTCCTCTTATCCACATCCTTCTCCTCTGCATGTTCATTTCTCTTTTTCTCCTTGCCATTCTTGTTCTCCTTTTCTCTGTTTCTCTTATTCCTCCTCCTTTTCTTTTACCTTCTCTTTCTTCCCTCTTTCTTTCTCCTTCTATTTCTGTTGCTGCTATTCATTTCTTTTTCTTGTACCTCTTTATTTCCCTATAACCCATCTTCCTTCCCACCTCCTCCATTTCTGCTTATTATAAGACCTCACTTAGATTAGCAGAAGATGGGGGAAGTTGGGAATGATAGTTGATTCTAGGTTTCCCATTTGCCTGGGAGTGTCTTCACTCTCCTTTCTTCTCATCATAAGAACTTAATTCTCAGGCTTCTTGAGGCATCTCAAACAACTACAACTTCTGAAACCATTGCCACCCTTAATAAATACACACTAAATAGTGACTGTTGACCTGGTGCCAACAGGAAAACTCACAGGAAAGCTACTGCCAAGAACAAAAACATTAACAGCAGCTTATGTTGTCAAAATGATCCTGTATGGTGACAATTTTGTAATTATGTTAAACTTATGCAAAACTTTGTTAATTGTTACATTCCTTTTTACTGAGAAACATTCTTTCAAGGTGGGAATAATTTGCCTAAGATAATATAATGACTATAATGCATGCCAGAGTAAGGATTTCACGTACAGACATTCTTGAAAACCTCAGGTAACATGGTGAATCATTCAAACAGAGCAAACTTCAACCATTTGGAGCAGTAGCCTTTAGCCTAATAATCTAACCTAATTTGTAGTTAGGTATTTCCTTCTCTACAACCACTTGGAGATTACCTTTCTATAATATGAAATATATATTTCACTGTGTTACCTAAAGCACATACTGTTTTGTGTCCAGAAGACACCTTTCTATTACTGTGACAAAATACTGTGGTCCAGAAGCAGTAGACATCTGCAGCAAAATAGCATTTTCTAGATATTACAGGTATGTAGCACACATGAACTCACAGTGGTTGTGACTACATAAACATGACACTGAACAAGATAACAATAGCTGACATACAACCATGGAGGGGGAGTCGAATTTCTGCTGTCTGTGCACATGTGGGTGTGGGACTATTTACTGTGACATGGTTGACTCAAGAACCACATCCATACAGAAAATTGACTCTTATCCTTAGCATCCATCAACTATCAGTAGTGCCTCAAGTAGAATTTGGAGCTCCTGAGTTCCTCTCCCTTGAAAGGAAGGGTTTATTCTGGCTTACACTTCAAGTGACATCCCAACATGGCAGAGAAGCAATACAGCAGTAGCTTGAAGCAACCAGTTGAATCATATCTACAATCAATATGTAGAGGGGGAGGGAAGAGAAGTAATGTTACTCAGCTAGCTTTCTGCTTTCTTTATGCTTCACTTCTCTGCCCAGGAAATGTAATTACCCCAATTACCCCAATTAAGCTAATGGGATTACCTCAATTGATCTAATCAAATAATCCCTTTCAGGCATTCCACTAGGCTAGCCCAATTTACATAATCCTTAAGGCTTGTCTTCTATGACACTTCAACTTTCAAGCTGACAAATTACAGAAAGTATACTACAAAATTTGGACTAACACAAAGTAGTTTTCTACAGTATGAATATTGTTGCCTGACAGATTTGTTTTCTGTGATGATTGACAAGCCAGAGAATCCCTCCAGGCTTTAGTGTTGTATTATAGAAATGGATGAAAACATAGGTGTAAAATTACTTTGAAAGTCAAATTAAACAATACAGAAATAATTGGAAAGTTTCAGGGCTTTGCCTAGATCTGATCTGTATTTTCATTTCTTAGAATAACAGAAATGTAATCCATGAATAAGAAAAGTAGTCATGGAAAGTTCTCTTTATAGCCTCCTCCTCTTTTTCTTCTTCCTGTTCTCCTTCCTTCTCCTCCACCCTCCGTTCCCTCCATATCTTCTTTATCTTCCAGAGAAATAGTCATGGGTAGTTCTTTTCTTAGATTTCTCCACCTTTGCCTCCTTTTGTCCTGGTATGCATCTCACAGGTAGGTCATTTGCCTAGTATGCACAAGGCACTAGATTCAATTCCCAACACACACACACTTTCACACACACCTTTCTTCTCCAGTTTCTGTCAAAATCCAATTCTTAGCAATTAACATCTCTTATCCCATTTCCTTGACCTTTAAAGCATCCTATTCCTTTAATCAAAATTTCTTCAGTTTCTCAAGCCAAACATATCATTATCATCCAGATATAAATATATGATCAATTAAATAAAACAGAATGAACTAATGGCAAGATGAAGCTATGTTATATAAATGCAGATAAATGCAGGTTTATTGGGAGCAGTAAGGGAGGGGGAAGAGGAGGGGAATATGCATGGGGAATCGAGAAGAGAGAGTAGGACTGGAACAAAAGAGGGAGAAAGGGGTAGGAAGGGGTCTCCAGAACCAAAATGTCTAGATTATATAATGAAGGACCTTTGAGAGAGAGGTCCCACCCCTTGGTAGAGGACAGGGTATGGCAGCCACACTTAAAATCCCAGCCTTTGTTGATAATAAATGGATAATGGGCGAAGAATCTTTTCTGGCTACTTCCGGCTGACACTGGAAGCATTGTTTTTTGGGGGTGGTGCAAAAAGCTGGAATGTTGGCCAAGTCCCAAGAGCAGGTTGTTCTATTTGCTATCCAGGATCTGTGGGACAATCTGCAGTTAGGAAACTGCATGTCCAGCTAGTACAGCCTGTGAGGTTTAGGCTTGAGCACCTGCGTTCTGGATGCAGCTCCTGAGGAACATATATATATATGTTCCTAATATATATATATATATTAGGGGGAAAAGGTAAAGTTAAAGAGTTTAACTTTTAGGCCAATGGACTTTTAGGCCCATGGTCCTGGTGTTTGGGAGAGGGGAGTCCTAAAACCAGGAGAGGAATCCCACCCTCAGGAATAGGCAGGCTGGGAACAGGCTGTTGATTGACAGTACTTGTCTGGAACCTGAGCCTGTGGATTCCAGTGGACCTCCTAAAGCTTATAAGAATTTTTTTAAGTTTCCAAAAAGAGACAAATTGGCTTAGGAGACAATTTAAAATCTGATTAATGCTAAAGCTCTGAACAGTTTGAGTGCGAGAACAGTAGCTTAGTGGGGGGAAGAGTTTTTATATACATGAAATTACCTTCTTATCACCAACCTTAAAACACCTTCTCAGACCCCCAAACACTTTGTCAGAAGCTCGGACCTTACATAAACTATGTTTTTGAGAGGGCAGCTGAAGCCTTGGTTTCTGCTGTTAACCTGATTGTCAAACCTATCTGAGACCTGAGAGGGATAAACCACAGCAGGAAGCATAATCCAAGTGGCCTATGTATTGATTAATATGACAGAGGCTTACCCATTATCCAGACAGCTTTCCCATTAGGCTCCTTTGGTGTTAGTGGCTCTTGTGGGCACAAGTCCTAGGGCAGCATTGCAGCATCACTCTTTGGGTGCTCGGCCCAGCAAATCTCAGAGGCTTTTCCATGGAAGAGAATGACCAACCTTATTTTGGGAGAATGACCAACTTTAATTTTTCTAGGTAAAACGGGGAAGTCATCTCTCCGGGTGTCTGTCCTGTTTGTCCACGGTTCAGGCAGGGCCTCAGCAGTTGGGGCAGTCCTTCCTAGTATCGCAGTATCCAGATGGAGTCATCTGCCGCTGTGCCCAGATGTTCCTGGAGGTCTTGGGTTTACCACTAGAAGCTGTGGTCTCTGCCACATTAAGCTTTTTTGTTAAGCATTTAAATGTACTCTTCTGTAGATTTTCTGATAGATTTGAGGACCATGGTCTATTAAGTATAGCTGAGCCAAACAAGCTTTGATTGTATAGTTACCCATCCTAGGCTTAACCTTGAAAACAAAACAAGAGACTAGGTAAAGCTTAATCAGTTTTTGTAGCATATATTTCTGTAAAATATTTAAATACATGTAAATTTATTTAGTTAAATATATTTAATATGCAAATATATTGTAAATATATTTCTGAACTAGTATCAAAGCAAAACTTTCAATCATAGATACAGTTCATAAACTGGCGATCCCGCTGATCTTATTATACTCCATCATACAGACTCAACATCAAAAGCTTAAAAGGTGGCAAGGAAGCCATACCTCCAATCCCCCTTATCCCAAAACCAACATGGCCATCAGCCACTTGTTTTAAGTGATCCACGGAGGGAAATTCAAAACTCTATCATTGGTGCTGCACCACCCAGCCCAGCCCCTGACTGCCACTGTCTCCAACCTGCTGAGACCTTGCGTGGGTGTGGGACTGAGTCAAGATGGGGTAGGGAGAACATGGAGCTAGAGTGTGCCGACACAGCCTCAGCAAGTGGAAGAGGGGGAGAGGCGAAAGCACAGTTTGCCTAAGACCTGGACAGATAGTTTGGAAAATTCTCGCGGACACCCAAGACCTGTCTGATGATCAGTTTTAGACCCAAAAGTACTCATTTTCCCAGCCTTTGCTGGAATCCCAAGATTATTGGAAGTGGTGTCCCAAATTAGTAATCTGGAATTAGCATATTTGGTGAGGATAATCAATGAACAGAAGTCTCTGAAATGTGAGACTACCTAGGCACACAGGCCTGGCTTTGTTCCAGATGGACTCCTCTCTCCTGGAAATGTCTTCACAGAAGAGCAGGAGGTGAGGGGGATAGGGTTCATGAGCCCTGGAAGAGACATCTGGTACCTCCAGGAAGCAGCTGGGGGACAGGGCACTTACTGAATCAAAAGTTGTCTCAGGCGGAGAGGGAGGAGGGAGCTGAAGGGAGTGGCTCCATGAAGTCCAGCTTGTGTGGCTCAATTTCCCACCGAGTCACAGCATCAGATGATCTATTAAATAAAACAGAATGAGCTAATGGCGAGACGAAGCTATATTATATACATGCAGGTTTATCGGAAGCATTGAGGGGGTTGGGGGAGGGGAAGCACACTCTGGGGGTGGTGAGAAAGAGCAGGAATGGGGAGAAAGGGCAGAAAAGGGGCTGCAGAACCAAGAATATTTCATAATGACTTCGACTTCCATGTCTACCCTTTTCTTCAGCTCTTTGTGGGTACATAACAGTCCTTTATTATTACCCTTTCTTTCTTGTCCACAGGTTATAACCATCGGTACTGGACCCCTACCACTAGCAGTGAGTAATCAAAGCTGTGGTGTCCCAATATCTCCAGGACTTCCTCTTCCCTAGAATCAACTCCAGAGAAGTGAAACGTTTCTCTCTTATGGAGTTAATTTAATAATATTACATTCCCCCAAGTGCTGCAGAGCAGCTCCATTGACCCAAATTTTCCACAACCCCGAATCCAAGCTCTACAGCTAAGGACCATATCTCTAGAATCTATGATACCTCAACACGACGTTGTATAGTATCTGTTCTCCATTCAGCCTGTTCCGCACTCTGTATGCTTGGGCCACCGCAGACACTAGTTTCCCCCCGCTTCCGTAGCCTTGGTCCAACCACAGAACCTTTACTTTACATTAGCTATTTATGAAGGTCAACTATCTCTGATTTCTCAATTTCCAAGCCTCGTCTCATGGATCAGAAAGACTTCCCCATACTACATTATATTAATAGTCCTTTATTCACATTCAAACATGGCCAATGGCTTTTTTCACTCATCATCCTAACTTATTCCTTGTTGTTTCTTCTATGAAATTTACTTCTATTTAATTTATTCACTCCTCAAATATTTGTTACTTATGTCACACTACCTATTTATAGGTTGAATAATTTGATTCACGTATGAAGCAATCTGTATCTGTTCATATGTGAATTCCATTAAAATATTAGAAAAGCATTATAGATCTTAGTCACGACTGTGATTATTGTCTTTTATCTTGATTTTTTCCCAGATGTAGGCATAGTTTCTAATAAGATAATAGGCATCTGGCACAGAGGGCTTGATTTATATGACAAATTCTGTCAAACTGAAGTCCTGAAGCAGATTAAGGGCACAAACACACAACCTATGCTATAAGAGATATAAAAATGTACCATAGTGAATTTACCACTTTAGCTTCAAGAATAAATATCTTTGTCTGGAGAAATGTATCAGTGGGTAAAAGCATTTACTATAGAAAGTCAGGAGTAAGCACAGGTGACTGTATCCCCAGCATTATGGGAGAACTTTGGGGTTAGCCAGGTGCAAGCTTACCTCCAGAATCAGTGAGACCCCATCTCAAGGAAATAAGTCAGAGAGTGATAGAGGAGAAAGTCTTTTTCTAGCCTCCATGAAATTCTAGATACAAGCACCTATGCACACACCTTGCACATATACTACACACATACAACATATTTATATTTATACTTGCACACCAGTAAGCAAATACATGAATGAATAATTAACTCACACCTATGCCGTCTTATACATTATATAAACAGTCAAAATACATTATGTGACCCAAGTGTATTGAGCAGGTTAGTGGGTTAAAAAAATACAATGTATCCATGCAGCTGGATATTAACATCTCATAAAAAGGAAATTCTTGCATTGACCATAGATAATATTGAGAATATCTTCACAAAAAATGCTGCATATCAAAGCAGATGCTGAGACTTATAGAAAAACTTTGGGCAGAGTGTAAGGAATCTATGAAAGAAGGGGAGATAGTAAGACTTGGAGATGACAGGAGCTCCACAAGAACAACAGAACTAGAGCTATATACTAGTAAAACACAGATAAACAAAAAAGGCTAGTAGTAGTTGCTGCACGTTAGGGAATGATAAATCCCTGATATTTGATTATTGAGTTTTAGTTTTGTAAGATGGAAAGGTCCTGAACACTGGTTACACAGAAGCTAAATGTAGCATCCCTTTGAGTA
>CM053747.1:14320669-14339405 GCA_028658305.1 Pachyuromys duprasi | reverse complement strand
ACCAGGGGCTGACTCCTAACTCACTGCTCTTACTGTTCTAGGGGCAGGTGGACACCAACTCCTCTCTAGTCCTTTCTTTTAAGACTGGAAAATGTAGACTCCTGTCCCTTTCAGCAGACAAAGATGTGTAATTCTACTGAACATTTCCAGTTCATTTTTTCTTATAATTTCATTTCTGTTGCTATGATAAAATACTCTGGCAAAAAAGCAATATACATAAGGAAATATTTGGCCTACAATTCTAGACTATAGTCCATGATGTGGAGCAGACAGAGTAGAAAGGGCTTGAGACAACTGGTCACATCTTAGCCATATTCACGAGTAAGAGAAAATTAAGGCGCCCATCTCCCTGCTGCTTGCTTGCTAGTTTCCTTCATTTTCACAAGCTCAGAAATGGTGCCATTCACAATGGTCTGAGTCTTCCTAAATCAATAGACAGGCAAGAGGCATTTTCATAGACTAGGTGACAAACTGACCCATTCCAGAAAATTCCTCATTAAGAATTTTCCTAGCTGATGACTGTCAGTTGAGGAATGGATGCAGAAATTGTGGTACATCTACACAATGGAATAAAAAACAAGGGTATCATGAAATTTGCAGGAAAATTGTAGGAACTGGAAAAGTTCATCCTGAGTGAGGTATCCCAGAAGCAGAAAGACACAAACGGTATATACTCACTCATAAGTATAAGTAGATATTAGATATATAATATAGGATAAACATACTAAAATCTGTACAACTAAAGAAACTAATCAAGGAGGACTCTGGCTGAGTTGTTCAATTCCCATTCAGAAAGGCAAAGAGGATGGACATCAGAAGAGGGAGAAAACAGGGGACAGGAAAGGAGCCTATCATAGAGGGCCTCTGAAAGGCTCTACCCTGCAGGGTATCAAAGCAGATGCTGAGACATGTAGCAAAACTTTGGGTAGAGTGCAGGGAATCTCATGAAAGAAGGGGGAGATAGTAAGACCTAGAGAGGACAGCAGCTCTACAAGGAGAGCAACAGACAAAAAACTGGGCACAGGGTTTTTTTCTGAGACTGATACTCTAACCAAGGACATAACCTAAAACCTCTGCACAGATGTAGCCCATGGCAGTTCAGTGTCCAAGTGGGTTCCATAGGAATGGGAACAGGGACTGTCTCTGACATGAACTGATTGGCCTGCTCTTTGTTCACCCCCCCCCTGGGGGAGGAGCAACCTTACCAGTACACAGAGGAAGACAATGCAGCCACTCCTGATGAGACCTAATAAACCAGGATCAGAAGGAAGGAAAAAAGACCTCCCCTATCAGTGGACTTGGGGAGGGACATGAATGCAGAAGGGGGAGGAAGGGAAAGGTTGGAAGAAGAGGGAGCTACAGGGGGGATACAAAGTGAATAAACTGCAATAAACGAAAAGGAAAAGGAAAAAAAACACTTTTCCTTGCTAACTACAGTTTGTGTCACATTGACATTTAAAATTGGCCATTCTAGGTCTGAAGCTGTTGACTCATCTCACACATAAAAATAAGCTACCGTGCTGTAAAGAAATATATGTGCATCAACCAATAAGACTTAAGCCAGTTGAAAATTTTTACCTTATTTACAGATTCCTTTTCTCACCCCCATTGTTATATTTCTATTCTTGGGGCATTAGAGGTCAAGTTATAGATGTCATATTACAGGATAGCACAAAAAATGACAAGTTTAGGTTCTGTATCCTTTTTTCAAAGACATTAGCTCTCTTATTCATTGTCTTCTTCTGCCATGAAGGACATTAATACTTCATCAATAGCCCCTCTTCTCTTCTCCCTCAAGGAAACTTTTCTGAACCTCGACCTTTCAATCTCCATTTCCTTGTCTTTGTCATTTTTCTTGCTAGGCCTGAGAAGGATGGAACAGCCACTGGAGTGGACGCTGTCTGCACTCACCATTCTGCTCCCACGGGCTTTCAGATAGACAGAGAGAGGCTGTACTGGGAGCTGAGCCAGAACACCCATGGTGTCACCCAGCTAGGATCCTTCACTTTAGAAAAGGACAGTCTGTACGTCAACGGTGAGCATGCTCTTAGGAATCACAAGCTGAAGATGAGAAAGCTACTCTAAGATAAGTGGGCTTTCTGCTTAATCACAAGACTGCTCCTATATACCATCCTAAATCTGCACAACCACCTGCTGACTGAACAGCCCACATAAGCTTTTGAGTCACCAAGTTCTTCTCTTTTCTCTGCATCACTGCATTACAAAGGCATTATTTGAACATGTGTCTATCCTACAAAGGCCTTTCCACATCAAGGACCATCTCTGGTAGAAGCCAATGGTTGTTGAAAAGTGGTTCCAGTCTGAGGGTGTTTGTTGTTATGTTTAGTGTTTTGTTTCATTTGAGATATATGTTGCTTATGTGTCTGAAGCTGGCCCAGAGCTAACAATGCAACCTGTCTGGTCTGTTCTCAAACTGGTAATTCTCTTGCTTCAAGCTCTCTTGAGTGTTGGGCTTAGCAGTGTTTCCTCATAAGTGTATATCTCATATCTCTGTAGAGCAGAAATGTCACTATCATTCTTGCTATGCATCACGCATATTCTCTGAGCCTTAGTTATATCAGAAGCTTTCCTGTGAACCTTGAAGCCACCAGGAGTGGTGGCTCATGACTGTAATCCCTGAGTTTGTCTTGTATGTTCAGGAGTCTTGGTTAGATCATTACTGCCTTAAGGAAGATAAGAGAAGGTAAGGAATAGAGAAGGAAAGAGAAGAAGGAAAACAACCAGAAGAAATGAGAAGCATTTCTCAGGTGTGGTAGCCTCTGTTTGCAATGATAACACTTCAAAGATTAGATGGAAGATTTTCTTCTAGTTTTTGGTCGGCCTGGGTTACCTGGAGAATTCAAGGCTTGCCTGGGGTACAAAATAAGACTCTATCTGAAACAAAACAAAGATTCCATCTCAAACCTAATTTGAATGTATCATTTCTCTCCCTATGCATGCCACAAAATACCCCATAGATTTGAAATAACAGTTCATGAGTGAATGTGGTAGAGACTGGCATGTGATTATTTTCCCAAGTAAATTGTAAATTCATGAGAACATAGATGGTTCTCTTGATGACCCCTAGATTTTAGGTGTTTCACTGTAGATTTGAGGTCTGAGCTGGAGAAAGGGCTGATGGGTCTCAGCCATGTCATAGACATTTCTGTCCTTGCGTCCTGATATTCTCCTGTTCTCATTGCAGGTTTTTCACATAGAAGAACCTCTGCTTCAACTTCCTACAGTGAGTACTGAAAAGTCTGATGCTTGTATTCACCATACACTATGGGAACAGTAGCTGAGCTATCCCCCTACTGAATCCAAGGTCATGAAGAAGAAACATAAATTAAAAGCTGGAGGCTCACACCCACTATGGCCCAATTTGGGAGGCAAAGATGCTCTCTGGTGACATTCATGCACTACTTCAAATGCCATTTTTCTCTCCAACCCATTTCTTCTCAGCTCCTGTGACCTCATTTGTGTCTTACACAGAGACCTCCACCACACCACCCATCTACATGACAGGTAGGTCACCTGAAAGACAGGACTTTGGAGAAGATTAAGGTAACTCAGAATGAGCCAGACAAGGTGGCACACACCTTTATTCCCAGCACTCAGAGAGGCAAAAGCAGGGGGATTGCTGTAAGTATAGGACAGCCAGGATTTCAGGAGAGGCAAGGCTACACAGAGAAACCTGTCTCAAAATTAAAAAAAAAAAAGAAAAAGTAACTCAGAATATCAATATGTGCTTATTAGTCTTTAAATTTTTCACAGGCAGGAGATGAGCAACTTTCAAATCTCCAATGCTATCAATCTTGGACAACTTATTTTTTTTCTCAGTGCCTCAGTTACCTCCAATACCAAATGATATATTTATTTAAAACTTCACTCTAAGACTCAAATGGTCACTCCTTTAATCCTAACACCTGTTGCTCAGTAGTGAAATGTTTACATTAACATGCCCAAGCCCAGGAGTTGCAGTTATTTGTGTGTGTGCCTGTGAATATGCAGGTGTCTACTCTGCTTGTGTATGTGGCCACAAAGGCCAGAAAGAAAGAGTCCAGTTCCCTTCAGTTGGAGTTGTTGGTATTTGTGAGCCACCAGATGTGGGTGCTATGAACTAAATCCAGGACCTCTGGCCAGGATACAGGTTCCAAACAGTGACTGACAAAAGGACTAGGAATGAGAAATGAAAAGGACAACAAATAAAACAAAGAGCAAGAGCTAATACCAAGAGGTCTTACATAAATTGATAACTTATGCCAAGAAAATTTATGAAGAAGTACAGCATCAAATATACTGTGTGTGGTGATGGGGGGTCATGGTCAGCAGAGAGCTATGTCAGACAATGTTGGCAAAGAGAACACAGATACTGCATATACAGCTGCCTTAGCACTCACATCCACAGCACAGGAGGACCAGTCAGATTCCCAGAAACTACAACCTTCACTCCTCCTCACTCTTCAGGATGCTTGTCCCTACTGATTCAGGTCATTTGAAAATAAGGAGAGAAACTCCTCCATGTACCTGCACGTCCCCTAAGGTCACTAATTTTAACTGGGCATTTCACTGTACAGTCTACCTTTTTTCTCTCTCTGCGTGCCTTGCTTGGCATTCATCACAGTCTAAAGCCTGTATTCCAGCATCACCCTGGCCTTGTCAAGTCCATTACTGGACAAGGACATAGAAATCATTTCTTTGTCCTTTCATTAGGGCCTCTGAGAAAGACTTAAATCAGTCTGCTTCCCCACCTACTTGGCTGTAATTATGTGTGTGGTGTTTTGTGTTGTGTGTAGATATTTGTGCATTATTGTATAGATAGCACAGATGAATGATTAATGTCTTCCTCAATTGCTTTCTTTATTTTTATTTGTGTGAGTGTGTGTGTGGTAATGTCTCTAGCTAAACTCTCTCACCAATTCAGCTTGACAATCATCTGGCCAGCAAGTGTCAAAGAGCCTCTTGTCTCTGTCTTTCCAGTACAGAGATAACAGTTACATAGTGTAGCACCACACTCAGCTTTTTACATGCTTCCTGAGAATCTGAAATCAGGTCCTTATGTTTGTGAGACAAGTACTTGACTGACTGAGCCTTCTCCACAGACCCTTACTTTTCAACTGGGAACAGCATAGATCTGAGAAATGCCATGTAGTAGAAGGTGATGGTCTGGAGCATGGATTGGCTCAGTTTCATTCAAGGTGCAGAACCCCATAGGCATCCTTCTCATATCTTGTATTGGCTTTCCTGAGGGTTCTGGAAGAGCAGACACAATCTTTATCTCACTCTAGTCTCTTGTTTTACACCATTGAATGTACACAGGTTGGACGCTCAAGGGGAATACAGTGATTTGGGATAAGAGACCCTTCAGAATGCTAGCTAGTACCATTGACAGATTGCATTGTGGTGGTTCTAGGGAGAGATCAGGCACATGAGGCAGAGTGAGGATCCTTTCTTAGAGATCTCAGAGAAGGGAGGTGGTTTCCTGTATTCAGGCTGATGCCTAAGATGAGGGAAAAAGGGACCTTGCATTTCCAGGAAGAAATTTGTGACTCTCAGCATGTGGAGGAAGTGAGCAAGAGGGGCACATATAGTCTCAGGAGTAGCAAGCATTTGGGTTGTGTCACCACAGGTAGTGCTCTAATTGTTTTGAATGTAACATCCGGAGATCAGAGACCTTCCTGGAAATGGGGCTGGGGTCATGCTTGATACTCTCTTGGAATGCAGGAACCTGATGGGATTACAGTTTCACAGACATTGGGCAAGAGAGATGGCTCAGAGTTTAAGAGCACTGGCTCTTCTTCCAATGGTCTTCCGTTCAATTTCCAGCAACCACATGGTGGCTCACAACCATTTATAGTGAGTTCTGAGCATGCAGGCACCCATGCAGGCAGAATACTTTGATAAATAATAAATAAATACATCTTAAACTACAAATAAACACAGTCAGTTCCATTACAATAACTGTAAGGAAGAAGCTGCTTCAGGTTGGTAGAGACTGAACAGCAGTATGGTCTGGATTCTAACAAAGATCTGCTACTTTCAGGGTATACTAATCACTGATCACTCTGAAAAACTGAGATCTAACTATGATCTGGCCCTGTTCATGGTCTCTGGAAAGGGGTAAAAGAGAGAAGGGTAGGGCTGCAAAAACTTGGTTAGACTCAGGCTGTGCTATATGGAGATTGTACAAGTATTTCATTGACCCTTGGCTCAGATCTATCAAATCACCTTCCTGAAGCCATTTCTCACCAAATCCATGTTATCAATTTAAGAGAGGCATGTAAAATGGAGTATAACCACAATGTAACACATATATTTCTTCAAATAATGTTCTCATCTCTTGGGTCCATATGTGTGTGTGTATGTATGTGAATACACAGACATACACAGAGCAGAGCAGGATGGCTTACATGTATGTACATATGCCAGTGGATGCTAAATACCAATCTTAGGTATTATTTTAGACATCATGAAGAGTTCATTTTTGAGACAAGGTATCTAGCTAGACTCAATTTCACAAAGTTGGAGAAACTACTGAAAATGAACCACAGATCTACCTCTTTCCACCTCCCAAATGTAAATCACAAGTATTTACCACATCAACCTGGCTTCTTTGTAGATGGATTTGTTATCAAACTCTGGCACTGATGCATTACTGTAATAATTAAACTATCTCCCTAGTCGACTCTCTGTCTTTAAAAATATTTTAAATTATATTTTATTTGTTATATATATGCACAGAAGTGCATGTGCAGGAACCATGAGTGTTGAGATCAGAGGACAGCCCATAGAAGAATTGGCTGTTTATTTCTACTGCAGGTATCATGGGTATCAAACTCAGCTCATGAGGCAAAAAAATTTGTCAGTTCATCTCACATATACTGAACGATACACATTTTTGTGGGAAAAAAAGTCAATATGTACATGGGTTGCTGAAAAGCCTGCTGGGTTAAGTGAAAACACGGAAAATAAAGAAGATTGTTGGAATTTTGTCAACACAGGGTCTGCTGTGTTTAGCATCTGCACCGTGGTGTAGTAAACCTCATAGAGGAATCCCACTCATGACCAGAACGAGATAAATGGTGCTGGATGTACTCACAGTTTTCACTAGGGAAGCTGGGCTATTTGGGGGAAGACACTGTAGTGCTGGTAGATGCCCGAGTTTACAGAGAAACCAGCCTCTCAGAGCATCTTTCTCCCACCCTACTGCAGTGCCTGTCTCTCCTCCAGTGCCTTTCACCATCAACTTCACCATCACTAACCTCAAGTATGAGGAGGGCATGAGACAACGTGGATCCTGGAAATTCAATGCCACGGAGAGAATCCTTCGAAGACTGGTAAGAGCTCTGTCCACACAGAGGTAAGCCTCACCTATCAGCTTGGGCCACACCCTGCAAGAAGGACACACCTACCTCAACCTTGTTCCACATATTCCATCTTTGTTCACACATGCTAGCTCCAAAGCTGTCCAAGACAGTGTGTCTTCCCTCAGTTCTTGTATTGACAGCCTTCTCCACTTTCTCCACAGCTCTGGCATTTGTTCAATAAAACCAGTATCAGCCTCCTGTACTCTGACTGCAGACTGGCCTTGCTCAGGTAAGCCCTAACAAGAAATAACAGAGATCCCCAGACCAAAAGTGTGGTTGGCTTCCTTCCTTTTCTTTTCTAAGTACTTTGCCCTTGTGTAAATCAGGAAGCACTGGATCCCGCAGCCAATGTGTCCCCTAGTCATACACCTCCACTTCAGTGACCTTCAAAACCTGCAGACCATCAGCAGGCTGTTGAACTTTTCTTGCTCATCCATTCTGAACTCCACCTTTGTTCCCTCATACTTCAAGAAACAGGAACTTCCTTGGAGTTTTGAATTCGGTCCCCAGAAATTCTTTTAGTGTATTGTTCTAATATCGTTTGTATCACTGTGATAAAAATACCCTGAATAAAGTCAAAGTAGGGAGGAAGTAGTTTATTTTAGCTTTAAGTTTCAAGTGAGAGTTCACAATTATGTTTAGGGAAGTTGTCTCAGCTAATGAAGGAGACAGTCACATTTCAGCCCCAGCCAAGAGAAGAGAGAAGGGAGAAGAATGCCCTCTCACTTGCTGTCAGCTTACTTCTCCCTTCTCACACAGTCCAGGATCCCCTGCCCAGGGTTCAGTGTAGACCACAATGGGCTAGGTACTCCTGTATTCATTACCATCATTCAGATCATTTCCCACAGGTTGACCCAGTGAAGATCAACCCTCATTGAAACTCTCTTTATAGGTGACAAATGTGGACAGTTACATCTAACAAGCGAGGATTTAATGTGCTTTCCTTTGCTTTATTTCTGAAACCCACATCTGTCTTAAATATGAACTCTCTCTTCCTCACACCATGACAATGTAGATTAGTGTCTTGCATTCAGTGGAAAAACAAAATCTTTACTGTCTGCTTGGGTTCACAGAGTACTAGAAGTCAGTACACTCAGAGAACCTAAGGCTGATGTAAACCCCTATACTAGTCATCTCAAACCTCCCACCCCTGTTCCTCCTTCCTCTCCTGTCCCATCATCTTAAAACCCTTTCTAGGCAACCCCCCCTCTGTCTCTGTCTTGATTGCTCAGCTTTTTCCTTTATTTTTCAGCATTCATTACCGTAACTGAAAACCCTTTGTACTTAAGCATTATGTAAAAACACAGATAAGCTTCTTGGTTTCATCATTCATTTCTTAACACTTGAAAGATTTTTATCCATTAAATTAATTTATTTATTCACTTTACATCCTGATTACAACCACCCCCTACATGCTCAAGTGCCAGTCTCAGCCTCAGACCCACCCACACCATACCTGCCTCTCTCCTCAGTAAAAAGACACGCCCCAACCATGAATACCAAACAAATCAAGTTGCAGCAGGACACAAGGCCAGATAATTCAGTCCAGCTAGGGGAAAAGGATCCAATGACAGGCAAAAGAGTCAGAGATAATACCTACTCCAATTTTTAGGGTTCCCTAATGATGACCAAGCTGCACATCTGTTCTGTATGTGTACGGCTTCTAGCACCAGTCCATGAATACTCTTGGATTGGTGCCTCAGTCTCTATGAGCCCTATTGGTCCAGATTAGTTGACTTTGTAGATCTTCTTGTGGTGTCCTTGACTCCTATAGCTCCTCAGTCCACCCTACTACTCTTTCAAAAGACCCCTTTATGCTTGGCCTATTGTTTGTCTGTGGGTCTCTGCATCTATTTCCATCAGCTGCTGCATGAAGCCTCTGAGAAGACAGTTATGCTGGGCTTCTGTCTGCAAGCAGAGCAGAGCATCACTGGTAGTGACAGGGGTTGGCTCTCTCCTATGGGGTGGGTCTAAAGTTTGGCCAGTCATTGTTTGGGCATTCCCTCAATCTCTGCTCCATCTTTAACCATATACATCTATGAACACACAAAAACAACTTGAGTCAAAGATTTTGTGACTGGATTGGGGTCTCCCTCCCTCCATTGGGAGTCCTGTTTAGGCAATATCTTTATCATCATTCTCCTCAACTGTCCTCCTCAGGCCTGAGAAAGATGGAGCTGCCACAGGGGTAGATGCCATCTGTACTCACCTTCCAGACCCAAGTGGACCTGGGATGGACAATGAGCGGGTATTCTGGGAACTGAGCAAGCTGACCAATGATATCACTCAGCTGGGCCCTTACACCTTAGACAAGAACAGCCTTTACATCAATGGTGAGCAGTGGCCCTCTGTGCTCTAGTGCAGAGCATACATTCTGCCCTGCCAGTTCCTACTACTTCATCCTACTCTAATCTCACTCTTCTGTTATTGCTTCAGGTTATACACATCAGATCCTGTCCACCTCATCTACAAGTGAGTATTCTGAAGCTCACTAAGGTTTTCCTATGCTGTCAGGCTCAGTCCCAAGAGAGAAAAACATGAAAAAAAATAAAAAATCCATCATCTGCTTTTCATCCCTGAAGCCCCTCTCCAACTACAAATGCACAAAAGTGTATGCCCTAAAAAGCAATAAGTAAGGCTGAAGATATAGCTCAGTAATAACCTTGCCCTGGGACTTGAGTTTGATCCACACGAGGTCCATTAAAAGCCAGGCATCATGGTACAGGTTTTTTTTTTTTTTTTTTTTTTATGTTTGTAATCCTGACTCTACAAGATATATACATGGAAGCCTTGGGTTTTTCCAGTCAGCCAACATAATTCAATTGGTGATTCATGGGTCCTATGAACTTGGAAGGACAGTAAGTGGGGTACTGGGAACTGAGCAAGCTGAGCAATGATATCACCCAGCTGGACATATAGTTGGACATAAAATACAAAATGGGCAGTGCTTGAGGAAGAACAATGCCAGAGGGGCTGGAGAGATGGGTCAGACCTTAGGAGCATTGGCTGGTCTTCTAGAGTACATGGGCTCTATTCCAGGTGCCCACATATGGCTTACAACCATCTATAAATACAGTTACAGGGGACAAGATGCCCTTTTTTCACCTCCATGAGAACCCGGCATGACATAATACATAGAAACACATGTAGGCAAAACCCTCATAGTACACACATGAAACAAAATAATTAAGATTAAGAGGACATCAGCTTTTGTATTCTGGCTTCCATATGCAATGCAGCACATATGCACACATCTGCATGAAAATGAAAGTTTCAGACATGCACAATCTGCTCCTTTGAAATGAAAGGATTTTTCACTCTAAACACCTGGTAGACTTTTAATCTTCAGTTTCTAT
Source organism: Pachyuromys duprasi (assembly GCA_028658305.1). Taxonomy (NCBI): domain Eukaryota; kingdom Metazoa; phylum Chordata; class Mammalia; order Rodentia; family Muridae; genus Pachyuromys; species Pachyuromys duprasi. The sequence goes on along the minus strand of CM053747.1, from coordinate 14,328,682 downwards.
GGGGACCACAATTTCAGGCAGGGTGACAACGCCTGTCTCCAGCCCCACAGGTAAAACTGCTCTCTCAAAACACCTTACAATTGCAGCAGGCAAAAGGAGGGATGAAGCATGCACGTGACACATCCTAAAACAGCCTAAGGTTGACTCTTGATGGATCTCACAAGGGCATTTCAGTTTCCCTGAGAATTCCTGAGATATCAGACCCAATGTCCTAAGCCATTTTCAAAACTCATCATGAAATTTGTAGATGGTGTGTGGCCTTAAATCCTTTCCTAACACTATAAAAAGGTCAAACCAGCAGGAATTCAAAGTGAGAACTGAAGTGTATCATGGCCAAAGTATGAAAAACAAACTCAGGGCAAAAGAGGTAGCTCAGTAAAACCACATGCCCTGCAAGCATGAGGACCTGACTTGTACTCCTCAAATCCATGTAAAACTACCAAGTGTGGTGGTTAGCACTTGTCATTCTAGTACTTAGAGGCAGAGATGGGCAGAATCACGGGACTCACTGGATGGATAGTCTGTCATAAGTGGTGAGCTCTAGGCCACTTAGAGTCTCTGTGCTGTGAAAAGTAGAGGTGATCTTGAGGGTGACACGCAATGTTAGTTCTCTGGCTTTCACATCCATGTACATCCATGTTAAAATGCACTGTCAAATATAAAACACTCATATTAAGATAATAGTAAACATATCTTCACAAAAAGAAAAAAATGCTATGTGATTTTTCCCATAACAGAAATATACACTAGCAAAATACCTATAAAGAAAAAGGACCGGTAGTAGATGCTGCATGTTAGGGAAGGACAAACCCCTGCTGTTTGATTATTGAGTTTTAGTTTTGTAAGATGAAAAGGTCCTGAACTCTGGTAACACAGAAGCTAAATGTAGCATCCCTTTGACCATAACAGACAGTCAAGGTTACAGTGCACAGTATACTCCTCACTTCTCTTTTTTGTTTCAGGTACACCTCCATCCCTGGTGCCCTTCACCCTCAACTTCACTATCACCAACCTTCGCCATATGGAGGGCATGGGATCCCAAGGATCTGCAATATTCAACAGCACAGAGAGGATCTTGAATCTCCTGGTCAGAACTCTCTCTGACTCACCCTGTGTCATCTCAGTCTTGTAGACCTTGGCTCTTAGAGTTGTCTTCTCCTTGTCCACAGCTCAAGCCCATGTTCCAGAACAGCAGTATTGGGCCTCTTTATTCTGGCTGCAGACTGATCTCTCTGAGGTAAGAACTCCAGAGTAGCCATGGAGGGCATGCAGAAGATCACCAGGGGCTGACTCCTAACTCACTGCTCTTACTGTTCTAGGGGCAGGTGGACACCAACTCCTCTCTAGTCCTTCCTTTTAAGACTGGAAAATGTAGACTCCTGTCCCTTTCAGCAGACAAAGATGTGTAATTCTACTGAGCATTTCTAGTTAATTTTTTCTTATAATTTCATTTCTGTTGCTATGATAAAATACTCTGACAAGAAAGCAATATACATAAAGAAATGTTTGGTCTGTAGTTCTAGACTATAGTCCATGATGTGGAGCAGGCAGAGTAGAAAGGGCTTGAGACAACTGGTCACATCATCCCCATATACAAGAGTAAGAGAAAATTAAGCAATCAATCTGCCTGCTGCCTGCTTGCTAGCTTTCTTCTGTTTTTACAGGCTCAGAAAAGGTGACATTCACAATGGTCTGAGTCTTCCTACATCAATGACCAGGCAAAGACATTATCATAAACTTGCTGACAAACTGACCCAAAACAGAGAATTCCTCATTAACACTTTTCCTAGATAACTCCAGGTTGTGTCACATTGACATTTACAATTGGCCATTATAGGTCTGAAATTGTTGACTCCTTTCATGTATAAAATAAGCCACGGGGCCGTGGAGAAACAGATCTGCATCAATCAATGGTTGAATAAGACGTAAGCCAGATAAAATTTTTCCCTCATTTGCAGATTCCTTTTCTTACCCCCATTGTTATATTTCTGTTCTTGGGGCATTAGCAGTCGTGTTATAGATGTCATATTACAAGAGAGCAGAGAGACTGACAAGCTTAGGTTCTGTGTCCTTTTTTCAAAGCCTTTAGCTCTCTTATTCATTGTCTTCTTCTGCCATGAAGGACATAAATTATTCACCAGTAGATCCACATCTCTTTTCCCCCAATGAAACTTTTCTGAACCTCGACCTTTCAATCTCCATTTCCTCGTCTTTGTCACTTTTTCTTGCTAGGCCTGAGAAGGATGGAACAGCCACTGGAGTGGACGCTGTCTGCACTCACCACTCTGCTCCCACGGGCTTTCAGCTGGACAGAGAGAGACTGTACTGGGAGCTGAGCCAGAACACCCATGGTGTCACCCAGCTAGGATCCTTCACTTTAGAAAAGGACAGTCTGTATGTCAACGGTGAGCACGCTCTTAGGAATCATAAGCTGAAGATGACAAAGCTACTCTAAGATAAGTGGGCTTTCTGCTTAATCACAAGACTGCTCCTATATACCATCCTAAATCTGTACAACCACCTGCTGACTGAACAGCACACATAAGCTTTTGAGTCACCAAGTCCTTCTCTTTTCTCTGCATCACTGCATTAAAAAGGCATTATTTGAACATGTGTCTATCCTACAAAGGCCTTCCACATCAAGGACCATCTCTGGTAGAAGCCAACTGTTGTTAAAAAGTGGTTCCAGTCTGAGGGTGTTTGTTGTTATGTTTAGTGTTTTGTTTCATTTGAGATATATGTTGCTTATGTGTCTGAAGTTGGCCCAGATCTAACAATGCAACCTGTCTGGTCTGTTCTCAATCTGGTAATTCTCCTGCTTCAAGCTCTCGAGTGCTGCGTTTAGCAGTGTTTACTCATAAGTGTATATCTCATATCTCTGTGGAGCAGAAATGTCACCATCATTTTTGCTATGCATCACATATTTCTCTGAGCCTTAGTTCTATCAGAAGTTTTCCTGTGAACCTTGAAACCACCAGGAGTGGTGGCTCATGTCTGTAATACCTGAGTTTGTCTTGCATATTCAGGGGTCTTGGTTTGATAATTAGTGCCTTAAGGAAGATAAGAGAAGGTAGGGAATAGAGAAGGAAAGAGAAGAAGGAAAACAACCAGAAGAAATGAGAAGCATTTCTCAGGTGTGGTAGCCTCTGTTTGCAATCATAGCACTTCAAAGATTAGATGGAAGATTTTCTTCTAGTTTGTGCTCAGCCTGGCTTACATAGAGAATTCAAGGCTTGCCTGGGGTACAAAATAAGACTCTATCTAAAACAAAACAAAGTTTCCAGCTCAAACCAATGTTGGATTTACCTTTCCCCTCCCTATCCATGCCACAAAATACCCCATGGATTTGAAACAACAGTTCATGAGTGAATGTGGAAGAAACTGGCATGTGTTTGTGTTCCCAAGTAAATTGTAAATTCATGAGAACAGAGGTGGTTCTTTTGATGAAACCTAGATTTTAGGTGTTTCACTGTGTAGAACTGAATTCTCATCTGGAGAAAGGGCTGATGCGTCTCAGCCATGTCAATAGACATTTCTGTCCTTGCATCCTGATATTCTCCTGTTCTCATTGCAGGTTTTTCACATAGAAGAACCTCTGCTTCAACTTCCTACAGTGAGTACTGAAAAGTCTGATGCTTGTATTCACTATACCCTATGGGAACAGTAGCTGAGCTATCCCCCTACTGAATCCAAGGTCATGAAGAAGAAAACTAAATTAAAAGCTGGAGGCTCACACCCACTATGGCCCAATTTGGGAAGCAAAGATGCTCTCTGGTGAGATTCATACACTACTTCAAATGCCATTTTTCTCTCCAATCCATTTCTTCTCAGCTCCTGTGACCTCGTTTGTGTCTTACACAGAGACCTCCACCACACCACCCATCTACATGACAGGTAGGTCACCTGAAAGACAGGACTTTGGAGATGATTAAGGTAACACAGAATGAGCCAGGCAAGGTGGCACACACCTTTATTCCCAGCACTCAGGGAGGCAAAAGCTGGGGGATTGCTGTAAGTATAGGACAGCCAGGATTTCAGGAGAGGCAAGGCTACACAGAGAAACCTGTCTCAAAATTAAAAAAAAAAAAAAGAAAAAGTAACTCAGAATGTCAATTGCTGCTTATTGGTCTTTAAATTTTTCACAGGCAGGAGATGAGCAACCCTCAAGTCTCCAATCCTAGGAATCTTGGACAACTTATTTATTTTTTCAGTGCCTCAGTTACCTCTGCTACCAAATGTTATATTTATTTAAAACTTCACTCTAAGACTCAAAGCGTCAGTCCGTTAATCCTACCACTTGTTGCTCAGTAGTGAAATGTTTACATTAACATGCCCTAGCCCAGGATTTCCTGTTATTTAATTTGTGTGTGTGTGTGTGTGTGTGTGTGTGTGTGTGAGAGAGAGAGAGAGAGAGAGAGAGAGAGAGAGAGAGAGAGAGTGTGTGTGTGTGTGTATGCAGGTGTCTACTCTGCATGTGTATGTGGCCACAAAGGCCAGAAAGAAAGAGTCCAGTTCCCTGCAGTTGGAGTTGTTGGCATTTGTGAACCACCAGATGTGGGTGCTATGAACCAAACTCGGGAACTCTGGCCTGGATACAGGTTCCAAACAGTGACTGACAAATGGAAGGACCAGGAATGAGAAATAAAAAGGACAAAAAATAAAACATAGAGCAAGTGCTAATACCAGGAGGTCTTGGCATAAGGTGGGAACTTATGCCAAGCAAATTTATGAGGAAGTACAGCATCAAATATACTGTTTTTGGGGGTGGAAGGAGAATGGCTATGGTCAGCAGAGAGCTAAATCAGACAATGTTGGAAAGGAGAACATGGATACTACATATACAGCTGCCTTAGCACTGATATCCACAGCACAGGAGGACCAGTCAGATTCCCAGAAACCACAATCTTACCCCTCCTCACTCTTCAGGATGCTTGTCCCTACTGATTCACGTCATTTGAAAGTAAGGAGAGAAACTCCTCCATGTACCTGCACGTCCCCTAAGGTCACTAATTTTAACTGGGCATTTAACTGTACAGTCTACCTTTTTTCTCTCTCTGCGTGCCCTGCTTGGCATTCATCACAGTCTATAGCCTGTATTCCAGCATCACACTGGCCTTGTCAAGTCCATTACTGGACAAGGACATAGAAATCATTTCTTTGTCCTTTCATTAGGGCCTCTGAGAAAGACTTAAATAAGTCTGCTTCCCCACCTACTTGGCTGTAATTATGTGTGTGGTGTTTTGTGTTGTGTGTAGATATTTGTGCATTATTGTATAGGTAGCACAGATGAATGATTAATGTCTTCCTCAATTGCTTTCTTTATTTTTGTTTGTGTGAATGTGTGTGTGGTAATGTCTCTAGCTAAACTCTCTCACCAATTCAGCTTGACAATCATCTGGCCAGCAAGTGTCAAAGAGCCTCTTGTCTCTGTCTTTCCAGTACAGAGATAACAGTTATATAGTGTAGCACCGCACTCAGCTTTTTACATGCTTCCTGAGAATCTGAAATCAGGTCCTTATGTTTGTGAGACAAGTTCTTGACTGACTGAGCCATCTCCACAGACCCTTAGGTTTCAACTGAGACCAGCATAGACCTGAGAAATGTCATGTGGTAGAAGGTGATGTTCTGGTGCTTGGACTGGCTCTGTTTCATTCAAGATGAAGAATCCCATAGGCATCCTTCTCATACCTTGTATTGGCTTTCCTGAGGGTTCTGGAAGAGCAGACACCATCTTTATCTCACTCTAGTCTCTTGTTTTACATCATTGAATGAGCAAGGGTTGGACACACAAGGGGAATACAGAGGCAGACAGTGATTTGGGATAAGAGACCATTTAGTAGGCTATTTAGTACCATGGACAGATTGCATTGTGGTGGTAATAAGGAGAGATCAGGCACATGAGGCAGAGTGAGGATCCTTTCTTATAGATCTCAGAGAAGAGAGGTGATTTCCTATATTCAGGCTGATGCCTAAGGTGAGGAAAGAAGGGACCTTGCATTTCCAGGAAGGAGTGTGTGTCTCTCAGGATGTGGAGGAAGTGAGCAAGAGGGGCACATATAATCTCAGGAGTAGCAAGCATTTGGGTTGTGTCACCACAGGTAGTGCTCTAATTGTTTTTAATGTAACATCCTGAGATCAGAGACCTTCCTGGAAATGAGGTGGGGGTAATGCCTGAAACTCTCTTAGAATGCAGGAACCTGATGGGATTACAGTTTCACAGACCGTGGGCAGGAGAGATGGCTCAGAGTTTAAGAGCACTGGCTCTTCTTCCAATGGTCTTCCGTTCAATTCCCAGCAACCACATGGTGGCTCACAACCATTTATAGTGAGTTCTGAGCATGCAGGCACCCATGCAGGCAGAATACTTTGATAAATAATAAATAAGTAAATCTGGAAGTACAAACAAACTAACAACAACAACAAAAAAAAACCTACAGTCAGTTCCATTACAATGACTGTAAGGAAGAAGCTGCTGCAGGTTGGTAGAGACTGAACAGCAGTGTGGTCTGGATTCTAGCAAAGACCTGCTACTTCCAGCGTATACTAATCTCTGATCACTCTGAAAAACTGAGATCTCACTTTGACCTGGACCTGTTCATGGTCCCTAGAAAGGGTAAAAGAGAAAAGGCTGGGCTGCAAAAACTTGGTTTGACTCAGGCTGTGCTATACGGAGATTGTACAAGTATTTCATTGACCCTTGGCTGAGATCTATCAAATCAGCTTCCAGGAAACATTTCTCACCAAATCCATGTTATCAATTTAGAAAGGCATGTAAAATGGAGGATAACCCCAATTTAACACATACATTTCTTCAAATAACATTCTCCTCTCTTGTATGCATGTGTTTGCATGTGTCTGTGTGTATGTGTGTGTGTGTGATGTATGTGTGTGAGCACACAACCATACACAGGGAAGAGCAGAATGGCTTACATGTATGTACATATGCCAGTGGTTGCTACAGGCCAACCTTAGGTATTATATTTAGGCACCATGCATAGTTCATTTTTGAGACAAGATGTCTAGCTAGGTACAACTTCACTAAGTTGGGGAAGCTACTGTAAATGAACCACAGAAATCTACCTCTTACCACCTCCCAAACACTGAATCACAAATGTGTACCACACCAACATGGCTATTTGTAGAAGGATTTGGGAACAAACCCTGGCACTGATTCTTGACCGTAGTGATTAAACTATCTCCCTAAAGTCCACTCTGTGTCTTTAAAAATATTTTAAATTATATTTTATTTGTTGTATGTATGCACAGAAGTGCATGTGCAGGAGCCGTAAGTGTTGAGATCAGAGGACAGCCCATAGAAGAATTGGCTGTTTATTTCTACTGCATGTATCATGGGTATCAAACTAAGCTCATCAGGCAAATGACTTTGCCAGTTCATCTCACATATCCTGAACCGTACACATTTCTGTGAAAAAAAAAAAAAGTCAATATGTACATGGGTTACAGAAAAGCCAGTTGGGTTAAATGAAAACACAGACAATAAAGGTGATTGTTGGAATTTTATCAACACAGGGTCTGATGTGTTTAGGGTCTGCACCATGGTGTAGTAAACTTCATAGAGGAATCCCACTCGTGCCTGGAACGTGACAAATGGTGCTGGATGTACTTACTGTCTTCCCTGGGAAGCTGGGCTGTTTGGGGGAAGACACTGTGTTGCTGGTAGATGCCCGAGTTTACAGAGAAAACAGCCTCTCAGAGTGTTTGGGGGAAGACACTGTAGTGCTGGTAGATGCCCGAGTTTACAGAGAAACCAGCCTCTCAGAGCATCTTTCTTCCACCCTACTGCAGTGCCAGTCTCTCCTCTAGTGTCTTTCACCACCAACTTCACCATCACTAACCTCAAGTATGAGGAGGGCATGAGACAGCCTGGGTCCTGGAAGTTCAATGCCACCGAGAGAATCCTTCGAAGACTGGTAAGAGCTCTGTCCAGTAGATGCAGGATTCCACACAGAGGTGAGCCTCACCTATCAGCTTGGGCCACACCCTGCAAGAAGG
>CM053747.1:14299872-14320169 GCA_028658305.1 Pachyuromys duprasi | reverse complement strand
TCCACAGCTCAAGCCCATGTTCCAGAACAGCAGTATCGGGGCTATTTATTCTGGCTGCAGACTGATCTCTCTGAGGTAAGAACTCCAGAGTAGCCATGGAGGGCATGCAGAAGATCACCAGGGGCTGACTCCTAACTCACTGCTCTTACTGTTCTAGGGGCAGGTGGACACCAACTCCTCTCTAGTCCTTTCTTTTAAGACTGGAAAATGTAGACTCCTGTCCCTTTCAGCAGACAAAGATGTGTAATTCTACTGAACATTTCCAGTTCATTTTTTCTTATAATTTCATTTCTGTTGCTATGATAAAATACTCTGACAAGAAAGCAATATACATAAAGAAATGTTTGGTCTGTAGTTCTAGACTATAGTCCATGATGTGGAGCAGACAGAGTAGAAAGGGCTTGAGACAACTGGTCACATCATCCCCATATACAAGAGTAAGAGAAAATTAAGGAATCAATCTGCCTGCTGCCTGCTTGCTAGCTTTCTTCGGTTTTTAAGGGTCAGTAAAGGTGACATTCACAATGGTCTGAGTCTTCCTACATCAATGACCAGGCAAAGACATTATCATAAACTTGCTGACAAACTGACCCGATCCAGAGAATTCCTCATTAACACTTTTCCTAGATAACTCCAGGTTGTGTCACACTCATATTTACAATTGGCCATTGTAGGTCTGAAACCTTTGACTCCTTTCATGTATAAAATAAGCCACAGGGCTGTGGAGACACATATCTGCATCAATCAATGGTTGAATAAGACTTAAGCCAGTTGAATATGTTTTTTACCTTATTTGCAGATTCCTTTTCTCACCCCCATTGTTACATTTCTATTCTTGGGGCCTTTTCAGTCATGTTATAGATGTCATATTACAGGAGAGCAGAGAGACTGACAAGCTTAGGTTCTGTGTCCTTTTTTTCAAAGACACTAGCTCTCTTATTCATTGTCTTCTTCTGCCATGAAGGTCATAAATTATTCACCAGTAGACCCACATCTCTTATCCCTCAATGAAACTTTTCTGAACCTCGACCTTTCAATCTCCATTTCCTCGTCTTTGTCATTTTTTCTTGCTAGGCCTGAGAAGGATGGAACAGCCACTGGAGTGGACGCTGTCTGCACTCACCATTCTGCTCCCGCAGGCTTTCAGCTGGACAGAGAGAGGCTGTACTGGGAGCTGAGCCAGAACACCCATGGTGTCACCCAGCTAGGATCCTTCACTTTAGAAAAGGACAGTCTGTATGTCAATGGTGAGCATGCTCTTAGGAATCACAAGCTGAAGATGAGAAAGCTACTCTAAGATAAGTGGGCTTTCTGCTTAATCACAAGACTGCTCCTATATACCATCCTAAATCTGCACAACCACCTTCTGACTGAACTGCACACATAAGCTTTTGAGTCACCAAGTCCTTCTCTTTTCTCTGCATCACTGCATTACAAAGGCATTATTTGAACATGTGTCTATCCTACAAAGGCCTTCCACATCAAGGACCATCTCTGAGAGAAGCCAATGGTTGTTGAAAGGTGGTCCCAGTCTGAGGGTCTTTGTTGTTATGTTTGCTGTTTTGTTTCATTTGAGATACATCTTGCTTATGTAGTTGAAGGTGGCCAAGAGCTAACAATGCAACCTGTCTGGTCTGTTCTCAAACTGGTAATTCTCTTGCTTCAAGCTCTCTTGAGTGCTGGGCTTAGCAGTGTTTACTCATAAGTGTATATCTCATATCTCTGTAGAGCAGAAATGTCACTATCATTCTTGCTATGCATCACGCATATTCTCTGAGCCTTAGTTCTATCAGAAGCTTTCCTGTCAACCTTGAAGCCACCAGGAGTGGTGGCTCATGCCTGTAAACCCTGAGTTGGTTTTGCATGTTCAGGAGTCTTGGTTTGATCATTAGTGCCTTAAGGAAGATAAGAGAAGGTAAGGAATAGAGAAGGAAAGAGAAGGAAAACAACCCAAAGAAATGAGAAGCATTTCTCAGGTGTGGTAGCCTCTGTTTGCAATCATAGCACTTCAAAGATTAGATGGATGATTTTCTTCTAGTTTTTGGTCGGCCTGGGTTACCTGGAGAATTCAAGGATTGCCTGGACTACAAAATAAAACTCTGTCTGAAACGAAACAAAGTTTCCATCTCAAACCAAAGTTGGATTTATCTCTCCCCTCCCTATCCATGCCACAAAATACCCCATGGATTTGAAACAACAGTTCATGAGTGAATGTGGAAGAAACTGGCATGTGTTTGTTTTCCTGAGTAAATTGTAAAATCATGAGAACAGAGATGGTTCTCTTGATGACCCCTAGATTTTAGGTGTTTCACTGTGTAGATTTGAAGTCTCAGCTGGAGAAAGGGCTGATGGGTCTCAGCCATGTCAATAGACATTTCTGTCCTTGCGTCCTGATATTCTCCTGTTCTCATTGCAGGTTTTTCATATAGAAGAACCTCTGCTTCAACTTCCTACAGTGAGTACTGAAAAGTCTGATGCTTGTATTCACTATACCCTATGGGAAAAGTAGCTGATCTATCCTCCTACTGAATACAAGGTCACGATGAAGAAAACTAAATTAAAAGCTGGAGGCTCACACCCACTATGTCCCAATTTGGGAAGCTAAGATGCTCTCTGGTAACATTCATGCACTACTTCAAATGCCATTTTTCTCTCCAACCCATTTCTTCTCAGCTCCTGTGACCTCGTTTGTGTCTTACACAGAGACCTCCACCACAAAACCCATCCACGTGACAGGTAGGTCACCTGAAAGACAGGACTTTGGAGATGATTAAGGTAACTCAGAATGAGCCAGGCAAGGTGGCACACACCTTTATTCCCAGCACTCAGGGAGGCAAAAGCTGGGGGATTGCTGTAAGTATAAGGAAAGCCAGGATTTCAGGAGAGGCAAGGCTACACAGAAAATCCTGCCTCAAAGTTTAAAAAAAAAAGTAATTCAGAATGTCAATGGGTACTTATTGGTCTTTGAATTTTTCACAGGGAGGAGATGAGCAACCCTCAAATCTCCAATGCTATCAATCTTGGGAAAGTTATTTATTTTCTCAGTGCCTCTGTTACCTCCACTACCAAATGGTATATTTATTTAAAACTTCACTCTAAGACACAAATGGTCACTCCTTTAATCCTACCACTTGTTGCTCAGTAGTGAAATGTTTATATTAACATGCCCTAGCCCAGGATTTGCAGTTATTTTAATTCGTGTGTGTGCATGAATATGTATATGTCTACTCTGCATGTGTATGTGGCCACAAAGATCAGAAAAAAAGAGTCCAATTCCCTGCAGTTGGAGTTGTTGGTATTTGTGAGTCACCAGATGTGGGTGCTATGAACTAAATCCAGGACCTCTGGCCAGGATACAGGTTCCAAACATTGACTGGCAAAAGGAAGGACCAGGAATGAGAAATAACAATGACAAGAAATAAAACAAAGAGCAAGAGCTAATACCAGGAGGTCTTGCATAAACTGATAACTTATGCCAAGAAAATTTATGAAGAAGTACAGCATCAAATATACTGTATATGGTGCGGTAGGGCCATGGTCAGCAGAGAGCTATGTCAGACAATGTTGGCAAAGAGAACACAGATACTGCATATACAGCTGCCTTAGTACTGATATCCACAGCTCAGGAGGACCAGTCTGATACCCAGAAACCACAAGCTTCACTCCTCCTCACTGTTCAGTATGCTTGTCCCTACTGATTCATGTCATTTGAAAGTAAGGAGACACTCCTCCATGTACCTGCAGGTCCCCTAAGGTCACTAATATTTGCTGGGCATTTAACTGTACAGTCTACCTTTTTTTCTCTCTCTGCGTGTCGTGCTTGGCATTCATCACAGTCTACAGCCTTTTTTCCAGCATCAGATTGGCCTTGCCAAGTCTGTTAATGGAGAAGGACATAGAAATCATTTCTTTGTCCTTTCATTAGGGCCTCTGAGAAAGACTTAAATCAGTCTGCTTCCCCACCTACTTGGCTGTATGTGTGTGTGTGGTATTTTGTGATGTTCTGTGTAGTATGTAGATATTTGTGCATTATTGCATAGATGACACAAATGAATGATTAATGTCTTCCTCAAATGATTTCTTTATTTTTATTTGTGTGTGTATGTGTGTCTATGTTAATATCTCTAGCTAAACTCTCTCACCAATTCAGCTTGACTCTCATCTGGCCAGCAAGTGTCAAAAAGCCTCTTGTCTCTGTCTTTTCAGTACTGAGATCACATTCAGCTTTTTACATGCTTCCTGAGAATCTGAAATCAGGTCCTTATGTTTGTGAGACAAATTCTGTACTGACTGAGCCTTCTCCATAGACCCTTTGTTTTTAATTGAGAACAGCATAGACCTGAGAAATGTCATGTGATAGAAGGTGATGGTCTAGAGCATGGACTGGTTCTGTTTCATCCAAGGTGCAGAATCCCAAAGGCATCCTTCTCCGACCTTGTATTGGCTTTCCTGAGGGTTCTGGAAGAGCAGACATCATCTTTTTTTCACTCTATTCTCTTGTTTTACATCATTGAATGAGCAAGGGTTGGAGGCTCAAGAGAAATACAGAGGCAGATGGTAATTTAGGATAAGAGACTCTTTAGAAGGCTAGTTAGTACCATGGACAGATAGCATTGTGGTGGTTCTAAGGAGAGATCAGGCAATGAGGCAGAGTGAGGATCCTTTCTTAGAGATCTCAGAGAAGGGAGGTGGTTTCCTGTATTCAGGCTGATGCCTAAGATGAGGGAAGAAGGGATCTTGCATTTCCAGGAAGGAATGTGTGACTCTTAGGATGTGGTGGAAGAGAGCAAGAGGGGCACATATAGTCTCAGGAGTAGCAAGTATTTGGGTTGTGTCACCACAGGTAGTGCTCTAATTGTTTTGAATGTAACATCTTGAGATCAGAGACCTTCCTGGAAATGGGGCTGGGGTCATGCCTGACACTCTCTTGGAAGCAGGAACCTGATGAGATTACAGTTTCAGAGACAGTGGGCAGGAGAGATGGTTCAGAGTTTAAGAGCACTGTCTGTTCTTCCAATGGTCTTCTGTTCAATTTCCAGCAACCACATGGTGGCTGACAACCATTTATAGTGAGTTCTGAGTATGCAGGCACCCATGCAGGCAGAATACTTTGATAAATAATAAATAAATAAATCTTAAGATACAAACAAACACAGTCAGTTCCATTACAATGACTATAAGGAAGAAGCTGCTGCAGGTTGGTAGAGACTGAACAGCAGTATGGTCTGGATTATAACAAATACCTGCTAATTTCAGGGTATACTAATCACTGATCACTCTGAAAAACTGAGATCTAACTATGATCTGGCCCTGTTCATGGTCCCTGGAAAGCGGTGAAAGAGAGAAGATTAGGGCTGCAAAAACTTGGTTTGACTCAGGCTGTGCTATACGGAGATTGTACAAGTATTTAATTTACCCTTGACTCAGTTCTATCAAAACAGCTTCCTGAAGCCATTTCTCACCAAATCCATGTCTTCAATTTAAGAGAGGCATGTAAAATGGAGTATAACTCCATTTTAACACATATATTTCTTCAAATAACTTTCTCCTCTCTTGTGTGCATGTATGTGTGTGTGATGTGTATGTGTGTGATGTATGTATGAGAGCAAACACCCATACAGAGGGCAGAGCAGGATAGCTTACATGTATGTACAAATCCAGTGGATGCTAAAGGCCAACCTTAGTTATTATTTTTACACATAATGAATAGTTCATTTTTGAGACAAGATGTCTAGCTAGGCTCGACCTCACTAAGTTGGAGAAGCTATTGTAAGTGAACAACAGAAATCCTTCCCAAAACTGATTCACAAGTATGTACTACACCAACCTGGCTTTTTTGTAGATGGATTTGGATCAAGCCCTGGCACTGATTCTTGACTGTACTGATTAAACTATCTTCCTAATCCACTCTCTGTCTTTAAAAATATTTTTAAATTATATTTTATTTGTTGTTTGTATGCACAGAAATGCATGTGCAGGAACCAAGAGTATTGAGATCAGAGGACAGCCCATAGAAGAAGTGGCTGTTTATTTCCACTGCATGTGTCATGGGTATCAAACTCAGCTCATCAGGCAAATAACTTTGTCAGTTCATCTCACATATCCTGAACCGTACACATTTCTGTGAAAAAAAAAAAAAGTCAATATGTACATGGGTTGCAGAAAAGCCAGTTGGGTTAAGTGAAAACACAGACAATAAAGATGATTGTTGGAATTTTATCAATACAGGGTCTGATGTGTTTAGCGTCTGCACCATGGAATAGTAAACCTCACAGAGGAATCCCACACATACCTGGAATGTAACAAATGGTGCTGGATGTACTCACTGTCTTTCCTGGGGAAGCTGGGCGGTTTGGGGGGAAGACACTGCAGTGCTGGTAGATGCCCGAGTTTACAGAGAAAACAGCCTCTCAGAGTGTTTGGGGGAAGACACTGTAGTGCTGGTAGATGCCCGAGTTTACAGAGAAACCAGCCTCTCAGAGCATCTTTCTTCCACCCTACTGCAGTGCCTGTCTCTCCTCCAGTGCCTTTTACCATCAACTTCACCATCACTAACCTCAAGTATGAGGAGGGCATGAGACAGCCTGGGTCCTGGAAGTTCAATGCCACCGAGAGAATCCTTCGAAGACTGGTAAGAGCTCTCCAGTAGATGCAGGTTTCCACACAGAGGTAAGCCTCGCCTATCAGCTTGGGCCACACTCTGCAAGAAGGCCACACTTACCTCAACCTTGTTCCACATATTCCATCTTTGTTCACAGATGCTAGCTCCAAACCTCTCAGAGACAGTCTGTCTTCCCTCAGTTCTTGTATTGATAGCCTTCTCCATTTTCTCCACAGCTCTGGCATTTGTTCAATAAAACCAGTATCAGCCTCCTGTATTCTGACTGCAGACTGGCCTTGCTCAGGTAAGTCCTACGAAGAACTAACAGAGATCCCCAGACCCAAAATGTGGTTGGCTTCCTTCCTTTTCTCCTCTAAGTCTTTTACCCATGTGTAAACCAGGAAGCACTGGATCCAGCAGCCAATGTGTCCCCTAATCCTACAACCTCCACTTCAGTGACCCCCAAAGTCTGTAGACCATCAGCAGGCTGTTGAACTTTTCTTGCTCATCCATTCTCTATTCCCACCTTCATTCCCTCATAGTGGAATAAAGGGGAACTTTCTTGGAGCTTTGAATTCTGTCCCTAGATATTCTTTTTGTATGTTGTTCTAGTATCATTTCTACCACTGTGATAAAAATACCCTTAATAAAGTCAAAGTAGAGAAGAAGTGGGTTTTTTTAGTTCAAAATTTCAAATGACAGTTCACAATTCTTTTCAGGGAAATCACAGCATCTAATGACTGAATTTGTTACATCACACAGTGAAGAACAGAGAGAAATGAAAGCTGGAATAGTCTCCCTTGTACTCAGCCTGACTTCTCTGTTTTTGCACATTTCAGGATCCCCTGCCTAGGTGCTGGTGCTGGATGCAAGGGGCTAAGCATTCCTATATTAGTTACCTTCATTAAGATCATTCCCCACAGAGGTGACTACAGGTTGACCCAAAGTAGATAACATTTGTTTGAAAGTCTCTACAGTGGTGATTTAAATTGACAGTTAAAGCTAACAAACATAGACTTTAATCTTTTCCTTCCTTTTGCTTTAATTTCTAAATCTGCTTCTGTCCTAAGAATGAACTCTCTATTCCTCACACCATAAAAATGTAGATTAGTGTCTAGCATTCAATAAAGAAATCTTCACTCCATGTTTGTTTAGGTCCATAGACTACTGTAAGTTAGTACACTCAGAGAACCTAAGCCTGATGTCTCACCTCCGTGTTAATCATCTCATTGTCCCCTGCTCCTTCCTCTCTTGCCTTATTATCTTAAGATGCTTTTCTTAAGGCAATATTATTTATCAACATTCTTCTCAACTGTCCTTCTCAGGCCTGAGAACGATGGAGCAGCTACAGTGGTAGATTCCATGAGCTGCTGCATGAAGCCTCTGAGAAGACAGTTATGCTAGGCTTCTGTCTGCAAGCAGAGCAGAGCATCACTGGTAGTGACAGGGGTTGGCTCTCTCCTATGGGGTGGGCCTAAAGCTTGGCCAGTCATTGTTTGGGCATTCCCTCAATCTCTGCTCCATCTTTAACCATATACATCTATACACACACACAAACATCTTGAGTCAAATGTTTTGTGGCTAGATTGAGGTCTCCCTCCCTCCATTGGGAGTCCTGTTTAGGCAATATCTTTATCATCATTCTCCTCAACTGTCCTCCTCAGGCCTGAGAAAGATGGAGCTGCCACAGGGGTAGATGCCATCTGTACTCACCTTCCAGACCCAACTGGACCTGGGATGGACAATGAACGGGTATTCTGGGAACTGAGCAAGCTGACCAATGATGTCACTCAGCTGGGCCCTTACACCTTAGACAAGAACAGCCTTTACATCAATGGTGAGCAGTGGCCCTCTGTGCTCTAGTGCAGAGCATACATTCTGCCCTGCCAGCCTCCACTTCTTCATCCTACTCTAATCTCACTCTTCTGTTATTGCTTCAGGTTATACACATCAGATCCTGTCCATCTCATCTACAAGTGAGTATTCTGAAGCTCACTAAGTCTTTCCTATGCTGTAAGGCCCAGCCCCACGAAAGAAAAAGAAACAAAATCCACCATCTACATTTCATTTCTGAAGCCTGTCTCCAACTAGGGATGCACAGAAATGTATGCCCTGAAAGCCCTCAGTCTGGCTGGAGGTGTAACTCAGTACTCTGCTTGTTCTGGTACTGGCGTTTGATCTCCAGCAGCCACATAAAAAGCTGGGCATCATGGTACACATTGTAGTCCTGACTCTAGAAGAAGTAGACAGGAGGTTCCATGGAGCTTACTGCTCAGCTAGCCTAATTGAATCAGGGATTCACAGGTTCTGTGATGTTGGGAGGACAATGAGTAGGTGTACTGAAAACTGAGCAAGCTGACCAATGATATCACCCAGCTGGGCCTTATCCTTTGGGTGTAAAACACAAAGTGGACAGTGCTTGAGGAAGAACAATGTGTGTGTGTGTGTGTGTATGTGTGGGGGTGCTGAAGAGATGGCCCAGTAGGTAAGAGTACTAACTAATGTTTTAATGGACTTGGATTCTGTTGATGGCCCACAATCATCTGTAACTATAGTTCAAGGGGATCTAATGCCCCTTTCTGGCTTCCCTAAGCACCAGGCATGGATATGGTGCATAGACATGCGTTAGGCAAAACACTCATAACATATAAAATAATTAAATTTATAAAAAGAATAATTTCAGCTGTTGCTTTCTAGTCTCCACATGCGATGCAGTGCATAGTTATACATTAAAATGAAAGTTTCAGACATGCACACTCCCCTCTGATTGCTTCAAAATGAAAGGATTTTCACGCTAAATAGCTGGTAGACTTTTAACCCTCAGCTTCTGTGGGGAGCACCATTTCTGGCAGGGTGGCAATTTCTATCTCCAGCCCTACAGGTGAGAATGCTCTTCCAAAAGGTGTTCTTGTCATTGCATTGGGCAAAAGGAGGGATGCACCAGGTGAGGCATCCACCACAGCCCAAGAGTGACTCTTCATGGATCTCCCAAGGTCTTCTCAGTTCCCTGAGGATTTCTTAGATATCAGAGCCAATAGCCTGATCAATTTTCTAAAACCCATTTAAGAAACCTGTAGGTGCTTTGTGGCATTAAATCGTTTCCTAACCCTTTAAAGCAGCCAAACAGCGGGGCTGCTACCGAGAACAAAAGTGTATAGTGGTCAGTTTGTCAAAAACACACGCGGGGACAAAGGAGGTAGCTCAGTAAACCACATGCCCTGCGAGCATGAGGACCTGAATTGACTCCTCAAACCCATGTAAAACTGCCAGGTGTGGTAATTAGCACTTGTCATTCCAGTACTTGGACTCAGAGACAGGTAGATCCATGGGCCTCATGGGACAGATAGTCTGGCATAAGTGGTGAGTTCTAGGCCAATGACAGTCTCTATGCCAAGCAGAGAAGATAGCGTTCCTGAGAGTGACATCAAGGTTGGTCTTCTGTCTTCACATGCATGCACATATGTATGAACATGCACTATCATATATAAACACATTCACATTAAGAAAAATAAAAACAGGTCCAATGTAATAGCAAAGCCTCATAGATGCTGAGTGCATAGAGAACATAGAAACTACAATATACATTCTGTGTTAACAGTGGGCCCTGCCACTTACAGATTACACGACTTGGGGGAAAATCCTTAATAATTTGCTTCAGTTTTACATTTGTGTTCCATTTTCATACTACTTGCATTGCATTATAAAACTTTCTCCAGTCAAGCAATTGGTCTAATCTAAGTAAAGAACTTCAACATGGTCTGACGTACACAGGGACACATATGGACTAGCAGGTAAAATGATATAGGGGATAAACATGATGAACTGATTTTTATTCCTAGGCCCTATATGGTAGAATGACAGAGCCAGTTCCTGATTTTTTTCTGATTTTTACACTCATGGTTTGGCATACATACAAACAGTTACCAATCAACTAATCAATACCAACACACAGCTCACTGAAGAATGGTTGACTTCAGAAAAGGCTGGGCTTTCAGACGAAACTTCAGGAAGGCAGATATCCCCACACATCAATCCTTTGTAATCTAGTTGAAGCTGGTGTGAGGTCTTCATTCCACGGAAACTGTGTTCCCAACAGGAAAAGTCTCCTCTGCAAGAATACGAACACAGCTGACACCCCAAGCTTAAGTTCAGAGAGAAACAATAGTCTTAGTATCTTTCTCCTACCTTCTCTTCAGTAGCAGGCCCTGTCCTGGAACATTTTACTATCAACTTCACCATCGTTAACTTGGAGTTTGAGGAGGACATGAGTCGCCCTGGATCCAGAAAGTTCAATATCACTGAGAGAACCTTGCAGAGTCTGGTGAGAGTCCTGTGCATTGTTACTAGCACAAGTATAAACCATATCTACCTGCCATTCAATGCCCCTGAAAGAAAACTCTACCCCTGACCCCAAAGATGAAATCTTGCAAGAAGACTCACCCATCTCAGCCTACCCTCAAGGATGAAATGTTTCAACCCCTTGCCAACCTCACTTCAGCCCCACCTCTCCCTGTTCATCTCTCCTCAATCCTCTAACCTTCTTTCACAGCTGAGGACCCTGTTCAAAAAATCCAGTGTCGGTTCCCTGTATTCTGGCTGTAAACTGGCCTTGCTCAGGTGGGTTTGGGGATGTATAAACGGGGTGCCAGACCTTAAAACACACTCAGTTTCCTTCTTCTTAATGTCCATCCACATGGCTTTTGTTCTGGTGAAATGAGGAAACCCTGACACAAGATATCTTCCAATGCTACTACCTCTCCCCACATCCAGTAGACTAGCATCACAATTTTAAATGTTCCTGATTATCCTGTCTGAATTCTTCCTCTCATTTTCTGCCTTTGGAATAAAAGGATGTTGCCTTGCATATTCAAATTGTGTTCTATGATTGCTATGAAGACAAAAATGTCCCTTTTCTATTTCTTGTCAGTCCTAAATCAAATTCTCACTTGACTTATATATGTGAGCTCCTCAGATCCCAGGACATGAGAGTGAAAAATTGAGTCTTGTATTTGATAAAAACTCATAATTCCATGACTTTTCACTGTCTCAGTCTAGTAGAAATCAATGTGCTCAGAATCAAACTCTGGTTTCCTGTCTCTTTCAATCTTCTTTTTTACTAAAAAAAAAAAAACCCTCTTTCTTTGTTTTGTATTCATTTGTTTGTGTGTGTGTGTGTGTGTGTGTGTGTATGTGTACACATGGATAATCATGTGTAGCCAAAAGACAATTTGTTAAAACAACTTCTCTTCTTCTACCATGTGGGTCCCAGGGAAGGAACCCAGGTTGTGAGGACTGGTGACAAATGCCTCCACTTGTTGATCTGTCTCTCTGGGCCTCTAACAACTTTGGTTACTTCCTTCCTGTCCCAGAATTTCAGGATACCTCCTTAAGGAATCCATTTATTGTGCATTGTCTCACCTGTCCTTCCCAGACGTGAAAATGATGGTACAGGCACAGGAGTGGATGTTGTCTGCACTCACTACCCTGACCCCACTGGCCTTGGACTGGACAGAGAGATGCTGTATTGGGAGATCAGCAGGCTAACCTATGGTGTCAACAGGTTGGGCCCTTACACTTTGGACCAGAACAGTCTCTATGTCAATGGTGAGAACTGGCCACCTTCACTTTGCTGTAGTGAAGAGTCCACATTTTTCTCCTCTTTCTTATCTCCATTTCAAATCCCTCTTTCATTTTCTGGGCAGGTTATACACATCAGATCCTGACTACCACCATCCAAAGTGAGTATATTCAATTTTCATAAATCTCCATCATGCTTATGATTCCCAGGTCTTTGGAATGAAGGAAGTCAAAGGCCTAATCTGCATTTCACAAGCTTTATGAAACTTTTCCTGGAGAGACATGATACACAAACATCCGTTCATCCCAGATAGGGAACTGATGATATGCCACAATAGCAATTACACTGCTATCTTGGGGAACCAGTGAATTTATTAGGGTTACTCACCAGAGCAAGGATCACCCAAAGACAGCTTCATCACTCATAGCCACCCTAGAGTTGGTTTCACCTCACAAGAGCTGCAACTTTGGAGCCCTCTGCTTGACTTGCAAGCAGTTCAACTAGGGTCAGAGAGTCTTTCTTAGGCATCTCATCTGGTCAGAGTCTTTTCCACTAAGGGTTTCTCAATGCTTCTATAACCTTGAGTTCTCAAGCATCTCCTAGTTTTAGCTCTCTAAGACTTGTGAAGTTTAAGTCTGAGCCTCTCCTCGCCTTTCTGGGATGAATGTTGCAATTCAGAGGAAATTGCTAAATGAAGCAAGCCTACTTCATCTCTAGCCTGTAGTAGACAGAGACTTAGAAACAAAAATAACACTAACATCTGCGTTCTCCCCCTGATGTCTCCAAGCTAATGATGTTTCTATGCTAATGGTCTGACAATTTACCTCCGCAGCCTCTGTGATGGCCACTGCTTCTACTAGAATGACAAGCAACTCCCCCAATCCTACAGGTAGGGATTCTCTCTGAAAGTGTTTTCAGTGGTTCTGGAATCTTTAGAGTTAGAAGAAGAGGTAGAGGAAGTG
Organism: Pachyuromys duprasi; assembly: GCA_028658305.1. Taxonomy (NCBI): domain Eukaryota; kingdom Metazoa; phylum Chordata; class Mammalia; order Rodentia; family Muridae; genus Pachyuromys; species Pachyuromys duprasi. The sequence continues at coordinate 14,307,028 of CM053747.1, read as the reverse complement.
ATGTTTTGTAGAAGCCCAAGGTTGACTCTTGATGACTGTCACAGGTTCTTCCCAAGCCACCAGGAATTCTTTTAATCCCATATAGTCCCTGGCAATCAGAATCTCTGGTACCTGTTTCTGCAGCTTATCCATGGGCACTGTCTTCTAAATCCTTTCCCAGCCATTAGATGGAAATACGGAAGGAGGGCTGTTGCCTGAGACTTGATATCTAGTGTGTAGTCACCGCTGTGCTACCAAACATCTCGACAAATGATCAAATTCCTAGTTTATCAACTGAATAATTCACCTCCAGCTTGCTTAAAGGACTCCTTTAAGTAGATAAGTGTTATTCTGTATAATTCTTAATGACTATATTGCCTAATATAAATGTGTAGCAGGTTCTTTACTATGTATAAAAATTATAGTCATATTCTTTTTCTTTTGTTTTTTGTTTTTTCACTTTTTTTTTTGAGACAGTGTTTCTCTGTGAAGCCTTGGCTGTTCTAGACTCACTTTGTAGACCAGGATGGACTTAAACTCATAGAAACCCAGCTGTCTCTGCCTCCCCTGAGAGCTGGTATTACAGGCATGTGCCACTGTGCCTGGCTTATAGTCATATTCCTTTGTCAGAAGATTTGATTTATCCAAAATTGATGAACTATGATGAATCACTCATCAATTAATGAATCCTATATTTCCAGGTGCTTATTTCCACCCCATCTGCAACATTTTTTATTGCGAGAACTGTGACTATAAATATGCTTCAGCGAGTGTTGCTGAAAATATTTGGCTCAGGACTAAGTATTGTTTATTAGCCTTATGATTATCACAGTGGTATTATTTAACTCGTTATCACAATCAATAAGACACAAACACCTGTTAGATTTTGTAATTGCCTTATAACACCTTGGGCTGGGCAGTATAATTTAACCTACACTACCTCAATAACCTCCTGGCCCCAATCCCGTACCATCTGCCTTAACCATTCTTATCTGAGCTACCTTCCCATCCATAATCTTATAAATACTTGCTTAAATTTTTCATTTTGGTGTTTCTTTTTATGTCATTCTTGGAGCCCTTTCTCCTGGCCCATGCGGTTCTTTCTCCACGCTAACTCATCATGGTGTCCTCCTTCCTCCTCTCTTTCTGTCTATCCATCTCCTTCCATCATTCTCCTGTCCCCCAAAGCCCAGGAACCTTAGCCAAACCTACCTCCTTCCACCTTGCCCAAGTACAGGCCTTATTTACCAAACAGGAATAATGTCTTGGGCAGGTTTACACAACAAGGATAGGGCAGTAACCAGATCTTGAGGGCCAGTAATTAGCATCAAAATACAAGCATCAGGCTAACCCCCAACAAGGGAGTACAGGCTGTGACCCTGAGTTCAATCCCTGGGGCCTACATGATAGAGGGAGAAAAAAAAATTCTCCCCATATGCACATGCTCACACAGGTGTGCATATATTGCCCCAATGCACAATTTTTAAAAGGCAAAACTTTAAAGTTGAAAAATTATCAGCAGTATCTCAACATAGGGCAAGGAAAATCCACCCTTTCCACTTTGAAATTTAATTTCTGCTAGCAGAGATCTATACCACATGGCGATGTAAGCACCCTCCCCCATTAACAGCTGTGCTAAACTATCATGATTCAAAATCAAAAGGCTTGTCTATAGATATAGCTTACCTGATAAACTGCTGGCCTTGCCATTCATGAAATCCTAAGTTCCACCTCCAGCAGCACTTTAACTGGGCATGCTAGTGGATGCCTGTAATCAAAGGACTTAGACGATGGAGTCAGGATGATAAGAATAAATTTTCATCCTTTACTATGTAGCTACAACATAGAGACTGGCATGGGCTGTATGAGGATTTGTCAGAAAGAGTTATAGGATTCATGTAAAAATAATATTGAAATACTGTGCTTGAAAATGTCAATAAAATAAAGGTATTTAGAATCTAACACAATAGCATAAGCTCACGTGTTAAAAATAAGCATCATATAAATACTACAATAGTATGTCTGTGTTGAAGTTAGAGTATGCGATTTGGGCAAATTATTTAACATCACATTGGCTCAAGATTAGTTTTTATTTACATTCATTGATTACTTAATTAGTGTGTGTGTGTTATGTACATCATTATAAATAAGTGGGAATAAGAAGACAACTTGGAGGACTGTCATTTGGCTTTTTACCATGTCGGTTTCAGGGATAGAACTCAAGTCATCAGGCTTGGCAGCAAGTAGCTTAAACCATTAAGCCATTTTTGCCAATCCTCATGGCCTCGGGTTTTAATTTGTGAAATGGCTATTGTAACAACTAATTGGCCCCACAATAACAAATCCATTGTATGTAAGCTCATTAAATGAATGAGCAACATATGTTTCTTAATACTAATAATATTATTAATAATGATGATGATATGATGTGATATCTGAGTTCTAAAGTGCTTTCCTTCCAAGCTTGAGGATCAGAGTTCAATTCCCCAGGACCCATGTTAGAGGGAGAGAAAGAAAAAAGTAAGGGGAGAGAGGAGGGGAGGACAAGAAGGATAGAAGGAAAAGAAGGTGTTAGTATCATGTACTTGTACTAGCTCTTGGGAGACGGATCCTTGAGAAATACCAGAACTCACTGGACATCCATCTGGTCTGGCCTACCTGATGAATGCTTAGCCAATGAAAGATCCTGTCTCAAAAAAGCAAGATGGACAGTTTCTGAAGAAAAACTTCATAGTTGTCAAGGAGAGTGCTTATATGACTTTTAGCCTTCTGTAAAGTCAGATTATTTCCTCTCTGGTTGATGGTACATTTTGCCAATCTAGAGTAATCTGTCCATCCTTGGTACCTATTAAGGGAGGCCGATGTTTGAGTCTTTCTATGAGGAAACTGTCTACTTTGGGGAAAAAAAAAATATCCCCTTCTGAGTAATAGAAGATGCATGTAGGTGATGACCCAACTCTAGTTCAGAGATTAAAAAATAATAATAACTTCAGAGCATGCATCTCTGACATTCCTCCTTGCCTCCTGCATTAGCAGGCCCTGTACTGATGATGCCTTTCACCATCAACTTCACTGTCACTAACCTGGAGTATGCAGAGGGCATGGGTCACCTTGGATCCAGGAAGTTTAACACCACTGAGCGAATCCTGCAGAAACTGGTGAGACACTCACTCCAGTGTATAATGGCCCCCACACAGATGAGAGCTGCACTCACCAATCTATGTCACGAGCAGGAAGAAGGTTCCAACTACCTCACACATAACTCACAAATGAAAGGCCTTCACACTGATAACAACTTGCTCTTCTCATTCTTGCTTTTCCCTTAAATCCTCAACATGGTTCTCATGCCTCTCCCCTTTCTCCACAGCTCAGGGTGCTGTTCAGTAAAACCAGTGTCGGCTCCGTGTACTCTGGGTGCAGACTGACCTCTCTCAGGTAAGACCTTGTCGTAACAGGCTGCAGAGATAGTTCTGTCAATAAAGTGCTGATTGGCCAAGGTGACGACCTGAGTTTGATCCCCAGCACCCTCCGAAAAAGTCAGTCATGACTCGTCCCTGCACTGGAAAAGTAGATGCTGGAAGGTCCCAGTGATTGACTAGCCGGTCAATCTAGCCAAATCAGTGAGTCTTAGGTCTCATGGTGAGAAACCTACCTCAAAAACAAAAACAAGATGGATGCCTCCCGAGGAAGAATAAACACTCTGACCTCCATAGACATACATAAGCATGAACACAGACAGATATACGCACATGTTATGGATGTAAACATGTTTTTGTTTTGATCCCAGGATGTGAAACTGATCCAAACTGTCCATAGCAGCAAACTCTGAGAGGCTCCGATAGCAAACTCATGCAGACTCTGAGAGGACCTCTTTCCCAGCTGCAGATAGTTCAAAGCTGAGGAGTTTGGAGAGGGGAATAAATGCCGGGACCTGAGAGAGAAAGGGGGCTCTGAGAGATAAAAGGCTGCTGGTGCTCCCTCACCCTGCTGCTCCTGATGGCTGTTGATGCAGCTGGATAAGAAATTGGAGATATCCTGAATCAAGGATTGGCCTTGCCCTAAGGAACCCTACAGCCCTAACCAGCAGGAAGCAGCTAAGAAAAACTACTATGCTCCTTCTCTCCTCTAACCTCCTTTCTCTGTGTTGGAAGGGATTGGGGTAGAGAAGGGAAGAAGAGGTATAGTTTCTTTTAGCTACTTCCTGCTCACTAGGGTCACCGGGTTCCTTAGAGCAAGTATATTCCTGATTTAGGATATCTCCAACTTCTTCCCATCCAACTGCATCAACAGCCATCAGGAGCAGCAGGGTGTGGGGGAGCACCAGCAACCTTCTTCTCTCTTGGAGCCCCTTTTCTTTCTCAGGCGCTGGCATGTATTCCCTCTCCAAAGACCTCAGATTTAAACTATCTGCAGCTGGGAGAGAGCCCCTCTCATGGTCTGTATGAGGCAGATAGTTTGCTGCTGTGGACCATCTGAATCAGTTTCATATCCTACACCTGGGATCAAAACAAAACATGTTTACATCCACAACATAGTAACATGCACACATGTGAGCACACACACACACACACACCTACAAGAATGGTAGACCAGTCTTTCCTCAGGTATTTCTAGGCCAGCTTAGTCAGCTTGCATTCTGTGTTTACATCCTTAGCACTGGGGAATTTTGGACACGTTACCTCCTGATCATACCGTTTGTCCTCAGCTGTTCCCATAGCCTACAATTCCCACAGAATCCTAATACCAGTGAACCTATCTGAGAGCTGCCCCAAGTATAACCTGCCTTTATACTTTAATTTGGCTCAGTTGGATTTATTGCATCTGCAGAGAAGCCATTCGCCAGCTAGTTACGAGGTAACTAGTAGAAGAAGTCAGTGCATTCACAAAGTATAAGCCTGACTTTTCAGCAATATACCAGATGTTCCATTTCTTCTGGCCCTTTTCATTCCTGTACCAGACACCTCTGGGTGGGTCTCTAAGTAGTTCATTTACTGTCACTCACCCTGCCTGTTTTTTTTCAGGCCTGAGAACAGTGGGACAGCCACAGGAGTAGATGCCCTCTGCACCTACCACCCCAACACTTCTAATCAAAGGCTAGACAGAGAGCAAGTGTACTGGGAGCTGAAAAGACTGAACAATGGTATTGTGCACCTGGGGCCCTACACCCTGGATCAGAACAGTCTCTACATCGATGGTGAGCTATACTTCAGAGTCACAGTGCTCTTCTTTCACACCCCTGCTTCCTCAATACCATCTTATTTGCACTCTTTTTTCATTATCTATGTAGGTTATACCCAGCAGACTATGGCCACCACCCAAACGAGTGAGTATCCTGAATCTTCATTGTTCTTTGCTTAACCCAGGAGTCCGAATCTTTATTCCATGCCTGCAACTTACACTTATTTAGGGGTGAGCAGGGAAGTTGTCACTTCCTTGATTCTCCTAATGGATGGGGTTTCAAATCAAAATACATGAATTATTTTTTTTTTTCAGTATCAGTGATGGCCACTGTTTCTGGAGGAATGCCAAACACTTCCCCCACTCCGTCAGGTATGGATTCCCCTCTGCTTAAATTCTCTCAGTCATTTAAAAGATAAGCAGAGGGCTGGGGCGGATGAAAAATGCCAGAGGACACCAGAGAGATTTCAGAGTGTCTTTCAAGGTTCCTGAGGAATCTTTGATCATCAGATACTTACCTAGCACCCTTCGTCCTAAAACATCCTCTAGAACCTGTTTCCAAATTCTGTTGGTCCTTGGATTCTACATTGTCCAACATCCAACACAAGGGCACATTCCACCAGGGCTAGTTGCTGAGGGTATTTATTTAGTCTGTAAGAGCTGAAGTTTGAGGAACTAGCACATTCAATATTCGAATTTCTAGTTTATCAAATAAACTATTGGTCATGAGTTTGTTTTAATAACAGTTTTTGGCACTGATGATGTAGCTTAGCTGTCAGCATGCTTGGCTAGCATGCACAACCTCCAACTACCCTCACATAAACTGAATCTTGGAGTTTGTGCTTGAAACTTGGGAGGTGAGGCAAAAGGATCAGAAGTTTTAAGGTCACTCTAGGCAACAAAAAGAGTTTGAGGTTAGCCTGGGCTACACAGAGCTAGTTAAAAAAAAAAAAAGGAAAGAAAGACTTTCTTATTTAATAAGTAAAAAGATAAGAAGTTATTCTTGCTAATTATTAGTATGCCCTCAGTATAAATATATAGTTTCTTGACCACAAAAGTATAATCATAACTTTTCAGCAGAATTTTAAAGGTTTGATTTGTCTAAAATCTATTAACCTGTCTTTTCTGTGTTTATTTGCATTTCTTCCCTACCTATTCTGCAATATTTTCTTTGTTAAAACTGCCAAAGGTACCAGAAAGGTTTTTTTCTTTTTCTTGTTTTTATTATTCTTTATTTTTATATTAATCACAGGTTATGTACTTTGTATCCAAACCGTAGCCCCCTCCCTGATTCCCTCCCACTCTCCCCATCCCTCCCTTATCTCCTCCCTGCAGCTTTCCAAGTCCACTGATAGGGGAGGACCTCCTCCCCTTCCATATGACCTTAGCTTATCAGATCTATTCAGGGCTGGCTGCAATGCCTTCTTCTGGGGTCTAGCAAGGCTGTTCCTCCCTCGTGGGGGGATGGGGGAAAGAAAGGTCGAAGAGCCAGCCATTGAGTTCATGACAGAAATAGTCCCTGTTCCCCTTACTACGGTACCCACTTGGATATTGAGCTACCATTTATTACATTCAAGCAGAGGTTCTAGGTTATATCCATTCCTGGCCCTTGATTAGAGAAACAGTCTCATAAAAGGTCCCTGTGCCCTGATCTATTTGGTCTTTGTGGAGCTCCTGTCCTCTCTAGGTCATACTAACTCGCCCTTCTTTCATATGATTCCCTGCAATCTGCCGAAGGTTTGGTTGTGAGTCTTAATATCTGCTTTGATACATTGCTAGGTAGAGTCTTTCAGAGGCCCTCTGTGGTAGGCTCCTGTACTCTTACTTGTTTTCTCCTACATTCAATGTCCATCCCATTTGTCTATCCAAGTGAGGATTGATCATCTTACCCCGGATTATCTTTCTTGTTTATCTTCTTTAGGTGTATAGATTTCAGTATGTTCATCCTATCTTATAGGTCTATATAAGTGAGTATATACCATGTGTTTCTTTCTGCTTT
>CM053747.1:14288608-14299772 GCA_028658305.1 Pachyuromys duprasi | reverse complement strand
TTTACATTCCCACCAGCAATGGAGGAGGGTTCCCCTTTCTCTACAACCTCTCCATCATGTGTTGTCACTTGAGTTTTTGATCTTAGCTATTCTGATGGGTGTAAGGTGAAATCTCGGGGTCATTTTGATTTGCATCTCCCTGATGGCTAAGGATCTTGAGCATTTAAGTGCTTTTCTGCCATTCTACAATCCTGTACAGAGAGTTCTCTGTTTAGCTCCATACCCCATTTTTAAAAATTGGATTGCCTGATTTATTGCTTTTTAACTTCTTGAGTTCTTTGTATATATTGGATATATACTTTGTCAGATGTAGGGTTGGTGAAGATCCTTTCCCAGTCTGTAGGCTGTCATTTTGTTTTGATAACAGTATCTTTGCTTTACAGAAGTTTCATGAGGTCCCATTTATTGATTGTTGATCTTAGAGCCTGTGCTGTTGGTATTCTGTTCAGGAAATTGTCTCCTGTGCCAATGAGTTCTAGGGTCTTCCCCACTTTTTCTTCTAACCGATTTAGTGTGTCAGGTTTTATATTGAGGTCTTTGATCCACTTGGACTTTAGTTTTGTGCAGGGTGATAAATATGGATCTATTTTAATTTTTCTGCATATAGACATCAAGTTGGTCCAACACCATTTGTTGAAGATGCTTTTTTTTCCATTGAATGGTTTTGTCTTCTTTGTCAAAATCAAGTTTCCATGGGTGTGTGGGTTTATTTCTGGGTCTTCTATTTCATTCCATTGATCCACTATTCTGTTTCTATGCCAATACCAATGCAGTTTTTATTACTTTTGCTCTGTAGTAGAGCTTGATGTCAGGGATGGAGATACCTCCAGATTCTGTTGTTGTACAGGAACGTTTTGGAAAAGGAGATCAAAGCGATACAAATTGGAAAGGAAGAAGTCAAAGTATCACTATTTCCAGATGATATGATAATATACATGAGCGACCCCAAAAATTCAACCAGAGAACTCCTTCAACTGATAAACACCTTCAGCAAAGTGCTGGATACAAAATCAACTAAAAAAAAAAAAAATCAGAAGCCCTCCTGTACACCAAGGACAAAGAGCCAAGAAAGAAATTAGGGAAACAACACCCTTCACAATAGCCACTAATAACATAAAGGACCTTGGGGTGACTCTAACCAAGCAAGTGAAAGACCTGTTTGAAAAAAACTTCAAATCTCTGAATAAAGAAATTGAAGAAGATATCAGAAGATGAAAAGACCTCCCGTGCTCAGGGATTGGTAGGATTAATATAGTAAAAATGACCATTCTGCCAAAAGCAATCTGCAGATTCAATGCAATTCCCATCAAAATACCAACACAATTCTTTACAGGCCTTGTTATGAAAAATTCTCAACTTCATGTGGAGAAACAGAAAGGTTTTTAAATAGCCTAAGAAAAATCTGTCTGTTTAACACTGGGATTTGGTGCTTGTTCGACCACAATAGTGTGAATTGTCCAATCTGATAACATCCAAGTTTGTATAAGTTCCTTTTCCTGTTGCTGTCACAAAACACTCGACAAGAAGCTACTTTGGGGAGGAAGGGTTTGTTCTGATTTACCGTTTGAAGTGCTTAATCTGCCATGGCAGAGAAAGCCTAGTGGTGGGAGCAGGATGAGTCTTGCTGCACTGAAGTCAGGAAGTAGAAAGGATGTAGAACTGAGCTCACTCCAGCAAGGCTCCACCTCCTAAAGGTTTGACAATTTTCCCAGGCAATGGAACCAGCTGGGGACCAAGAATTCAAACACATGAGTTTTCGGGCAACATTTCTTACTCAAACTACAGCAAGATTCCTGTAACTTAAACTGCTACAATATGTTGTCATGTATTCAAACTCAGGGTTTGTGTTGAAAGTGTCGTTGAGAAATAACACTTGAAATGTTGTTGAAAATATAAAAAGATGGAGCTGAGGATTCAGAAGTTCAGAGGGATGCTTTTCCAGAAAACCCACACTCACCTTTAACTCTAGTTGCAGGGGATCCATTGCCCTCTCTGGCCTCAACAGGCACTTGTAAATATATGGCAAGCATTCACACACACACACGCACACACACACACACACACACACACACAGATACATATAAATAATTTAAAAGTATTTAAAAATATGAAAAGAATCCAGATCTAGCATAACAACACAACCTCTCATCTAGTAAGTGAATAATAAATTAATGTTATAATAAATAGTATGGCTACTATTTTTATTCAGTCTGCATCTTAGTGGCTGTATGAACTGGGACAAATTATTCACCTTCCCATTGGCTCAGCTACATCTGTGAAATGGGAATTTCATTAGCATATCCTAATCCTATTAAGTGAATTAAGACAGTCTCACTAGCGTTTCCACATTTTAAAAGATAGGTTCTCAACACAAAAGCTATAGCTCATCAATTAGGCTGGCTAACAGGGGAGCTCCAGTGATCCATCTGTCTCTGCCCCTTGAGAGCTATGGCTGCATACCTGCACAATAGCGCTTGCCCTTTTTCTTCCCCCTTTTAACATGGTGCGAGAAATCTGACCTTTAATTTTCATGCCTGTGCAGCAGGCACTTTACCAGTTGATCTATCTTCTTGGCCTCTTATTTATGAATTTTTTTCTTAGTCCTATCAGAGGTGGACTCACTACTTGGTGGACTTCTAGCTAAAAATTAGTTTATGTAACAATTCAGTTATGAACAGCTGCTTAATTTCCATGAGAAACCAACCGACCAGCAGGTGGGTTAAGAAACATTTTTCTTGGGTAAAAGAAATGGAATTGATGGTCACCTGCAAACATACAGATGTCTCAACTACTTGACTGTTGATATGGAAATTGTCAATCACCAAGATTAGAAACCGTGGGTCACTTTATACTACATGATGCTTTTGTGTGATCCTGTCTATTCACACTCCACTTTTTATTATGACAGGACGACTGTGAGAACGTCCTGGTTTCCTCCATAACTTACTTCTCACAGTGTGCAAGTGTTTCATTCACATTGTAACACAACAGTTTGTTTTCTTGATGACTACCATTCTGAGAAGAGTGAAACGCAATCTTAGTGTACTTTATTTACAATTTTCTGGCTGTTTTTATTTGTACTAATAGATGATTCTGTTGTACCCCTCCTTTGTGTGTACCCATAAGACCCTAGGTCAACACAGCATAGAGAAACTTGTACATCAGTGTTTATTTTTTTTTTATAATATCTGAGTTTTGGAATCAACCTCAGTGTCTACAAACAAATAATAGGGTGAAGAAAATGTGCTATATATGCACAATAGAACATTTTAGCAATAAATAATAAGTTATCTCTGTTGTAGGAAAATGTAATTGGCCATACATTCTGAATTGTTAGTCTTAGAAAGACAAATATCTTGTTTTCTCTCATTTATGGGTCTTAGATTACGTATGTGTTTATATATAAGTGCGTGCTTCAAGCACATTATAGGCTTGCATAAATGTGCCTCATATAACCTAGCACAGTAAAATGAAAAATAAAGGAGAAAAAAATATATTTATATTATAAAACTCAGAAGCCAGGGTGAGTGTTAGCTTGCCTTTCAGGGTCCTGGCAACAAAATAGGTTGCATGGCATATTAATCATTATTATAACGGTGACTATGAGCATGGTAGCTACCTGGAGGGACAGATATTCTTCCATTCTGTTTCAATTGTGAACTTATCTTTAAATGGCAATCCTACTTATTTTTGGTGATTAAGTTGAAGCTCTGGTGAGGTTCTTGCCCCCGACCCAAAAAAGAACCTGTGCTTCCTACAGGAAGAACCTCCTCAGTGCTTGAATATGCACATATTTGTTGCCCAGAGAGAAACAATAGCCTGGGCTTGTATCTTTTTCCCATCCCCTCTGCAGGGACTGGCCCTGTCTTGTTGCCTTTCACCATCAACTTCACCATCATTAACCTGGAGTTTGAGGAGAACATGGGTCGCCCTGGATCCAGGAAGTTCAATATCACTGAGAGTACCCTACAAAGTCTGGTGAGAGCCCTGCTCACTGCATCCAGCCCCATCTACTGGTCAGGCCAAGCACCTTAAAGAAACCACTGCCTAATTCATCCCGACTATACATCTGCAATTCCAAATCACCATTTCCTGCTTAGCTCACCTCACTTCTGTTCTGTTTGTATTCCTTATTCCTCCTCCTGACCCCTCTCCTCTTTCTCCACAGCTCAGGCCCTTGTTCAATAAAACCAGTGTTGGTCGATTGTATTCTGGATGCAGGCTGACCCTGCTCAGGTGAGTTCTTAGAATAGCAGGCTAGAGTTGCTTAATGTGCTTTCAGACCAAGGATTGTATTCAAATTCTTTCCTGCACTTCTGCATATCTTATGTGCAGGGGAATTCAGGAAGCACCCTCTCTAGTACCCAAATGTCTCCTGATTCTACCACTTGTCTCACAAACCACCAACAAAATTGGAACCTCCTTCTACTCATCCATTCCCTCCTTCCTCTGCTTGCTTAGAAATAAATTAACATTTCCTATGGTCTTTATAAAGTTGGCCCATGTGATCACTTTTAATACAAACATGACCTTTCCGCTCACTAATTTTGACTTTCGGCACTCCTGTTATTATTCTTCCTATGTGTTATTTATGACTTCTTCTTCTCCCGTAACATACACTTGCTTACTTGATTCTTGTAATTAATACAAATTCCTGACTCACTGTCTGCTCAGGGTCACACTGGAGGTTAATAAGGTAGAAAATCTACAACTGGCTTTGTGAGTCTCTGTCAGATCTGTATCTGATATCAGATCTCTACGAAGTCTCTATCAGTCTCTTTCTATTTTTCTGAACCCCTTTCGTGTACTGTTCCAGGCGTCTCCGGATCCTCCTCAGGCAATCATTTTACCACCATTTTCCTCCTTCACCCCTTCCAGGCCTGAGAAAGAGGGGGCAGCCACAGGTGTGGATGCCGCTTGTACCTACCACCTGGATCCTGCAGGCCACAGGCTGAAAAGTGAAGAAATATATGGGGAGTTGAGCAATCTGACCCAGGGTGTCACCCGGCTGGGCCCTTATACCCTGGACCCAGACAGTCTCTATGTCAACGGTGAGTACCAGCCATCCTTGCTTTGCTGTATTCAAGAGCCCACACCCTCCATTCCCAGGCCTCCCAGGCCTCCTTTTCCTCAGTTCTACTACAGTTCTAAACTCCTATCATCTCTGTATGTTTCACACACCAGACCCTGGCTACCACTCCCGGAAGTGAGTATTCTAGGTTCCTTAACTTTCTACCACTCTACCCAGCTCCTTGAAACCAAAGAAAGCAAAAGCCTATTGTCTCCATTTCGTTGGTCACCTAACTTCCAACCTGAGCTGATCTGCAGTTTAAACCCTAGCAGACCCAGACTAGGACACCCTTTGAGGCGTCTATACCTACAAACAGATGATGTCTCTACTCCAATGGATGTCCCCTCCCCGACCCCTCCCCAGTGTCTATGGTGTGCACTGTTTCTTGAGGTATACCAGCCCCCATCTCCAAACCCACAGGTAAAATTCTCTCTGAAAAGGGGGCTTCCGGTGGCTCCTGTAATCATAGGAGGCAGGAGAAGGGGTGGAGAAATATGCCCTAGAGGATACCAAGGTTGACCCTTGAGGGTGATAGAAGGTCTTCACAGGTCTGAGAATTCTCAGAATAATATCTCCCGCCCCAGCATCCAGCCTCCAAAGCCATTCTCTGGTGCATGTTTCTTCAAACCCTTGGAAGAATAACAGACCAGTTAGCCAAGAACAAATTTGTAAAGAAAGTACCGTATTCAACATCAGCTCGTGAATTTATCAACCCCCTAATTTGACCCACTTGACCAAATGACCAACAAGTCTGTGTGAATGTGTGTGTATGTGCATGTTTGTGTGTGCTTATACTTGTGCAAGGCAGAGGTAAGTCTGTATTGTTTTTCATCAAGTGCCATCTTGAAGATATAGAGCTGAGGGGTGATTCAATAAATAAAGTACTTGTTACTTAAGCATGAGGACCAAAATTTGGGTTTCTAGAACCTGCCTAAAAATCTCCGTGAGCATAGCAGCTTTCCTGAAATCTCAGAACACAAGAGGTGAATCCAGGGATTCCTTGCAGCGAACTAGAAAAACCAGACTAGTAGGAAGGGCAAGCTCTGGGTTCCCTCCATGTGACCCTGCTTTTATGTGTAAGATGGACTATGATTGAAGAAGACACCTGCTTTCAACCTTGGGTCTCTAACACATGTATATTACATGTACCTACACCCACTAATGCCCCACATGTATGCAAATACACATACATATGCTCAACAGATAAATTGTATGGCTCTAAATGCCTCTGCTTTTTTTTCAGAACTCTCTGACCCAAGACTTACTCTGAGCTGATAATTAATCCTGTTTGAAGAAATTAACCCTAGGCATCCAGGTCTCCTCCTCTAATGGGCATGCCCCAACAAGCTAACCTGGTAGTGACACACAGAAAAACTATGTATAGCTGCCATGTTGTGGCATGAAGGCAATCAACAGAAAAGGAAGACAATTAGTCCAAAACAGTAATAAAAGCATGTGCAATCTACCAGTGGCTACACAACTGAAGAACATGTCTTTACCACCCCCCCTCCCAGAAACCAAAACTTGCTAAAAGCTCCTCAGAAAGGGATGTACTAGATGAGTTCCTCCTCCACCCATGCAGGAATTCTGTATACGTACCAGCTGCTGTGAGTTTAAGTGCAGCAGCCACATGGTGTATTGAAGACAGCAGCTCTATGGAGCTGCTTCTCATTCCATCTTTATTTCCTTTCCTCTTCCCTTTCTGTGATACTCCCTGAGCTTTGGAGGGAGGAACTATGGATGTTCTGCTTATATCTAAGTACTAAACAGTTATTCTCAGCACTTTGACTAGTTATGGGTCTATGCAGTAACTTCTGCCTATTGCAAAATATGCTATCTTCCCAAGACTGAGAGCATATTGTTCTTAATGTTTTGATTGCCATAAGTGTTTAATTATGATGATTTGTATCATTCAAAGTAAAGCTTTTTGTTTATTTCTTTGTTTTGAATTCTGGAAGAGACATCTTGAACTGTTGTCTTAGGTGTGAATACATGGGTACCAGTGATATAAATATAGAATGCATCCTAAACCCTAAGTCTACTTTCGGTATGACTCAGGACTTAATTTCTCTTCTGATCTAATTGCAGCTTCAAGCTCTCCTCTGCTTCTATGCACTCTTAACTTCACCATCACCAACCTACCCTACACGAAGGACATGTGGGTCCCAGGATCTTCCAAGTTCCACAAAGTGGAAAAAGCCCTGCAGCTTCTGGTGAGACTTCTGTCTACCTCCCTTGCCTCATTCACTCCATCACCTTTGGTCCTGCTTGTTCTTTCCAGTGATACCTGGCACCTAATTGCCCTACTCACCCACTAAAGCCCTATCCACTTCTCTTTCTTGTTTTACCTACCATCAGCCACCCACATCCCTTATGGCACACCCATTGATGTCCTGTCTACCTGTTGCCTCACCTACCTATTGCTCACCTACTCACTCCAGCTACACCCCTCCCTTGCCTGGCTCACTGGTACCCTATTCACCCAGTATGTCCCTGCCTTATTCCCCCCACTCACTGGTGTCTTTTCTACATCTTCCAGCATAGCCCACCTGTCTCTAGTTCTAGCCACTGATGGTTGTCCCTCCCATTCCATCCATACCCATGTCCCTCTGTTACTACACTAACTAATGCTCACTCAAGTTATCATACTCATTGATTCTCTACCTAACTTTTCCAGCTCTTCTTGCCTTTTTTGCCCCATCTACAGAATACCTCCACCTGCTACCCACTTGCACAACTTATTCACTAAAGCCCTGATCAGCACCTTCCTATCTTGCTCTGCTTTTTTGTTTCAACCCATATTTCTTCTGTAATCCTACATGGTACCCTGCTCACCCCTTTCAGCCCCATCTACTTTTCTTGCCTTTCCCTCTTGTGACCTGCCCACCTCCCTTACACTATCTACTGTTGCCCCAACTACCTAATCCTACATCTCACCTTCTGCTTGCCCCCCCCCATTCACTAAGGTCACAGCCACAATCCCCATACCCTTGTCTCACCTATTGATGCTCACTAACATTATGGTGTCCACCCTCCTTTTCCAAGTCCTCCCATCTCTCTCTTACCATACCCACTTACTGCTTGTCCATTAATTCAAGACTTGTTCACCAACCTTTCTCCACCCCTTTACTAAAGCCCCACTAAAATCCCCATCTTGTCATGCTTACTGGTATCTACAACTACTTTTTCCAGCCTTGACCACCTCTCTCTTGCTTCACCAACCTATGGTCTGACTCTATCCATTTATCATTGATCCATTTATCTATTTATCCAGGTCCCTTACCATGCCCACAGTTGTAGTTTCCACCCACCTGTAGTTCCAGCCATAACAATGTCCTGATTCCCAACGCATTCACTAAACCTCCCTCTAATCCAACACTGCCTGTGTCTCCCTCTTCTTCATTTTGCTATCTGCCCACATCTCTCACATCACATCAGTACTGGGCCCACCCATCCCAACCCTTCCTGCTTTTTTCTTGCCATACCCACTCGTGCCTTTTCCATCTCTCTTATCCCCATTCATCCCTCTCTTGTCGCACTCACTGAAGGCCCACTAACTCACTCTAGCCCTGTCTACCTTCCACTTGTCCAACTTTCCCAATAAAACCCCTACCTTTACTGCCCTGTCACTGGTTCACACCCACATTCTTTTTTTTCACACTCTTAAGTCCCATTGCTACAAATACTAACTGGTCTACATCTTCACTGCCTTTCTCACCCATTCAATCTACACACATCTCCTGACACACCCACTGTTGCTACAACCCATCCTTTGCAGCATTGCACTTCTCTCTTGCCCTCTTCCCCTTTCTTCTACTCAGACTGCATATTTAACTGAACCCTCTCTCTTTTTCACAGCTCAAACCTTTGTTCCAAAATACCAGTATTGGCCTATGGTACTCTGGTTGCAGACTGACCTCACTCAGGTGAGATGGATAGAGAGTGACTACCCAGAAAGGCCTGGTGAAGTTTCACTTTTTTATGACTAGGTCTTTCTTTTGTTTTCAGCCTTTTTGTAGCTCAGATTCTATTCTTTCTCCTTCTTCTGTACTTCATTCTCCCATGTAGTATATTTTAGTTTCTGTCACTGAAACAAACAAAACAAAACAAAAAGTCCTAAAATAATCAACTTACCAAGAGAACATGTCTTTGTTTGAAATAGCTAGACTTGTGAAAATTCAGTATGTATCTGAGCATAACCTTGAACTTCTGATTCTCTTGCCTTCACCTCTAGAGTGCTGAGGTTATAGGTGTGTGCTACCAGGCCCGGTGTATGTGGTGCTAGAATGATGGTAACCAGAGTCTCACAGACACTCCACCAGAGCTACATTACATACCTAAGAGAAAAATTTAATTTTTATCACAGATTTAGGGGCATCTTTATCTATAATCAGGTGATCCTTGATTTTGGTTTGTGGGGGAGCAGCAGAGCTAAATTGATCACATCCAGAACAAAAACAAAAGACAGGAACAGGCTGGAGTCCTATGCTTTCCTTGAGGACACACCTCCAAATGATATAAAGACCTCTCACTCAGCCCCTACTGCCTATGCAGTGTGAATATCTGGGAGATATTTAAGATTTAATTCAGCACAGTATTTCTTGATAACCTGTTTGGATGTTCTTCCCAAGGAATTGCAACTACTCCTTAATTAAAGCCCAGTCCTCTCCTAATTGGGAAAGTGATCCTTTTTAACTAAGCATGCAGCTTTGGGAAGAATGCACATAGGTGGCCCTGCTGATCAATGGAGTAACAGATGTCACATCCAGATGGTCATCACATCCCAGCATGATATTTCTCAAGAATAACATGGCAAAGCAAATGTAAATTACAAATGAAATTCTTTCATACGGGACCTACCCTGATCCTTTACAAAAGATGCTCTACAGCCTTTAAGTACAGTCCAAGACACATTCAACTGTTTCAGATGGTTCACACACAAGCAGTTAGTACATGCCAGACAATAGGGTATAGGACAGAGAGACTGCCACATTAGCATTATTATGGGTGGCTCTTCTATGTACAGTAAGATATTTAGCAGTATTGTGTTAGTCAGAGTTCTCCAGAGGAACAGAGCCTATTAGTTAATGAATATTTTAAAGGAGATTTATTAGGATGGTTTATCAGAGTCAAGATGAGTAGTCCAACAATGGCCATTTGCACCCTAGAGAGACTGAGAGCCCAGTAACTGCTCAGTCTGTAATAGTACCTCAGCCAGGTACTGGTGGCCTGGAAGACAATTGGAAAGCTGCACGTTTCCAGTCTATGTTTGAAAGCCAAAGAAGCTGGGGTTCTTATAGCAAACAAGGATGAAAGAAGTAACACTGATAGCAGCTTCAACAGGATAATGAAATTGTTAGCAAAATACAACGACTTCCTTATATATGGGTTGCTGCTAGAATGTTCCGAACACATCCAGGGTGGATCTTCTCATCCTAACTAACCTAATATACCCTCACAGACATAGCCAGAGGCTTGTAGATGAACAATTGTAGAGCTGGTTAAGTTGACAATATTAATCATGTATCTTAGCCTCTGGAAGCCTAACTAGATACATACATTAATTACTCCATCTTCTCACCTTAAAGCTATGACAACTAAAAATACCCCTTTCACATCACCAAATATATTTTGGGTAGGGTACAACTTACATGTGGTTTAGCATTCTAAGGTTCAATGTTTCCTTCACATAACATTCTGAATGTTATCAATGTAATAATTATTATCCTCATTGCACAAATGGAAAAACCAAGGTTCAGAAAAGTTAAGAAACTTACCTATCACTGAAAACTCCCAAATGGGAGCGAGATAAAAATCCTGTCTACTCAGATCCCATAGTTTTCTCTATTTCTACTTTCTAATATTATAAAGTTTAAAACAAAATAAAAGTAATTTTGGAAACCACAAGTAAATGGTTTCATATAGTGTGTATGACTATTAGTACATCCCCGTTTTCCTATTTTTTGTTTCTGTTGAAATTTCCTGCAATATATTCTGATCACGGTTTCCCTCCCCGATATTTTCCCATCTCCTCCCCACTTCCCTACCCATCTACCCATCGAAGCCCAAAAACCTTTTTTTTTCTCTTTCTTT
>CM053747.1:14269722-14288508 GCA_028658305.1 Pachyuromys duprasi | reverse complement strand
CCACTCAGTCGCATCCTCATGCCCCACCTCCCTCACCCCTCCCCCTCTTCTGGGGGTGGGGACCTACGCTTAGGTGTGGCTTATATACCCAATGAGACTCCATTGGAGAAAACTAATTTTTCTGTGCAAACAGTTGTCAGTTGGAAATAGTGCTTTGGTTAGTGATGGGAGCTGGTGTCTGGTTCCACATCTCAACACTGAGACACCTCCTGGGCAGACGGTGTGCATGCTGCCAGTCTCTTTGAGTTCATATGTATCTCAGATCTGCTCTATCTGTGTGACACTGTTTTCCTGGTGTCCTCCATACCCTCTGGCTCTTAAATTCTTTCTGCCTCTTGTTCTGCATATTTCTGTAAACCTCAAGGGGAAGGCTTTGTTGGCAACATTCTGTATAGGAACGAGTGTTCCAAACTTTCTCATTCTCTGTACAGGGACCCAGTTGTGGGTCTCTGTATTCCTTGCTATTGATTGTAGGAGGATGCTTCTCAGATGATGGCTGAGCAAGACAATTATTTAGGAGTATAGCAGAATGTTTCTAGGAGTCATTTTATTGCTGTATTCCTTAAGCATAATAACAGTATTTGGTCTTCTTCTGGGCCCACGGCCTATATATAGTCTGAGATTCTTAGCAATCAGAACAGAGTCACGGAGGGGTTCCAGCTCATGGAATGGGCCTTAAATTCAATCTGATAGCACTTGATTACTCCCATGACATTTATGTCACATTGCACCAGTATGTCATGCAGGCAGGTTACCATGGTGGATCTCAGGGTTTGTAGCAGGGTTGATGGTTACCTTTCTTCTCATGGAGTCTAAAAAGTACCTTCCAATACCATGATCGTTAGTCAGCAAGAAGGAGGGCTGAAGATAGGCACCAGCACAACTCCATGTTTATTGAGATATAAAAATGTGGCTTCAACAGTAGGGCCTTGCTATCAGTTTGTAGAGTGTAATCAATAGCCTTTGTGGGGTTTCATGGGGGCTCCTTTGGTCAACAACTTAGATGTAACTCATTCCTGGTACTGCGAGTTTCACTTGGAGGCAAAAGATGTCTAGTTGGGACATTGTCACTTTTATTATTTGGTGACTCTACTTAGATATTTTGCATATATGTATATATTTTAAGAAGGTTCTAAAGTAATAGGTTTCCATATGGCATTTCAAATGTCCTTAATGTTTTTTTCTCTCTCCATATACAGTCCCTTACCAGCCTGTTTTTCTTCCCCTCCAGTTAAATCCTCCTGTACCAGCCTGGCCCCTGTTTGCCATAAGTATATATTCTATTTCCCCTTTCTTGGGAGATTCTTTCCTCCTTCATAGTCTCTTACTCTATGCAAAGCCTCTGTTGTTAAACAAATTGTAGCACTCCTGTGAAAGGCTTAAAAGCAAAAATCCACATATAAAAGAAGAGAGACATGTTTGTCTATTATGTCTGGGTTACCTCATTCAAGATTTTTTGCCCTACCTCCATCAATTTAACTGAAATTTTCACAATTTTACTTTTTTAGCAGCTGAATATCATTCTGTTACCTAAGTTACTATACTTTTCATCTCCAACTGTGGTGGACATCTAGGCTGTTTTCAATTCATAGCAACTATGACTAGAACGGTAGTTAGCATGTATGAACAGATGTCTGTAGATGGTCTTGGGATGTATGTCCAAGAGCAGCATAGCTGAATCTGGAAGTCAATTTATTCCAAGCTTCCTGGGAAACCACCACACTGATTTCCATAGTGTCTGCACACGTTTTCACTGTTACCAGCAATAGATGAGTGTTCCCCTTACCACACATTCTCAACAGCATGAGTGGTCATTTTTTTTTAAATGATCTTGGCCATTCTGTCTGGTGAAAGATGATATGTCAAAGTAGTTTTCATTAGCATTATCAATTTATGTATGTTGAACTATTCCTGCATCTCTGAGATAAAATCTATTTGATAATGTTGGATAGTCTTTCTAATGTGTCCTTGAATATTGTTTGCAAGTATTTTACTGAGGATACTTTTCATCTATGATAATAAGGGAAATTGATCTATAAGTTTTCTTTATTGAGTCTTTCTGTAGATTAGGTATCAGAGTAATTATAGCCTCATAAAAAGAATTAGCCAATGTTCCTTCAATTTTTTTTTCAGAACAATTTAAAGAGTAATGGTATTACTTTCTTTTTGAAGGTCTGGTAGACTGCTGCACTGAATCCACCTGGTCTTGGGCTTTTTAAATTTTTGGTTGAGAGACTTCTATTTCTATAGTTGTTGTGTGTTTCCTTATATTATCTGGTATTTGTTTAACTTTGGTATTTGATAGATAGATAGATAGATAGATAGATAGATAGATAGATAGATAGATAGATAGATAGATTCATCCATTTCTTTCAGGATTTCCAGTTTTATGATTTTTAAAGTATGTCCTTGTGAGTGTCTGGATCCCTACTTTTCTGTTGTGATGTTCCCCATTTTGTCTCTAATTTTATTAATTTGGATCTTCTCTTTACATATTTTAGTTAATTTGGCTAAGGATTTGTCTATCTTATTTATTTTCTCAACAATCCAACTCTACTTTCTTTGGTTCTTTATACTGTTTATATTTATTTTATTTTATTTATTTCAGATATCAGTTTATTTATTTGCATTTACTCCTTTTGGGTGTTATATCTCCTTTATGTCCTAGAGTTTTCATAGTGTGTCATTAACTTGCTAATATAAGATCTCACCTAAATTTTGTTTTTCTTTCTTTTTTAATTTTTTTATTTTTTAGTTTTTTTAATATTAGTTATAGTTTATTAACTTTGTATCCCAGTTGTATCCCGCTCCCTCATTCCCTCCCAATCCTACCCTCCCTCATCTCCTTCCTGCCCCTTTCCAAGTCCACTGATAGAGAAGGACCTCCTCCCCTTTCATCTGACCCTGGTTTATCAGGACTGGCTGCAAAGGCTTCCTCTGTGTCTTAGCAGGGCTGCTCCTCCCTCGGGGGTGGTGGGGTGGTGGTGGCAGGGTGTCAAAGAGCCAGCCATTGAGTTCATGTCAGAAACGGGGTACCCACTTGGATACTGAGCTACCACAGGCTACATCTGAGCAGGGGTTCTAGGTTATATCCATACATGGTATTTGGTTGGAGAAACAGTCTCATATTCCCTGTGCCCAGATATATTTGGTACTTGTGGAGCTCCTGTCCTCTCCAGTAAATACTAACTCCCCCTTCTTTCATATGATTTCCTGCACTCTGCCGAAGGTTTGGTTATGAGTCTTAATATCTGCTTTGATACACTGCTAGTTAGAGTCTTTCAGAGGCCCTCTGTGGTAGGCTCCTGTACTCTTATTTGTTTTCTCCTACATCCAATGTCCATCCCATTTGTCTTTCTAAGTGAGGATTGAACTCTTACCCCAGGTCCTCTTTCTTGTTTATCTTCTTTAGGTGTATAGATTTCAGTATGTTTATCCTATCTTATAGGTTTATATAAGTGAGTATATACCATGTGTGTCTTTCTCCTTCAGGGATACCTCACTCAGGATGATCGTTTCCAGGTCCCACCATTTGCCTGCAAATTTCATGATTTCCTCGTTTTTAATTGATGGGTAGTATTCCATTGTGTAAAACTACCACAATTTCTGTATCCATTCCTCCATTAATGGACATCTGGGTTGTTTCCAGGCTCTGGCTATTACAAATTAAGCTGCTATAAACATGGTTGGGCAAATGTCCTTGTTGTGTACTTGAGCATCTTTTGAATATATACCTAGGAGTGGTATAGCTGGATCTTAAAGAAACATTATTCCTAATTATCTGAGAAAGCGCCTGATTGAGTTCCAAAGTGGTTGTACCAGTTTACATTCCCACCAGCAATGGAGGAGTCACCTAAATTTTCATGTAGGCACTAAATGTTATGAACTTGCCTTTTAATACCAACTTCATTTTGTCCCATAATTTAAGGTATGTTATGTTTTCATTTTCATTCAATTGTAAAGAGTTTTTAAATTAGTGAGCTATTCAGTTTTCTTGAGTTTGTATATTTCCTGTTGTTTCTGTTGTTGTTGATATCCAGCATTAAAACAGAGTATTCAGATAGGATGCAGTGTTTTATTTCCATTTTCTTATATCTGTTGAGACTTGCTTTATGTCCCTGTATTTGGTCAGTTTTGTAGAAGGTTCTATAAGCTGCTGAGTAGAAGGTATACTCTTTTGTGCTTGGGTGAAATGATCTGTAAATAGACGCTTGTTCCATTTTTATTTATGATGTTATTTAACTCCAACATTTCTCAGCTTAGTTTTCATCTAATGTCTACAGGCGATAATGAGGCATTAAAATCACCCACTATCACTGTATGTGGGTCACTTATGGTGTCGGATTTTTCTCTCTGTTTATATTCACTGGTCTGAGATTATTTATTTTTGGGGGGAGAATGATAAACTTTTTTAGATTGAATTTTTTTCTACTGGCACATTATTTGGAGCTGGTTTTGTAGGCAGATACAACCTAAATGTGGTTATATCATGGAATGATTTGTTTTTCCATCTATTGTCACTGGGTTTAGTAGTTTGGGCCAGCATCTGAAATCTCTTTGAGTTTTTAGAACATGTCCAGCATTGCAGCCAGTCCTGAAGAGACCTGATAAGCTAGGGTCAGATGGAAGGGGAGGAGGTCCTCCCCTATCAGTGGACTTGGAAAGGGGCAGGGAAGAGATGAGGGAGGGATGGGGGGGTTGGGAGGGAATGAGAGAGGAGTCTATGGCTGGGATACAAAGTACATAACCTGTGATTAATATAAAAAGAAAGGAAGAAAGAAAGACAGAAAGAAAGAAAGAAATGAAAAAATGAAAAAAATAGAACATATCTAGACTCTTTTGGCTTTTAGAGTCTCTATTGAGGAGTATTACTAGGTATGTCTTTATATGTTACTTGGTCTTTTTCCATTGCAGATTTTAATTTTCTTTCTTTGTTCTGTACATTTAGCATTTTATTATGTGTCGTGGGGAGATTTCTTTTTAAATTCCTGTCTATTTGGTCTTCTGCATCCTTCCTGTATTGGACAGGAAATTTTTCAATGGTTTTGTTGAAAGTATTTTCTGTGCCTTTGACTTGAATTTCTTTTTCTTCTTCTATTTCTATTATTCATAAATTTGGTCTTTTCATTGTTTCTCAGGGAGTGTGGCTTAGTTGGTAGAAAGCTTGCCCAGCATGCTTTGCCCAGCATCAAACCCCAGGGTTTGACCTGTCATGACATGTTGCTACATGCCTGTAATCCCAGGGCTCAGGAAATGGTGGCAAAATGATCAGAATATCAAGGCCATCTTTACATAGGTAATGAGTTTGCAACCAGCCTTCGGTACCCAAGACAACATCTTGAAAAAAATGCACAAAAAATTAAATTCATCTTACATCTTTCTCCAACAGAGAACCTCATTCAATGCACCACAGTCCTGGATCCCTCCATCCAGTAGCTACTGGAAGATAGAGTAGCCACCAAAAAGTTGATATCTGATTTCTTATCTCTCTACCGGTATACTCATTTCCACAAGACATTTTCTGTCATATCCTCAGGACCACAGCATTTCTCACTAGTCAGTCTACTTATCTTGTCTATCTGACCTTTCCAGGCCAAAGAATGATGGAGAGGCCACCAGAGTAGACATGGTCTGCACTTACCATGCAAACTCCATAGATGCTGTTCTGGGCAGAGAGCAATTATACTGGCAGCTAGGAAAGCTTACTCACAACGTTACTATACTGGGTCACTATACCCTGGACCAGAATAGTCTTTATGTCAATGGTAAGTTGTAGTCATCTGAACTTTGTTATAGCTAACCCCAAATTGTCCCCCTCAAGGAATATTCTTTATTTCTTCTCTACATGCATCTCAAATCTCCTTACTCTCTTTTATTTTGTTTCTCACTGTAGGTTACACACTCCAGACTGCAGTAAACAGCCCCAGCAGTGAGTATTTAAAAATCCTTCACATTACAGTTTGGAAGAAGCACCATGCCCTGACCATATATTTAGTTTAAAAATTTAAATGGAAGAAGTCAAGTACACAGGCTAGGATGTCCTTGAAATCACAGCTCACTGTGGTTGTGTACATAATGCTATATTTCTTAAACAACAGAGAAATGTTCTAACTTATAGTTTGGTGGATGAGTGGAAGAAATTTAAATAATTTAATAGAATTATAAACAAGATTCTTGACTGAAGACATCCCCCTTTAAGCCCTGTAACTTCTCATTCTTTCACATTTGGGGGTGGGGGTGGGGATTGAGCTGTATGCCTGTGCAAATGTGTTCACAGAAGTTCACTTGCAGGCCAATGGTTGGCCTAATGTGTCTTCCTCTATTATTCTTCACTATCTTTCTGAGACAGGGTCATCTATGCTAGCTAGAGAGCAAACTGCAGGAATCCAGCTGTCTTCATATCCCCTGTGTTAGGATTACAAGTATATGCTATAATGCCAGCTTTTTTCATGTGTAATGGGGTGCTAAACTCAGGTCCTCATGCTTGTAGAACAAGCAGTCTTTCCCACTGACTCCCACATTTTTCCCCCTGACTTCTAGCACAGGATTGTCTGGTAACTGCTGCTCATAATTAGTGAGCCAAGGATACTCACTCCTTGCTGTATTTGCCAGTAAAATATTTCCAAAGTCAGGACTGTGGCTTCAGGCTTTACCTGCCCTATGTTGATTATCAAACATGACTCAAAATCTCTTTTCCTTCTTTCCCTACAGAAGGATCACCCTTGGTGACATTTACCCTCAACTTTACCATCACCAACCTATTTTACAAAGAAGATATGCAGCCCCCAGGCTCTAGGAGGTTTAATACCACAGAAAAGATCCTGCAAAGCCTGGCAAGTCCCATCTATTTTACAACAGCTCTGTTCACTTCATTCCTGGCTGGCATTCTGTCTATCCCCATCTTCCTTTCTCCAGCACCCTTTCATAGCTTGCCTACCAAACTCCATCACCACACACTTCTCTCAGAATTGTCTCCTGTCTTGTTGAATTCATATTATTTGACATTGATTCATATAATTATTAAGGTACATGTAAAAGAAATTAATTATTTTATTAATACTAATAATGCTGTTTATTAATATGGCTGCAGTTATTCCTTAACCTGCTATTTTACAAATAAAAGACGCAATCTGTTCAATTTTGTAAGTCTTAGAACTCTGGAGCTGGACAAATGTTAACCCTCTAAGCTGTCTTGTCTACTCCCCAACGGAAATCCCAAGGAATCCTTGAACATGTTTCCATCTGGGCTGCTCCATCATCCCAGTCAGTGCAAGCTGCTCTAGGCCAGGCCTCTTGGCTACCCCATGGCCACTTGCTCCTTTCTTTCTCCCCCTCTCTCCTCCCCATGGTCCTTCTGTGACCCCACAAGCCCACAAAACTTCATAGCGCCTACTTCTCTTCTGCTCAGCCCAGTCTGAACACAAATTTATTAGCCAACCAGGGATAATTTGGTAAGCAAGGTTTATACAGTGTCATTTTGGATATATGAGAATTTGCTCAAGGGACAGTAAGGATCTTGGGGGACAATCAATTAACATTTGAATACATAGTAGCTCCATGTCAAACCCAACATCCCTGGCCCCTCCTATCTTTCTCCATTCCCCTTCCACTTCCTACCCATCAAACTCCAGCTCCAAACATCTTTGACCAGCCTGCCATTCTCCATCCTATCTAATTTCAGCCCCACATACCAATACTCAGCTCTCTTCTACCTTATTCTAGCCAAACTCTGTTGTCTGACCCCTGTTCCCTATCTCAAACATTTCTTTTCAGTCATCTCCACTGTTCTAGCATACTCCAGGTCTGTCCACCTATCTCCATACTCACACTCTCCAACCCCTCCATTCTTACCCATGACCACTTAACTTCAGCCTTGCCTACCCATTGGTTCATCCCCTGTAGGTTCTGCTTATACCCACCAACACTCTGCATCACCAATGAAAGAACACTTCACCGAAGAATAAATGCTATCTTTGATCCCTCATGCCATTGCCTCACCTTCTACTCTCTTTTCTACAGCTTGGACCCTTGTTCAAGAACACTACTATAAGCCCTTTGTATGCAGGATGTAGACTAACTTTGCTCAGGTGAGTCCTTAATATATTATCCCAGAGCTGTCACTGTGATTTTAGGCCCACCAGTGTAACCTACTTCCTACCCACCTCTTTCCTTCAATGTCCTCAGTTCAGATGGAAATTCAGGAGTGAGGGGCTTCAGAAAATTCATCTCTTGATACAACCACTTTCCCTTGCAACTATCTCAAATCCTTGCAGAGCCCACCACCAGAGTAAGATACCAACTTTGGGCACATTTTCCAGATTCTCTTCTTTTCTCTCTTTCACAAGAAGAGTCATTACCTCAGATTCTCAATTCGATTTCTAAGGTTTCTCTAAAAAATGCACATCTCACTTGCACATCCATGTTTATTGCTTCTCTTCTTTCTATAGCAAGAAAATGGAACCAGTCCATATGTACAACAGATGAGTGTATAAGAAAATGGTGACATATATATATATATATGTGTGTGTGTGTGTGTGTGTGTGTGTGTGATGGGATTTTATTCAAATATAGAGAAAAAATAAAATTATGAAAATAGCTGGAAATGGATATATCTAGAAAACGTCAAATAGGGTGACCCAAATACAGAAAAGCAGCACCACATTCTCCCTCATATATGGAACCTATTCCATAATGTATATGTGTGGGTAAAACCTAAAAATGTAAAAAGGAGACCAAGGGAAGGTAGCAATAAATGATAAGGAAAGATGAGTGGTCATGGGCAAAAGGATCCCTGAGGCATGAAGAACAAAAAGCAATTGAAAGAAAGAATACAAGGAATGACTGAGGTGAAAGAGAATGGGAGTGAGGGGAGGAGATCCGCTAAAGCATGCTGTGTTCAATAATTACATCACAATAGATAATGCTATATTTATTAATTCTAAAATATTGAAGATGGTTGAGTTAAAAGCACTTAATTCTTTTTGAAGGGACCCAAGTTTGGTTGCCAGCACCAATGTCAGGAAACTCACAACCACCTGTAAGAGTTCCAGAGAATCTGACACCTTCTTCTGGTCTCTGTGGGTACCCAGACATGTTTGTGGACACACATATACACACACATACAAAGAAATCTTTAATATTTTAGTTAAAGTTAAATGTCCATGCTAGGAGGATGTATGTTTCAGTCTCAGAATTTGATGGCATTTGCCCCTCTCACTAGCTCTTCTCAGTCTGGGTTATACAGGGAGATCTTGTCGTACCTGTATTGGGTGTGAATGTTGCATGGTGGTAGAGAACTTGTCTGCTGTGCTTGATACCCTGGGTCAATTTCTAGCACCACAAAAATTTGTTTCTGAAGAGCAAAATTTTCAACCTAAATATGTTACTTATTTCTTATTTTTTATTTTAATTTTTATTAATTACACTTTATTCACTTTGTATCCCCCTAAACTCCTCCCTCCTCTCCTCCCAATCCCACATTCCCTCCCCCTTCTACATGCATGTCCCTCCCCAAGTCCACTGATAGGTGAGGTCTTACTCTCCTTCCTTCTGATTCTAGTCTATCAGCTCTTATCAGGAGTGGCTGCATTGTCTTCCTCTGTGGCTTGGTAAGGCTGCTCCACCATCAGAGTGAGGTGATCAAAGAGTAGGCCAATTAGTTCATGTCAGAGACAGTCCCTGTTCCCATTACTATGGAACCCACTTAGATACTGAACTCACATGGGCTACATCTGTGCAGGGGTTCTAGGTTTTCCCCGTGCATGGTACTTGGTTGGAGTGTCAGTCTCAGGAAAGACCCCTGTGCTCAGATTTTTTGGTTCTGTTGCTCTCCTTGTGGAGCTCCTGTCCTCTCCCTATCTTACTATTTCCCACATCTTTCATAAGATTCCATGCACTCTGCCCAACAGTTGACCTCAGCATCTGCTTTGATAGTCTGCAGGGCAGAGCCTTTCAGAGGCCCTCTGTGGCAGGCTCCTAACTTGTTTCCTGCTTGTGTATGGACGTTTTGCCTTCAATGAATGAGTGCACATGGGTGTGCATGCATGTGTGTGTGTGCTTGCTCACTTGTGTGGGGGCATGCGTTTGCATATGGAGGTGTGTGTGCAGGTGAGCTGGTGTGGATGCATGTTTACACGTATGGAGGAAGGACGTGACTCTGTCTTCCTCTGGAGCATGCACCTATTTTTTAATTAAAAACTTTTTTTAAGATAGGGACTTTTACAAGCCTGTCAGTTACTAAGTAGATCAGGCTAGCAATGCTAGATGACCAGTGAGGTCTAGCATCTTCCTATTTACACTTCCTCAGTGCTGGGATTATGAGTGCATGCTACACTTTCTAGCTTTTTAAGAAACTGGTTTCAGAGATCAAACTTGGCACCTATAAGCACTTTTTTTTCAATTGAGCTATCTCCCTAATTCTATTTATGAGTACTTTAGAATTGAGATATTTGTAGTGACTTTCCAGCCTGTACCCCTGACGACTTCATTTCCTAAGAACTGTTCATGTAGTCAGGGACCTCTGGCTTTCTTTCTTGAGTGTGGGAGAGATTTTCAGCAACACTGAGTATTTACTCCAATAAATCTGAAGACTATTTATGATTATCACTTTTACCCTCTCTAGTCCCAGGAAGGATGGAAAAGCCACTGGAGTGGACACAGTTTGCACCTATTACCCTAACCACACAGGTCATGGGCTGGCCAGAGAGCAACTTTACTTGGAGCTGAGCAATCTGACCTATGGTGTCACTCAACTGGGCCCCTACACTCTGGATCAGGACAGTTTCTATGTTAATGGTGAGGGGATGAGTATTAAATCATTTTTCTTGTTGCTTTAACAAAATGTCTAACAAGCACAACTTAAGGTAAGGAAGGTTAATTTTGGCTCAGAGTTTGAGGAAAGATATAGTCCTTCATGGCACAAAAGGCGTGGTCAGAGAGACAGGAATGCTGGTTTTCACTTTCTTCTTCTTTATTCACACCAGGGCCTAAAGCCATGGAATGGTACTATCCATATTCAGGGAGGGTCTTTTCTGCTCCTTTAAGCTCATTCAGAAAGGTCTTCACAAACATACACAGGAGGTGCATCTCATAAGTTCTTCTAAATCTCATCAAATTGACATCAAGATAAGCATCCCTGGCTGCTTACCTTTATTGCAGCTCTGCAAGCCACATGTATTCTTCCCATCTGGTCCCTCTACTTTTATTCCTCCACGTCTTCAGTTTATAACTACCAGGTCTTAGTCACTGCCTCAATCAGCAAGTATGATGAGGTTTCAGAGGTCTGAAAATTTGAAATTTTCTACTATATACAACCCAAACCTTAGAAGTGGAAGAGTCCATGAACCTACTATCTCTACACTGCCCCCCTACATTCAGCCTTGAGTGAGTAGAGATCTATTTCCTGCCATTGCCCCAGATATAAGCACGTCTTCTCTGAAAATTACAGAATAATGAAGTTCCCAATAACCAGGAATGCTTTCTCCCTAGTTTTTATGCTAGGAGCTCCTACTTCAGCGTGAAATGATGTTTGAATGTGGTTTTCTTCTTCCTGCTTGGGAGAGCTATGAGGCAAAATCTCTGCATCTAGCTCAAACTAGTACTAGATTCAACAAAGCCTCTTTTCTTCTGAAGTTAGGCAGTGTTGCATTTGATGCTTAAAGATGGGAGCTCAGGCTTTCCCTTACATATGTATATATGTAGTATTCATTTGAGTGGGCACATGTATATGTGATGTTGTATGAACATATGTTTGTACATGTACATGGAGGCCTGAAGCCAATATCAAATGTCTTTTTTGTATTCTTTCCACCTTATATAGTGGGGCAGAGATCTCTTGCTGAATCTTGAGTTCATTATTTTGGTTAGTCTCACTAGCCAGATCACTACAAGGATTCCATATCTTGCTTCCAACATGCTAGTAATTTAAGATGCTCTGTGGCAGAGAGCTTGGTTTATGCCAAAAGTTGCCTTTTGTTGACAATCTGTGTCTTTACTCATCATCTTCCCATGTTTCTACAGGTTACACGCATTCAACTTCAAGTGCCATTTTTAATAGTGAGTATTGCAGACTCCTACATGTCACTGGCAGCCTCCCTTCTCCTAAAACATAAGAGATGCTGAATGAGCCAACCTTTTCTTCTATTATCCACTTTAAATGGGCAGAAGTTCAAGAAGATTCATAGAAATGTAGGCTGAGATGGGGGTGGTAAGAGTCACCCACCCTTCCCCAAAGCACAAAACCCAAGAGTAATACTAAATTCCAAACAACAGATGTCATAAGGGAAAAAACAGATTCATGGATATAGTCACCCTTCTGCTGTCATTTCTTAAATATTTATCACAATTTGTATTTAATTCCTCATATTGTTTTGTTTTGTTTTTATCTCAACACCTATCACTACCACATCCTTTCCAGCTTCCACTCTGGCTCTATCTTCTACAAACAGTTCCACAGGTAAGACACAATACAGACTCTTATTGTTACCAATAAGGTAAGTGGACCATTTTTTTTCACTCAATGCTCATCCATCTTTCCAGTGAAGACACTGCCTTTTATTATTCAGCTTAGTTTCTCAGGGTCCAAATTCTGATTCCAGTCACTACCACATAAGAATTCTTGACCGTTGGTCTATATATCTCAGAGATATTACTCAGATCTCTGTGACCACTGACTTAGTTACTTTTTTGTGTTATAATGATAACTAGTCTGATCAAAGCAACTCAAGGAAGGAAAGTAGGAAGGAATAAATAGAAGGGAGGGAGGGAGCAAATGAGGGAGGAGTAAATGAGGGAGGGAGGGCTTTTTTTCTCAATTTAAGGCACAATCCATCATAGAGTAAAAGCACCAGAAGCTTGAAACAGTTGGTCACATCACATTCACAACTGGAAAAGAAAATCGTGAATACATGCTAGTGCTCAGTGCCCTTTCTCCATTTTATATAGTACAAATGCCTTGGCTAGGGAATGGTCCTGTTCATAATTAAAATTTGTTTTCCCACATTCATTGATATAATCAAGGTAATCTCCCACAGGTATTTTAAGAGACCCATCTCCCAAGTAACTCTAGACTCTATCAACTTGACCACTAACTGTAACCACCATTATCACTCATCCTGAACATATGATTGTCCTCTGATCTAATCGCTCTTCTCATCATTACCAAAGACAGAGGCTGAGTTCCAGCTTTCGCCCCTCCTCTCACTCCCATCCTACATTCAGTGATCACCAAACCTCATCACTTGTCTCTTTGGGAACTCTCTACCTTTTCTTTCTCTGTATTTATATTATTTAGACTTTATTGAGACCAGCATTTTTTAGGCACACTGCAGGAACCTTGATTATGTCTTCCTAATGTCTTCTACATAGCAGCCACAGCATTCTTGATGATGCATTTATGTCCATAAAATTCTCTTCTTATAAATGACATTTGAGTCATTCCATTTGTTCTACAAGTAACATCCAAAGCTTTGTGTTACTTATCTATTGCCTCTCTGTAATAAGCTCAGGGGATCCTGCCATTCCCACACATGCACTTCTCTCTGCCCATGGTAAAATAATTTTAAGTTCCTATAATGCACCGTGCTTTATTTTTCTGCATGCTTTTATCCAAACTACCTAGAGTTGTCTCCTTATTGTTTAGCTTCTAGAATCTCTTAGCCATGTATTTTTTTTCAAATCACATCTGAAATAATGCTTTTTCCAAAGAGCTTTCTTAGTCATTGGATGAGACACTCTCATGATTGTCCTACCTATCCTGTTACTAATTTTTCCTAAAGTGTAATAGTTCAGTAACTTCCCTGGCTCATACAGTTGGAGATGATGTCCTATTCATCTTTGGGCCTAAATAGTTTATCACAGAAACTTTAACACACTAATAATCCCTTGATGAATGCCCCTTGCTTCAAATCCTATTAGTCAAAAAAGGCCACATAGAATTAGAAGCAGCATTGGTCATTGTCAGTTCTAAATCTGGATATTTCCATCTTTCCTACTCCTACAGGAAAAAGTAGCATGGTACCCATAACTCTCAACTTTACCATAACCAACCTACACTATTCAGAGGAGATGGAGCACCCAGATTCCTTGAAGTTCAACTCCACTAGGTCAATCTTACATTATTGGGTGAGTCCTTCCAAGAATTCAACCAGCTCTACCCTATAACCCTGAGAAGGCCACCTCTATGGTTTTTGCTAACTCTGTTTTTTTATTTAAATTTCTTATCAGCTTGACACTTTGCTCAATAAGACCAGCCTTGCCCCACTGTACTCCGGATGCAGATTGGCTTCACTCAGGTGAGACTGGTGAGGTGGAGTAGACTGTTGTGAAACATCCAGCAGAGATCATGCACTTCTAACATCACTTTTTAGCATCCACCCTGACAGTAACACTTTCTTCTTGTCCAGATAGAGTTTAAGTTTATCAGTCAGTAACTTACTAATAAGAATTGTAGAAAAATTGAGAGTGATATTCTAATTAAAATGAGGATTCTCCTAGAAGAAACGAATATCTTGTATGCAACATGAGTAAGATTTTTATAAAAGGTTGGGGAGATGGGTCACTTGGTATAATGCTTCTCATAGATGCATGAAAAACTAAACTCAACCCCAAGAGCTCACATGAAAAAAAAAGCTGGGTGTCATGGCAAATATTTGTAATCATCTGTAATCTGGCAAACAAGGGAGACCCTGATTCGACAATATGAGAGAACTGACTCCTTAAAGAAAGGCAGATCACTGGAGTTCAGCCTAACCTCAATGAATGAGCCTATCTGAGAATAATAAAAAGGAAGATGAAAAATAAGGCAGAATACTGGTCTGGCAAGATGGCTTAGTGTTTAAAAGTGTTTACTGTGCAAGTTTGATGACCAGAACCAATATACAATGCCAGATGTGGTGGCATACATCATTAGTCCCAGTACTTCTACAATGAGGTGGGAGGCAGGCACACAGGAATATCCCCAAAGCTTATCAGCCAGCTGGCCTGAAGTACACAATCCAGCAGAAACAAGAGAGACCCTGATTCAATGTGAGAGAGCTGACCTAGAAGCTGTACAAATATACACTGTTGCTTGCTTGAGCCCACTCCCATGCAGTGTGTGTATGTGTATCCACCCCATATTAATAGGTACACACACACATACACGCACACACACACACACACACTGATTTCTGATCCCAATGTCCAAAGGCTCAAATGAGATGATGGAGGCCCACTTTTAAACTTCATAACAACCTGCTTCATGACCTTCAGCCTCCTCCCTTCTGCCCCTTCCTTTCAATGCCCCAAATGCTCAAGAACTGGCCTCAGTATTCCAGTCTCTCATGTCCTCCTGACAGGTCTGACAATCATAGAGCAGCCACAGGAGTGGATATCATCTGTACCTTCCACTCTAACCCCATGAGTCCTGGGTTAAACCAAGATCAGCTGTTTTGGGAGATGAGCCATGGGACCCATGGTATCACCCGTCTGGGCCCCTACACCCTGGATCAGAACAGTCTCCACATCAATGGTGAGAGTCTATACTTAAGCCATGATCTCTCTCTCACTTGGAGTCTTAGATTTTGCTAAAGTATCGTCTAATTCATCCCTCTTTCTAGAATGATCTTCATTCCATTTTCCTTCCTTTTGTGTCTGGATAATGTCTGTATTGCGATGATTCAAAAACACCATGTGGGACCAGTTAGAGTCCTTGCTTTGCGTGCACAGGGATCTGGATACCATCAGCATCACACAGTTCTGCTTCTCAGAACCACTTCTCAGTTTTTTGGCTAAGACCAAGAATAACACCTTCATAGCAACACTGACTAGCTCTACCCACCTTCAGTCTCAAAGCCTAGTTAGTTATCTCCTCCACAAACCTTCCTTTCCTGCCTCTTTACCTCTGCTTTTACTCCAAAAACTACATTTTACTTTGTCCTTAATCCTTGATATTCCTTCCTAAATCCCTCCTATTTTCTTTCTGTGCAGGTTATAATTTTGGAGCTGCAGCCCCAACAACCACCAGTGAGTATTTCTGGCTGTCATTGTCTAGGTTCAGTCTCCACTTTCAGGGACCTCCAAAATAGTGTTTTTTACAAATAGACTTTTTCAGTCATTGGTTGGATTTTATAGTCATCTCCCACTAGATTTCTCTTCACTGGCCAAAGAACTGGGAGACTGCTTTATCCATCTTTGAATGCATGGAGACTTTTGCAGAACCTTACATATATACACTGTGAGTGTTACTTACAAGAATGGAGAAAGGAGTGTCCTAATGATGTGGGAGTTCTGAAATAGCCCTTGTTTCAGATCCTATTAGTCTCATAGTGTCCCATGGTTAGGTCTGGAAGGAGCTTTGCTTGATGCTTTGTTCCAGGCTGGGAGCTTCTCTCTTCATCTGCTACTCAATAAATGTTCTATGGTGACACTCTCCACTTTACCATTACCTACCCCCCCAAACACACCTCAATTATAGGAACAGTATCCTTCTCATCTGGCTCCTTTGGTGAGGAAGTCTTAGGCACAGACACTATCTCTTGCCACACTGTCTCTAGCATGGGTTCCATTCTAGTTCTCCACAAACTTGACTTTGTTGTTCTTAAGAGATAAACTGGGGCACAATAACATTTTGTAAAGATTTATTTATGTGTGACATGGGAAAATAACAAATCAAAGGTAGTTCATGTCCTCCAAATGAAAGCAATGGAAAGCTAATCACAGGTAAATTCTAAACAAAGCCAAGAAAGTACTTGGTTATTTGCAACTATGTGTTATGTAGTTCTTATTTGGTTGGTCCTAAACCCCTTGTTGAAAAAGTTACTGGGTGACCTCTAGTTGATTGAGATAGTTTCATTTTCTTTTTCTTAATTTTCTTTTTGACTTTTTCTCTTTTCTCTCTCTCCCTGCATGTTTTGTATTGGGATTGACCTAGGATAAAGGGAGAAAGAAAGAAGAAGGAGAGGTAAAGGGAAGGACAGGGAGAGATGGAGAAGAGATGGGAGAAGGGAGAATGAGTAACAGGGAGAAGGAAGAGGGAGGAGGCAAGACAAAGGAAGGGGGAGGGGAATGAAAAGGAAAAGAGCCTGAGAAGTAGAAAGCAAGGTAGCAGAAAGGGAGTGTAAGAAATTGAGTGAGTCGGAGGAAGGGACAAATAGAGAATACATAGGAGGAGGAAAGAGAGTAACAAAAAGAGAGAGAGGAAAGGAGAAGTGGATCAATCAAAAATGAAGAATGAGAGAAGAAAAGAGAAACAGGTAGGTGGTAGAAAGGAGAAGGGGAGAAGGAAGAGAAGGAAAAAGGGATAAATGGTGGGAGAGTGGGAAAGGAGAGAGAAAGAAAGGAGAGAGAGGGGAACAGGCAGACACTAGGAGTCAACAGTCCTGCTTGAGTAGTTATAGGAACCTTTCCCCTCACAAAACCTACGACCTGTGTTTTTACTGAACCCACTATGTGGAAGGCAGGAGGGTGGAAATGTTCTATCAGGATTTCCCATCATGGGCACCCTTAACTGGCATCTGCAGTTGCTTTCAGTAACAAGTCACCGGTGGATTTACTGACTTACCCACTGTAAGCACATTAATCCCCCTATTCCCATCTACCTACCATCATGGTCAACTTTAGCGCTCTCTCTCTCTCTCTCTCTCTCTCTCTCTCTCTCTCTCTCTCCCCAAACAGCTGAGGAAGTCAGTGAGGAGACGTTCACAGTGAATTTCACCATCAACAACCTGCGCTACTCAGCTGACATGGGCCAGATTGGCTCCCCCAAGTTCAATATCACAGATACACTCATGCAGCACCTGGTGAGCTACCTGCTTCCCTTCAGGCCCTTACATCACCCTCCTAAGGGGTACACCTGCCTCTAACCAACTTTAGCTTCCTTCTTTCTCTGCAGCTCAGCCCTTTGTTTCAGAGAAGTGCTCTGGGCCCCCTATACACAGGCTGTAAAATGGCCACTCTAAGGTAAGACACATTTTCCCCTCTCCTCCCTTACCTACCCATTATCCAACTTGAAAGGACTTGGAGTTGTGATGACTGGGACTCTTAGGATTGAAGTACACCTTTTTGGTTTGTCTTTTAGTGAATTTATGATGATTTAATATTGTATAGCAATAGGATATTTGCCTATAATCTTCAAGGAAAGGGCTGGTGACATACTTAGCAGTAGAGTACTGTCCTAGAATCCACTGGTTATTGACTTGGGGGAGCGTGGCTTAGATCACTTACAAGAATGTATAAGACCCCAGTTTTGATGCCAGCATCATAAAAAATATTAAACTGTTATAAGATTAAAAAAATCTAAAGGATGGGTGTAGCGGTGCAAGCCTTTAATGCAATAATGTGGGAGACAGAGGGATATCTCTTTGAAGTTGAGGCCAATCTGGTCTACAGAGTGAGTTCCAGGACAGTCTGAGCTACATAGTGAGAACATGTCTTTAAACCAAAGCAGAACAACAACAAGATTAAAATCAGCCTGGCTGACTGATGTGAGCTTCTAGATATATTCTGTCCAAGTGCTGGAATTACAGCATTTGATCACACTGGGCTATTTTTATATATATATATATATTGGTGCTTAAGAATTAGAAGTCAGGCCACAGAGGAAGAGGATGCAGGCAGTCCTGATTAGATTTGATACGCTGGGTCAGATGGTAGGTTAGGAGGTCTCCCCCTTTTTGAAGATTAAGGGAGGAGGATGAGGGGAAGAGGAAAGGAGGGTGGGACAGGAGGAGGTATGGGAAGGGGCTACAATCGGGTTATAAAATGAATAAATTTTTAAAAAATAAAATAAAGATAAATTACAAAAAAAGA
>CM053747.1:14253260-14269622 GCA_028658305.1 Pachyuromys duprasi | reverse complement strand
ATATATATATATATATATTGGTGCTTAAGAATTAGAAGTCAGGCCACAGAGGAAGAGGATGCAGGCAGTCCTGATTAGATTTGATAGGCTGGGTCAGATGGTAGGTTAGGAGGTCTCCCCCTTTTTGAAGATTAAGGGAGGAGGATGGGGGGAAGAGGAAAGGAGGGTGGACAGGGGGAGGTATGGGAAGGGGCTACAATCGGGTTATAAAATGAATAAATTTTTAAAAAATAAAATAAAGATAAATTACAAAAAAAGAGAATTAGAACTCGGGTCCTCCTTTTCTTCCTGCTGGGTTGCTTTGTCCAGCCTTGATATGAGTTTTTTTTTCCTAATCTTATTGCATCTTGTTATACCATGTTTGGTTGATATCTTTAGGAGGCTCTTTTCTGAAGAGAAATGGAAGAGCAGTAGATCTGGGGGAAAGAGGAAGAGGAGGGGCAGGCTTTGAGGAGTAGAGGGAGGGAAGGCTGTACTCAGGATAGATTGCATGATAGAATAAATTAAAACAAAACAGAAAACAAAAGCTCTCAGGTCTTCTTGTTTATGGAGTAAGCATTATTATCCACCAACTCATTTCACCCTTTCTTGATTCTTTTTTAGTTGTAGTAAAATATATATGACATAAAATTTACCATCTATATTAGCTTCAGATTACTTTAATGAATTGTTTTTTATAATTAACTTATGAAAAGAAAGGGTTTGCAACTTTGTTTGTTAGTTTTCGTTCATGATTCTGGAAGTTTTAATCCAAAATGGGATAGGTCTACAGCTTTGGGCCTATAGAAATAGAAGCACATTGCCATATGGGCATGTGGTAAAAGAAAAAGAAATCACAAGGAGGAAATCACCCAAGGCTGAAGAGGCTGAAACCTTAGTCAGAAGAGTAAACAGGATAGACATCTGAAGTAGGAGAAGGCAAGGAACAGGACAGGAGCTTTCCACAGGGGTCCTTTGAAAGACCCTACCCATCAGGGTATCGAAGGAGATACTGAGACTCATAGCCAAACTTTGAGCAGAGTGCAGGAAACCTATGAAGGAGAGGGATATAGAAAGACCTGGAGGAGACAGGAACTTGACAAGAACAACAGAGCCAAAATATCTGGGCCTAGGCCTGTAAAGACTGATACTCCAACTAAGGACTATGCATGGAAAGGACCTAGACCCGCTGCTCAGAGGAAACCCATAGGCTGCTCAGTTTCCAAGTGGGTTTCCTAGTAAGTGGGGCAGGGGCTGTCTCTGACATAAACTCAGTGGCTGGCTTTTTGATCACCTACCCCTGGCAGGTTGGGTGCAGCCTTGCCAGGCCGCAAAGGAAGATGATGCAGCCCTGATGAAACCTGATAGGCAGGGGTCAGATAGAAGGGGAGAAGGTCCTCTCCTATCAGTAGACTAGGGAAGGGTCATAGGGGGAGAAGAGGGAAGGTGGGTGGGACTGGGAATAGACAAGGGAGGGGGCTACAGCCAGGATACAAAGTGAATAAATTATAATAAACAAACAAACAAATAAATAAATAAATAGATTTTTAAAAAGAAATCACATCAGGGTCAGGAAATGGGATGGGTATTGGAGTCTCGTGCTAACCTTTGAGGGCATACTCCCAATGCCCTAAGGACTTACCGTGAGGTTCCCATCTCCTAAAGTTTCGAAGTACCTCCTTATTGTGGCAGCCTGAAAACAAGCTTTTAATACATGGGCCTTTGAAGAACACTGTCCACACATGTTGAGTCTGTTAAATGATTTCTAGGTAGGCAGTGAACTGGTATTAAGTATCTTCACATTGTTGTGTAATCATCACTATGCTATATCTCTGAAACTTTCTTCTCTTCCCAAGCTGAAACAACTCTGTTTCCGTTAAACACTACTCTCCATTCCCAGCTCCAGAAAGGTGCCAGACCCTTCTACCTGTTATTCCTCTCTTCATATTTGCGCCTTTTATGACTTCTTTATAAGTGAAATCATAAGTATTCATCTTTTGGTGGCTGGTTCATTTTAATTAGTGTAATGTCCTCAAAGTTGACCTGTGTTGTAATGTGTCAGAAATTCTATTCTTTTCTAGGGCCATTGTTTCACGTGTATATGAATGCCGTGTTTTGTTTATCTGTTTACTATGACTTTGAATTTGGCATATATGTGCCAGCATCTGGCGTTTCAGAAAAAACTTGGGACAGACAATACATGATTTTCTAGAGAGTTGACAAGTACTATAATGGGAGAAAGAAGAGATTTTTCTGAAGTTCAGAAAAGCCTGCAGGTTTAAACCTAAAGCACTGAAAGAGGGATGGGAATATAAAAGAAGAGAAAGAAGTATATGGGAAAGAGGAGAAGGAAGGGGGGAAAGGAGGAAGAAGAGGAGAGGAGAATGTTATATGATACTATCAGGGATATATGGAGGAACATCTCTTCACCCCAGGAAAGGAAATGATGCCAGATAAAAGTTACTGTATAACTGAAATCCTACTTGGTAAACCAATGACTTTGTGAGATAATTTAGGAGTGCAATTGAGGGGTTACTTATAGAATCATGGACAACCCAGAGGCAGTCACGTCACTGCAAGCCTAGCCCAACATGGATAACAATTCATAAAAGCTTTGACACTGGAGCTCTTTGTTAAACATGAAAGTGGGTCAGTAGGTTGGATAGTGTCCCTTCCTCATCACTCCTTATTGTATGTATAACTTCAGGGAGAGAGGAGTCTAGTAAATCTGGTACATTTCAGAGAATTTCTGATACATCTGCCTTCTTTAGTTTCTGGTTTACTGAGGTTCCCTTTAAAACTTTGCGTCTATAATGAGCTTCCAGGTTGAAAAGAATGTTTCAACTATAAAGAACTTGCTACAAAAACAGAAAAAAGGAAGTGGAGGATTCAAAAGAGAATGAAGAAGACTATGAAGGGCAGGGGAATAAAATAGAGCAGAAGAAAAGAACGGGAAAGAAGAGGGTAAAGCATAAAGAAAATAAGAGTAAGAAAAGAAAGAGGAAGAAAGGGATTGAGATGGAAAAGAGACGAGGAAGAGGGGGAGGAAAGGAAGAGGAGGAAGGAAATAACAGGAGGGAGATGAGGAAGAAAAGGAGGAAAAACCAAAGTTAGGAGAACTTTGTAAGTAACCTAAGGAAGGATGCAAGGAGAGAGGCTTTTAGGCACAAGTAACCACAAGTCTGGAGATCCAAATTTGTGAACGTGAGAGAGCAAAGCAGCAAGGGGCATCAGCACAATCAGACTGTAGGCTACGAGTAGTGTAGTAACCCCAGATGGAGAGGCAGCAGGCAGTCTGGATCTCCTCACTGTGTACCTCTTTCTCCCCAACTCAGGTCAGTAAAGAATGGTGCCCAGACCCAGGTAGATGTCCTTTGCACATACCGTCGGATTTCCAACAGTCTGGGACTACCTGCCAAGCCAATTTTCTATGATCTAAGCTGGCAGACCCATGGACTCACCCGGCTGGGTCCTTATTCCCTGGATAAAGACAGCCTTTTCATCAATGGTGAGCATTTTCCAAACCCTCCTCCCTGCATTCCTGCAAACTGCAAAGGGCAATTAGCAGTTCTTTAGGGAGATATTTGTATTCTAATACAGGCTCCCATAGGAAACCACTACCTATATCTCAAAAGACTACTACTTGGAGACATGATTCTCCAGCTTGAAAGTTTCGAATCTAAGACACAAATCTAGTTATCATTGCCAACGTGATACTATAGACAATATTTCACATAAAAAATTATTCCTCTTGGAGAAATCAAGAGTATACATTTGTCTCAAAACCTGATTTTTTTTCTCTCTCTTGCTTAACTTCTGGATTAATTCCTGTCTTGGATTGTACTCTTATATAAGGATGAAAAGGCAGGCATCTGTGCATCTAATGGCCTAAGCTTCAGATACTACATATTAGCATAAAACCAAGAAAGGACAGATTTTAGAGGTATGCCCTGTATGACGTTTTGAAATGAAAGGCATGGCCATGGAAAACTGGTCAAAACAGTTCCCTTCGTCCCTTTCCTCTCTTTGCCTTACTTCCTACCATCTTTCTTCTCTCCTTTCCACTTTCCCTTTCCTCCCACATTTCCTCCCAAGGACAGGTTCTGAGAGGTATACACTGTATGGCATTTTAAAATGCAATGCTAACCATGGAAAAACTGGGCAAAATAGTTCCTTCTTTTCCCTTTTCTCCCTTCCCTTCCCTTTCTCCCATGTTCCTCCTCTCCTTTCTACTTACCTTTTCCTCTCGCCCCTCCCGTTTCTCTTCTTTTCATTTTCTACCTCTCCTTCTATCCTTTCTCCTCTGTTTCCCTCCCCTCCCATACCACACTCTTGCCTCTTCTCCCCAAGAAGTAGTGCTTGGAAACTCACACTTAAATATCACCATTGCCTCAGGTAGCGGTTACAGTTTTCATTTCTGTCAGCAAATACCTGACAATATCAACTTAAGAACAGCTTATTTTACTTTGAAATTCAAGGAAATCAATCTCATTGTGGAAAAAAAGAGGGTGTGGGGGTGAGAATTACCTGGACACATAGCAGGGAACAGAGACAGATAAACGCAAGTCCTCCGATTGCTTTCTTCTGTGTATTTAGTCACATGGAGCATCTCATACTTAAGGCAGATCTTTATACAACAACCCAGCCTAGAAACTCTATTGCAGACATACCCAGACATTTGTCTCCTGGGTGATGCTAAGACTGATCAAATTGACAACTAACATTAACAGTTACACCCAAATATGGAAGAAAGGAGAAAACTTGGACCCACATTACTCTCATTTTACCAAGGAGAAAAACTGAAGCAAATGGAGTGAAAAGAAAATGCCCCCAGTTTGATATTCTGGTTTATATT
This sequence comes from Pachyuromys duprasi, assembly GCA_028658305.1. Classification (NCBI taxonomy): domain Eukaryota; kingdom Metazoa; phylum Chordata; class Mammalia; order Rodentia; family Muridae; genus Pachyuromys; species Pachyuromys duprasi. Next base: position 14,264,788 of record CM053747.1, on the reverse strand, counting down.
TATTCCTTCACTTTCGTCACTGAGGAAACTTGTTTTGGATCCACCTTCCTAAATTGCACTATTTAAGTGCATCACTTTGTTGTCCAGTCAACATTTAACAAAATCTACTATAAACTAGATCTTATCCCAGGCACCAGGAGCAAATAATGGTCATTGGTGCCTTGTCCCCATGTAAACTGCAGTGGAATACAGACTCACTTGTTCATTACTATAATCTTCATTTGGAAGTAGGGTACTACTAAAGGTAAGTGTTCGGTAAACAATAACTGGATGAATTGAGGTAGAGTAAAAGGAAAAACAATGGTGCCGATAACTGCATACATGCAAGGGTATAAATAAACATAAACCTCTTGTTGGGCTCCTGCTATTGACTAGTTCGGAAGAGTTAGATTTAATTGAAATAACAAGAAATTGTTCGTGATGACAATTAAGTCAGATCTGGGCACATGACTAGATTCTAAGTAAATACACACAGGAATGTATCAAAATGGGGTCCCACATAGACCCAGGCATGGTGAAAGGGATCACTCTGCCCCTTCCACTTATGCATGACTTTTGTTTTCTAGGTTACAATGAACCTGGTCCAGATGTACCTCCTACAAGTATGTATCTCTATCACTAAGCCTTTTGGCCTATGTACATCTCCTTATTCACAAAAAAGCATGCTTTAGAACAAACCAGTCTCCCAAGAGAGGTTAAGGTCTTAGTAGATGAATAATGTTGAGTCCTTGGCATTTTTTTGGACCTTCATATCTAGCATTGGATTTCTGAATTTTTCACATTCCTATTCTCTGATACCACAGTCTATCCACCACCCATCCATTTATACAGCTACACATTTTGTTGCTTATCCTCCTATAATATTTTCATTCTTTCTATATCCAGTTTCCATCAATTACTTCTGAACTTTGTTGTTTGTCCTCAATTTCCTCTATCCACTTGCCCATCCATCCATCCATCTTCACATCCATCTATATATTTACCCACATATATGCATCTATCCATGAACCCATGCAGACATCTGTCTACCTACCCATGCATTTGTCAGTCCATTCTTCCATATAGGTAAACATCTTCTTTAGTCCAAATGTCTGTTTGACACTCATTCTGTCTGTCTTCCTTTCAGAAAGTCTCTGTATGCTTCTCCAGCCACCCTGTGAACAACCTAGCCATTCATCTTCCTATATGTCCATCCATCCATTTACCTTCCTATCACACATTCACACCCTGCATCTGTCTAGTTATCTGCCTATGGTCATGCTCTTTCATTTATTTGTACTTCTCTCTTTCTGCTCTGCTTCACCTTTTCAGACTTTCTATTTTTATTCTTCTTGAATTCAGCATTGATCTATCATTTACAATTTTTCTTTACAATCAGCTATTCTATTTTCTGCATTCACACTCATCTGTACTCTTTGATCAGACCATCTTCTTTCACCGCCTTCATTATTTTATTAATTTAATTCACAGGTTTTTCTCAGTCCTCCATTCATGATTGTTCTTTCCTTTACTCTTGTAGGTTATTTTTCTGACTTGAACCAATATAATAAGGGCTTCCCTGTCAGGGAGCTCTGTCCATGCCTGATACCATGCTTTTTTCCACAGCTCCAGAACCAGCCACCACCATCTTACCCTCCCCATCGACATCTCTGCAGCCAGAGTCCAACACAGGTATTTGGGGAACACTTTTACTTTACTTTTGCTTGACAAGATTCCCTTGTCCCACAACTCTAACAGTAGCCACATGAATACTAGGAAGCTTAAGATATGAAAAGCCCAGTGTCAAGTTCATCATAGCAAGCATAAAGATCAGACTAGCAATTAAGTGATATTCCAGCTTTCATGCAAATACAATGCTTGTGCGGTAGACAGACATTTACAATTACAATCAGGGGCTTTTAGAGGGAGATACAGCTTGCATAATAGAGAGGAGAGATTTATAGAGAAAAATCTCCCTGTACTGGTATGCCTAGAATGAGTAAGAATGATCCCAAAAAATAGAGAGTGAAGTTTGGGTGGAATGGAAATTAAATCTGCAATGACTCAGTCATCAGAAACTGTATGTACATGCAGATAATTGATTAGACCCTGGTTTGCACAAAGAATAAGGCTTAACACAGAAAGTATAGTTACTGAAGCCTGAAGGTTATAAAAACAAGATTGGAATGAACTACAGTGCTGAATTAAGAAGCTTTAGTTTAGGAAGAGGAATAGATGATTCAGTGAGTAAAGTATTTTCACACAAGCATATAAACCAAAGTTCAAATTCCCAGCACTCAAGTATTAGGTAGTCATGACAGACCATAGATAGAAAAGATTATCTGATCAGAGCAGTCTTCCAGTCTTGTCCCAAGTAAGCAGTCAGCTGTAAATATTTACCCTCTGTCATCTTCCAGCTATGTGGCACCACCTTGAATCCATCACAATCAACTTTACCATCTCTAACCTTCCGTATTCAGCAGACATGATCAGTGGCTCAGCCATGTTCAACACCACTGAGAATGTTCTACAGCACCTGGTAAGACCCTCATTCTGAAACACCCCTAAGTTCATCTTCATTCTCTACTCAATTGTTTACTCCCTTTTTTCCTTTTTCATCCACAGCTTGGACCCTTGTTCCAGAATACCTCCTTCAACTCAACTTGCAGACTGACTTCCCTCAGGTGATTCCACTTGCATGTAATTGGCCAGGAATATTTATCTGTTCTTGTGATATTCTGTCTTCTTCTCCTTCCTTGGTGTTTCTATCTCCATTAGGGCCTCCCTTGAATTTCTACACTGTTTTCTTTAAGGCCTGAGAAGAATGGAACCTTCACAGGTGTGGTTACCAGCTGTACCTACCAGCATGACCTTACTCATTCTGGAATGGACATACAGAGTCTATACTCAGAACTGAGCCATCTGAGCCATGGGGTCACTCAGCTGGGAAACTATACACTGGAGGAGCATAGCCTCTATGTGAATGGTGAGCATGGTCTGCGGTTTGCTATTTGGTGTTCTCAGGCATCCTTTATTTTCTTTATAGTCCCAAATGTTTCTGGTGGTCTTTGTGTAAACCAACTGTTTCCACGATCTTGCTTTCTGTTCAAATGATTGAATAAGCACAAACAAAAAGCATAGTAGTCTATCACATTGTGGACAATGTCATGAAGGAGAGACACCTAAATGCTAGTCTTCAGCTCACTATCTTTTAATCTATCAAAAAATCTAGGCCATAGGGCAGTGATGCCCAGAGTTTAGGGTAAGTCATCCCTCTTGTGTTAACCCAATCTATGAACTCCTTCACCATCATGCCAAGAGTTTGTCTCCTTGGTGATAGTATGTTGTCAAATTGACTGTTCATAGTAACCATTATACCCACATAGAGTGTGCACCAACAATATCTTAGATCTTCATTACTCCTCTTTTAAAAAAAGAAATTAAAGCAGTAGATATGAACGGGACCAGCATACACCTAGAAAAAGTGAAGTTTGTACTGATCTGAGTCTTGGTGTCCTAAATTTATTTTGCATCCTTTTCTTTCAGCCATTGAAGGGACCTGTGTATGTTTTCACTCCCCCAAATGCACAATTTGTAAGCCTAATTGCGTTGCCCAGTCATTATACTGAAAGGCAGTCCTATTCCTGGCACCAGAGATGAATAAGTTTTATTTGCACTTCACCTAAATGTAATCTGTAGCCCATTTTGTTCCACTATTCTTCAAATTGAAATGGAATGAGACAAATAGCAATAATACATAATACGTATTTATTCCCCTTATACATGTATGTATGGAGAAATATATGGGTAGACAATGGCATAGAAGAAAATACATCTTTGAGGATTGATGTGTAAACATAAATCTTCTGGGAGGCTCTTCATAGTGGCATGCTAGAGAACTTGTAGGGAATGGTTAGATCAGAAAATTTTTCCTCATGATATCTAAGTAAGATTCTAGAACATTAGTAGATACAAAATAAGTACTCACAAGAATGTGTATCCATTTCTACATGGACTACATCATGATGTATGAGATCATTCTGCACCTTGCATTTATGCTTGACTTTTATTTTCTAGGTTATAATGGACTTGGTCTGGACATACTTACTACAAGTAAGTATCAAATCATGCTAATTTGGTCTTGGTCCAAGCTGTCCTCCTCAATTACAAAGGAAGCTTGCCCCAAATACAAGTCAGTCTCCTGTGTAGAGCCAAGGTTTTTCTGAATTCTCCATTAAATCTTCAGCTTGGAGGAATAAATATAAATAAGAGATTATTACTTATAAAAGAAGTATAATGCCAGATAGCAATTGTTTTTATTTTTCTTTTATTTTTATTATTATATAATTATATTTTCCCTATCCCTTTCCTACCTCCAAAAACATCCTTTCCTTTCAAATTTATGGCTTCTCTTTTATTAATTTTTGTTATTTGCATATATATAGGCAAGTATATATATGTAAGTAACTATATATATATATAGTGTATATACATATACACATACACACATTTCTAAATATACCTACTCAGGTATACTTGTTACTTGTATCTGTGTTTTCAAGACTGTTTGTTATTGCATAAACTATTGTTGTGTTCTTCCATGGGAATGACTATTTCTTTCACTATCGTCATCCCCTAGTTGTCTGTAATCCTTTGTGTAGAGCTGAGGTCTTGTGGGCTTTTCCTTATCCACCGTGGCATGTCTTTCGTTGTCCTGGTACAGCTCATGATTATTCAGTCATGTTGGTGAGACTTTCTGGATGCAGCTTCTGGCATTACTGGAATATGGAGTCTCATAGCAAACTCCCTAATCCTTTGGCTCTTATAAACTTTCCCCTGACTCTTCTGCAATGTTTCTCCAGCCTTGGGAACTAGAGTTGTTTTATAGTTGTATCCATTGTCATTGGCACTGGATATCACCACTCTACAGCTTTATTGGCTGTGATTTTCTGTAATGGTCTCTGTCTGTTACAAAAGATTCTTTGATGACAAGTAAGGACTACACTTTAAATAGTAATTCTTTGTTTATGTCTATTGTAACTCAAACTGTCATAATCTTAGCAAGGACTTCATTTTCAAGTTACAGACTGAGATTGCTACTTAAGTCGTTTTGGATAATATATTACACTGTTTCATTCTATGACCCAATCACCTATCTTTTTCTGCAACATTTCTTCCATTTTTATAATTAATCCTATGATCTCTTTTACAACCAATCATCTACTAATTTTCCAGTCATATTTGTTATTTAATTTTCATTTTCTGCTCTGCTCATACTTTTCTCCATTTTCTTTGTGATCAATCATATATGCATCCATAATAATGCCCTTTTCTCATTCATTCTTCATTTTTCCTATCCATTCACTTACCCATCAACCCACCTTCCTGTCCATACATCTAATAACTTATAGAAACATACATCCACTTACCTACCTACCTGTCAATCAATGCACTAAACCATCTAAACACTCAATATTACTGTATTATATACATATATCCACCTATTTATTTTTCCATTCATTTTCTTGAATTTCCTCCTTATTTCTTTTCCCTATGTATCTATCCAACCATCCATTCACACATACATGTATCCACCCATACATCCAACCACCCACTTATCCATTCATTCATCCTCATGCATTCATCTAATCATCAACTTCATTCTTAACTCAACCGATCCATCCGTGCACCCACTCACTCTTACCACCACCCATTCATTATTTGCTTATTCATCCAGTTATCATATTCATTCACTCATTTTTGCTGCCCTCCATAATTCTTATTTCTAGCATTTTAGTCCTCCTGAAATATTTTTGGAGCCATTTATCATTAATTTATGACTTTCTTTTCTGGCTTCAAATTGATGAACTGTGAGCAATTTTTATTGCCTTGGTTAAATCTCACTCACAAACTTAGTTATCCCTCCACTCACACAGTCACTCTTGTTTATGGTCCACTTGTGAATAGTTGGTCTAGGTTGAATAACTACTATAAAAGCTTCCTTGACTTTGTGGGGACTCTGATTATCACTGATGACAGCCTTTTCTATAGCTCCTGAGCCAAGCACCACCACCCTGCCTTTTATTTTGACATCTGTGCAGCCAGGATCCACTACAGGTATTTGGAGAAGCCTTTTCATATACTTGATGTCAAGTCCCATCTCACATTTCCACCATCTGACTTACATAAATCCTGGCAATCCAGAGTGTGAATATTCAGTGCCAGGATCATTATTACAATCACAAAGATTAGACCAGCATTTCAGTCAGATGCCTGTCCTTGTTCAGCTCCCAGGTTTCTGAGATAAACAGACCATGACATTTCATTGAGGGGTTCTTGGGAACTGAGAGGCACCTGGCCCCATATAAGTGGGTGAAGGGCATTCTAGAGAAATATCCACCTGAACTGAATCTCCTGGGTTAAATAGAAATAATACATAAATTGTCATGCTTTGATGCCATAAAGGAAGATTCTAACAGGTGGGCTCAGTGACTATTAAGAGTGTATGAGAGACTTGAGGAATTTCATTTTGTTTTCTTGAAGCATGAAGCTCAGCTCCCAGTGGTGGCTCTCCATGTCCACCCCAGGACCCATAGGTCCATAATATTAGACACAGAATTGATTAGTAATTAAAGCTTGGAATCATAAGAAATCATATTAAATGAGTCATGACTGTCAAATCAAGAAACATGACCTTGACACTGAAAGCCCAAGGGGAGCATAGATTGTAAGAACACTGGGGATGTCCTCCTTTGTTTTTCATTTCATAATTACTTTTCTGGAATTCATCATAGAAAACTCCATTTAAACAGAACACACAGTGAGTCACATAGAGCAATAGTCTAAATATTAGAATATAAGATCTAATATGTTGTGGTGAATGAGATGTCACATCTAAGGAACATTCAGAAAAGGGAATTGGTGTGATGTGAAATGAGATTTTCATCTCTTACCTGGATGTGTGCAAGAACACCTGGTGGTATCCTGGGAGATATAACTTGATGAGTACAGGAATTTAGTATATTATCAGGCAAACTCTATCTCTTCCTGTCTTCCTACAGCTGTGGAGCATCTTCTAAAGACCTTCATGATCAACTTCACTGTCTCTAATCTTCCATATTCGGCAGACATGAGCTGCTGCTCAGCTATGTTCAACTCTACTGAGAGTGTTCTGCAGCACCTGGTGAGACCCTCATCCTGGAAACTTTTTGTGAGACAAACATCATGTACAAAATCCATACAACTCTGTTCTCTTGTTTTGTCCTTCCTCCATTAGCTTAGACCCTTGTTCCAGAATACATCCTTCAACCCAAGCTGCAAACTGCTCTCCCTCAGGTGAGGCCACTTCCTTGTCATTTTCTCAGAAATTGCTATAGCTGTTTTGATCTTTCTGCTGTTTCCTCCTTTCTCTGAACTCTGTTCCACATTAGGATATCTCTAGAGTCTCTACATATCACCATTTTCAGGCCTGAGAAGAATCGTAACTCTACTAGTGTGAATGTCATTTGTTCCTACGAACATGACTCTGCACAGTCTGGGCTGCACACACAGGAGCTGTATTCAGAGCTGAGCCATTTGACCCATGGATTCACTCAGCTGGGTAACTATACACTGGACAAAGGTAGCCTCTATGTGAAAGGTAAGCATGGTCTTGGTTTTTCTATGGAATGTTATCAAATATTCTTAATTTTTCTACTCTTTTCAAAGTCAGTGATCTCTTTCTAGATCAGTTGCATTCATGTTCTTACAGTCCTTTTTAAGAATTTTAGAAGCACCCCCAAATAGCATTGGCAAGGAAGTAGATATGGTTACTCACATTGTGTCCCAAGTCAGGAAGAAAATGGCTATAAATACTGGTTGTTTTTATTTTATTTTATTATAGTTCAGAAACTTTGTCCATAGAATAGAGTTACCAAGAATGAGAGTGGAGTTATATACTTTATTTCAACCAAATTCAAAATCCCCTCACACAATGCCCAGAGTTTTGTCTCCTTGGTGATTCTATGTACTGTCGTGTTAAATCAGTATTCACCACTGTTTACAATGATTTTTACCCCAATTACTTTCATTTTAACACAGAGAGAAATGAAAGCACATGTAGGTAAAAGGATCTGCCCACTCTAACATACATTCATCTGGATATGAGTTCTAATGTTGCAAGTTTACATTCGGTCTTTTAACTTGGCCATTGCAAGGACTCATGTAGGATTTTTCTCTCTAATAACTTACACAATTTAAATCCATCAATGTATTGTTCACTCGGTCTCTTAGGTATGGTTTCTATTGCTGTGATGAAACACCATCACCAAAGAGCAAATTGGGGAGGAAAGGGCTTATTCATCTTTTACTTCCACATCACTGTTCTTCATTTAAGGAAGTGAGGACAGGAACTCAAACAGGGAAAAATCCTAGAAGCAGGAGCTGATGCAGAGGCCATGGATGGGTGCTGCTTAATGGCTTACTTTCTATGGCTTGCTCAGCCCGCTTTCTTATAGAACCCAGGATCGTCAGCCCAGGGATGGCACCACCCACAATTGGTTAGGCCGTCCACCATCAATCATTAAGAAAATGCCTTACAGCCAGATATTATGGAGACATTTTCTCTGTGGAGGTTCCCTCCTTTTGATAACACTAGTTTGTGTGACAAGTTGACATAAGACAAGTCAACATACTCAGCATTTTTTCAAAATATTCATTATAATACAGACATTATGGTTGATACTAGGAACAAATAAGTTACATAGACACTTTGTCCCAGTCTAAACTGTAGTGGAACATGCAGTGTTTAGTTCAGCTCTATATTCTTCAGATGGAAATGCAGTACCACACATAATAACTTCCCAATAAATTTATATGAGATGAATATATAGTGTAAAAGATAATGGTATATAATGGTATAAGCAGATGCATACAAATATGGTGAGAGTGATACATGAAAATAACTCATGTAAACATACTTTGAGGGAAGCATAATAGAGATGCATGCAGTAGGGAAGAGTTAGATCCAATTGAAACACCAGACCATTCTTCCTAATGTCAGTTAATCAGATCATAAGACATCAGTAGATGCTCAGTCTGTTTATAAACTGATACATATTTACATTGTTTCCACAGGGACTAATGAAATGCATGATGCTAAGGGTTGTCCATCACATTTCCCTTATATGTTGTTTTTTTGTTTGTTTGTTTTTCTGTTATTGTTTTTCTTTCTCCAGGTTACAATGAAATTGGTATAGAAGAACCAACCACAAGTAGGTATCCCAGTTTAGCCTACCCTAGGTCTTGGTCCACTTTTTTTTTCTCCGCATTTTTAAAGGAAACTTGTCCTAAACCCAAGCCAGTCTCTTGAGTTAGGCCAATGTCTCAGTGGAAGGAGGATGCAGAGCTGCTGGCCTCTTTTTGGAAGTGAAGCCCTAGTGTTTGATTTCTGAATTTTCTGCAGTCCTCTGAATCAGAAGGAAAAACATCTTGTGGGGTTACTAAGCTGAATTAATGCAGAGACTGCAGTGTTTATCTCCTAAAACAAATGCTGTTGGGGATGTAGTAGAGGCTTCATCGTTAAGTAACAAATTCTGATGGCTGCTAAAGTGTTTGGGTAAAATGGTGCCCTCATTCAGCATCCTAATCATCTATCTTTCCAGTTCTCCAGTCTTTCATTTGCTAGTTACTCTTCCTCCAGAGCCACATTTTCATCCATCCATCCATCCATCCATCCATCCATCCTCTTTTCCATTCTACTGTATTTATTTCTTCTACCATTTTTCTCTACTCATCCTTTTAGCCCTTCACCCATCTGCCATGTATCTACCCACTCATACTTCCATACTTTTCCCCATTTGCTATCTTGTCCTTTATTTCTTGATATTTCCCTCTTTTACACACACACACACACACCTACACCTACCCAATCACCTACATACCTGTTTATTCACCCACCTACCCACCCACTCTACCTCCATCCACCAACGTATTCAGTACCTATACATTTATCAATTTATCCAGCCACCTACCTACATATATTCCCTTATCCACTGGTCTGTTAGCATTCATCTTCATTTTCTTTTTCTTTTTTGTCTGTGCATCTACTTAGCCATATGTACATGTATCCATCTATTCATTTGTGTATCTATCCACTATTTATCATCAACCCTTTACCATCCTGCCCTACAACCAATATGTCCATCTATCCATCCACCTATTCACCTACCTATCCATTCATATACTTATATGCACTCACCCCCTTTTTCATCATGTTTATTTACTCACTTACATGTTATTTGTCACCCCCCTTTCTTCCTTCCATTTCTCCAGATACTTATTCTTAAATTTTAGGTTGACCCTTCATCTTTCTATTCTTTCTATTTATCTTTTTAACTATTCTATTAGTGTCTTCCAATTAATTTGTTCTCATTTCTAAGCCTTTCTCCAACCAGCCACTTTCACTATCTGAGTTAATTTCATTTACAGGCTTTTCAACCCCACCATCACCCTCTGTGATTTGAATTCCTTGCGTATATTATCCACCTATGAATGGCTTGTTTGACCTTAGACTACTGCTCCATGGGCTTCCTTAACTACATTGGTGATTTTCTATCCCTGATATCCCTTTCCACAGATCCTGAAACTGCCACGAGTGTGCTGCCTTCTACATCAATACTTTTGCAAACAGAATCTACCACAGGTATCAGATAACCTATTTCTATCTTTATAAGATTCCCTGTTCCACACCTCCAACACCTGACTTCTATATGAGATCTAGAAACAAGGATATGAGGAAACTAGTGCCGTAGCTAGCATTACAGGCAGAAAGGTCATAGTAGTAATTCAATCAGTTGTCCAGCCTCACACAACCACCAGGTGTGCAAGATAAACAGACCATTAGAGTACAGTGGGGAATTTGATGTGGGCATGCAGCTCACATGATATAGAAAGTAAACACTTTCTGGAAATATTTCAGCCTAGTGTGAAGCTTGTGAGTAGGAGCGATCCAGATAAGTAAGACATGAGGTGTTGCTGGAAATTGTTCTAACAACCAGGGTTCATTGCCCAAGCAAAACATAGTATACTGGGAGAAGTGACAAAAATTTGGTTCCCATGGAGCATAAAATTTATCTCCCAACATAGCCTTTGCATTTGTATTCCAGAGTCCATAAAAACATGATAGATTCCAGACTGATGAGCAACCAAAACTAAAAGGTCATAAGAAACCACCTTGAAAAGGGCCTTGGCACAGGGGTCTTTTATGAGACTTTCTCTCCAACCAAGGACCATGTATGGTTATAACCTAGAACCCCTGCTTGTATGTAGCAAATGGTAGCTTAATTCCCAAGTGGGTAGACTAGTAAGGGGAACAGAAACTATTTTGGACATGAACTCAATGGCTGGCTCTTCGACCTCCCCACCCCCCAAGGGAGGAGCAGCCTTGCTAGGCCACAGAAGAGGTCACTGCAGCCATTCCTGAAGAGACCTGATAAGCTAGAGTTTAGATGGAAGGGGAGGAGTCCTCCCCTATCAGTGGACTTGGAAAGGTGCAGGGAGGAGATGAGGGA
>CM053747.1:14212769-14252760 GCA_028658305.1 Pachyuromys duprasi | reverse complement strand
AGTTATTTCTCTTCCTCTCTTCCTGTAACCATAGGACATTTGAAGACTTTCACACTCAATTTTACTATCTCCAACCTCCCATACTCAGCAGACATGACTGCTGGCTCAGCCCTGTTCAATTCCACTGAGAGGATCCTGCAACATCTGGTGAGATGCTCATTCTGATAACTCCTGGTTTGATAATGTGTATTTCCTCCTCTGTTACCTCTTTCCCTACTTTTTCTTCCCAGATTGGATCCTTGGACCAGAATGAATCCCTCTATTCAGACTGCAGACTGGCTTCTCTCAGGTAATTTGACTTTTTGTCCATTTCCCAGAAATGATCATCCCTTATTGTGACTTTTTTGCTTGGTCCTCCTTCTTTGGGACATTTAACCATATTAGGGTCTCTCTAATGTCTCCATATCCCTTTCTCTTCAGGCCTAAGATGAATAGAACAGCCACTGGAGTGAATGTTATCTGCTTGTATCACCATAAGCCTGGACATCCTGAGCTTGACACTCAGGAGCTGTATGCAAAGCTGAGCCAGCTGACCCAAGGAATTACCCAGCTGGGAAGCTACATCCTGGACCAGAATAGTCTCTATGTCAATGGTGAGTGTGGTCTGTCCTTCGCCATGGAGTGTTTCCAGGCATCCTTTAATTTTTTTTTCTATACCTGCCAAAGTTACTGGTAATGTCCATTTGATCTTAGTGTTTCCAGGAGCTTGGTATTTCTTCAAAGAAGCAAAAAAGCACATACAAATAATTAAGTAGCGTGAGCTTTAATTCAAAAGCAAAGTAAAAGTATTCAGACCAGATAAACTGCAAGAAAGCAGCAAGCTGAAGCTAGATTTGCTCAGATCCTTGAGTCACTTTCTTGAGGCTCCTTTCCATGGCTTTCTGTTTTGACTGTTAAGGGTAGGACACATAAACCTTTGCTCACTATGGCTGTACTTTCTCATAGTGCAATTTAAATCATAGTTATGTCTACTCAAGCATAAACATAAAGTAGTAAATAGAGATTTTTTTTCCTAAACATACTCATGCATCTAAAACCAGTTTGGTCTGGAATGGTACACCAGCTCTATCTCAAAAGGGGTAATTAACAGGTGCTGGCTAGGAAGCTAGTAAATTGTGATGGCAAAGTAACGTATTACTTCATCTAGAAAGAAGTATGTTCGTAATTTGCCACAGGTGGGGTCCCAGGTTGCTAAGCTAGTCCCACAAATGCCTCACCAATACCTCTTCTTCCTATCTTCCAGGTTATACTCACCAGACTATCGGAACTACCCCTAGTGGTAAGTGATCTAATGCCAACCTCCCTCTACTACATTTAGAGAGAAAACCAACAGTAGCTGCCCATTCAATCCCTGCCACTTCAATCTCTGTGAGGATTCAGGGGCCCAGGTTAGTTTACTCTGTAGGTCTTCTTGTGGTATTCTTGACCCCTCCGGTTCCCTCAACCCTTCCTTCCACTCTTCCACAAGACTCCCCAAGCTCTGGCTATTGTTTGGTTGTCTCTGCATCTGTTTCAATCAGCATTTGGATGAAGCAGATAGAAGACAGTTATGCTAGGCTCCTGTCTGCAAGCATCTTAAATTATGTTTTGTTAGTGGGTGGATAGAAAGTAAGTGTACAATTAAAATGTACGCTTTACGTACATTATGTAAGAATTTATGTAAGAATGTCAGGTCTCTATCTCATGGACTGGGAAAGCTATCATCAACAGTGATTGGTTGTTTTGAATCTGCATTTGCAATGACTATTACACAATCATATTCTATTTCCTTCTCTCTATAAAATGAAGTTAGTCCATATGTTGGTTTTAGAATAATACCTCTCCCTAAACAGTCACAAAGAAAATAGATGAGACCTGATAACCTAGGATCAGAAGGAAGGGGCGGAAGACCTCCCTATCAGTGGACTGGGGGAAAGGCATGGGTGGAGAAGGGAAAGGAAGGGTGGGATTGATAGGGGAGGAAGGAGGTAGTTACAGGGAGGGATACAAAGTGAATAAACTGTAATTAATAAAAAATAAAAATAAAAATAAAAAGAAAGCAGATAAATATTAAGAAATTGTTGATGAAACTAATGTCATCAATTTTAAAGTTGATTATTTATTTGCTTTCAACCTCCTGCCTTGTTGAGATTTAAGTGCTAAATAACACTGTATGCAGCGAAAATGATCATAGTGATAGATTGGTATAAGTGTAACTTGTAAGTGACTTACCACAATCAATTTACTTAACACACGTTCCTGAAAATAGTTATTGCAAGGGAAACACAATGACAGATATGACAGGAAGAACATTTAAAATCCCCTCTCAAATCTAGGCCCAGTGACTAACACATATAATCCCAGTACTCGGGAGCCTGAAACAGGGAGATTGTCATTAGTATAAAACCAGCTTGGGCTACATAGCAAGTTCCAAGACAACTTAGGTGACAGTGTAAAACTTTGTCTTGGTCATACAAGACCAAGTCAAACATCCTCTATCAAAAGAGTTTAAGCATATATTAAGAAAAGGGAAAAGAGAAAATATGGAGAGGGAAGAAGATTAAGAAACTAAGAATGAATATCAGCATACATATTCAAGTATATATGGAAATGTCTGACTGAAACCACTTTCTTTGTATAATCTATGTATGCTGAAGTATTAATAACACATACATATTAACTATAGCCACCATGCTTTACAATATCTTCAGGATTTTACCTTATAACAAAACCTTTGTGTATTTAAAGTGTTATTTTTTAATGTACTTTTAAGTGGCACACAAAAACATAACATGTTGCTAACAAATTCCATGGAGAACATGTTTCTATACATTTTTTCATTAGATAATGTTTAAATGATATTGAACATATCTAACTCCCTATTAATTGTTTCTTTTTAGTACAAATAAAAATCCTTTTAAACCTTCTCCCCTTTCTGGAGTTTACAGTTCAATGTCACTATCCACAGTCACCCTCTGTGGAACAACGCCAGAGTTTCTTGTGCTGATACAGCTGGAACTAAAGACAAGTATCAACCTTTATTTTCTTCCCTTGCCCAAGCCTCTGGTCATTGCCATTCTGCTCTCAACTTATACTAAATCACTTCTAGACTGCAAGCATTTGTGAGACGTGTCCTTAAGTTGGCACAAATGAGAATTTGTTCTCATTCTGTGGCATTACCCACTCATCAGTCAATGAGCACTTCAACTGAGAAACTACGCCTTTTGATCTTACACACACACACACACACGAACACACACACACGAACACACACACACGAACACACACAGATAATGCTGTTTTATTCATTGTCTCTGTAAGTTTAATTTTTTCCTATTCAGAATTGTTTTAGACATTGTATATAATAATTGCACAAAGCAGTCATTCCACTTATAAATGAGATCATATGATATGTGTATTTCCCTCTAATTTATTTCACATGATATAATAGACTGTAAGCTGATTTGTGATGAATTTTAAATCAAGATCCAAGGTGTGAGCCATCATAGATTACTCTACAAGGGGTTCCTTTATACCAGTGGGTCTCCCATGAGCAACAGTTTGTTGTGTGTGCTAAGAGGAATGGTGAGACAAGGAGGGATTCCTGAAAAGGAATCCAATATGACAGAGTGTCCTTAGTACTGTGAGAAGACACTGAACAAGATAGCTGTGTCTCCTTGCCTTAAGATCTCTCATGTTGGGCTCCTGAAGCCTAAATGGGAGTTCTCTGGACAAAGCAAGTGGAAGAACATCCCCAAAAATAGAACTTTAGTAAGCAAAACAAGTTATATCTGAGTAATATGAACCTCTGTAAAATTCCAGTTTCCCCCTACTTTGGAGTAACTTTGCATTTGTGAGGTCTCTACAGCCCTAGCATGCGTGCCTACTCTAGGATCATTCTCATAGTAGGCAGAGGTTTTCTATGAAACTCCTGTCCTGTGCAAAGATCTTAGGGTTTTTTTCCTTCCTCTTACTGTAGGCTATGTGCCCCAGAATATAACCATCGAGGGCGAGTACCAGCTAAACTTCCGCATCATCAACTGGAACCTCAACAACACAGACCCAACATCATCAGAGTATATCACCCTAGAGAGGGACATCGAAGAAAAGGTGAAATCACTTTCTAATCTCCCATCTCTCCCTTCCCTGATCATTACCCCATCTGACTGATACGCCAAGTAATCATTTCAATGTTTCAACTTTGCCAATGTGTTCCCACTTCTCTAGTGTTTTCAAAGGTGCCAGTGTAGTTGTATTGCCTGTTTACCAGGCACACAAACTGAGACTCTTAGAGGGGCACTATGAGGGATGCCGAGATGGCTCACAGGTAAGATACTTTCTGAGAAAACCTAATTAATGCCCTGGGTTTGATCCCTAGAACTCAATTAAGGGTGGAAGAAAAGAAGTCCACAAAGTTGTACTCTGACCTCCAGATACGCATCACAGCATGAATGAACCCCATGTCATACACACAAAATAACAATAAACAAAAATGTTAAAGGAGGCATTATGTTAGCTTTCTGTTGTTATGAAAAATACCTGGAGTAAATGGCTTACCAGAGGAAGGTTTGGTTTCAGAGGTATCAGTCTGGGCTCAGCCCTCTCTATTACTTTGGCCTGAAGTGACCAAAACGTGATTGGCAGGAGTGGTATAAGACAGACCTACACCCACATGGCAGCCAGAAAGTAAAGAAAAAAGAGGAAGAATGTGGGACAATTCTTCAATTACAATGAATTGTTTCCTTCAAGTAGACATCTTCCCTGACAATTTCCACTACTTGCCAATAGTTTATTTAATTATGAACTCCTCAATAGATCAGTCCACCAAGAGGTCTGATCTTTATTATCTAATCACTTCCTGTAAGCTGCACATTGCTGCAGTACAGATTTGACCTTCAACAAATGAGCCTCCTCAAAGGACATTTCAGATCTAAACAATACCAGCTATGTGGTACCTGGAGGGATACAGTAAGTAGGAGCAGAGCTAGAATTTGAACTGGGGTTTCCTTTGTTCCCAAAATTATACTCATTCCATTGTTTCTGGTGATCTCTTCACCCTCATGGGACTTTGCTCTAACCAACTCTCTCTACTCGTTCTTCTAGGTCACTACACTCTACACAAGCAGCGAGCTAAACAAAGTATTCCACTCTTGCCTGGTCACCAACTTGACGTAAGTTCTAAAGACTGAAAACTGACTGGTCAGCTTCCATAGATTTAACAATAACAGGATAGCTATGGGAGAATACCTTTTTACACAGAATTCAAAATATAAATGTGGTAGCTATATTTTTCCCCAAACCAGCCTCCCTATTGAACACTGTAACATATGGTCATCTCATTATATTCTCTCACAGGTCTCTAATGAGTTGGGTACAATGATCATATGAGAGAATCTGAGCCTCGGAAAAATACATTTCCCAAGGACCATAAACAGGAGACTTAATCTCTGGTCTTAGGGAAGGAACAAAGATATCTGTCTGAGAAATGTTGGGTCACCAAACATAGGACCTGCAATACTTTCTAAGTTCTGTGCCTTTGATATTTGTTTATTTGTATACATGTGGTGTATGTGAGTGGTGCATTCATGAGTGTGCAGGTGCACAAGAATGGCAAAGACCAACAAATAATAACAGATATCATGCTTTATCACTCTTTACCTTACTCCCTTGAGATAGGGCATCTCACAGAACCTGGAGTTAGGCTTACAGCCAGGGAGACCCAGAAATCCTCCTGTCTGTCCTGGATAATGCTGGAGTTATAGGATGTGTACAGCCATGCCCAGGCTGTGGTCTAAATGAGATGTTTTCATGCTCATGTCATAAGTGCTGTTATTCACTGAGCCATCTCTCTCCAGCTCACCTCTGAAATTTAGCATGGGTTATGGCAACACCTTTGATCAGAGGGATGGAAACTACTTTTTAAGGATCTTAAAACATATCCAGTGTTTAATATATATTGTTGGTGCTACTGTATTGTTTCAGCTTATTTTCTAGAAAACATAGTTCCTAGAAAAACATTACCTAGAATTTCTAAGAAATCCAGATAACCCCAATTCCTACACTTAGATCTTTGAGTCTTTTAAAGTGTCAGCTTGATGCCCTGCAAGTATTCGTTACTATCTGAATTCTCGTGGTTTCTATTCCTAGGTCTGGCTCCATGGTGGTCACTGTGAAGGCATTGTTTTCCTCTCATCTGGACCCCAGCCTTGTGAAGCAAGTCTTTTTGAACAGGACATGGAATGCCTCCTCCCACTGGCTGGGTGCCACCTACCAGTTGACAGATCTATATGTGATAGGTACAATAGTGGTACTGGTTTCATAAATGGAAGCGATAAGGTCAATCAGGTGAAAGGAAAAGGCTTCTAAGTATTAGTGAAATAGGGGTATATAAAGGAGGTTTTCTGGAAGCCCATGTGAATGGTTCCTATGATTCATCCAAAAGAAGGAAAAAGAAAATATGAAGCAAGTACAACTAATCATTTTAGTTTATTTTGTATGTAAACTGTGTGTGTGTGGTATATGTGGTATGCATGGAAAATTTGGTATCAGGTGTCTTTCTGTAGCATAGTCCATCTTATTTTTTGAGAGTCTATCTGGAGCTAACAATCCAAACATACTAGTTAGCCACTAAGACCCAATAATCCTACTGTCTCCTCTCCAGGCTAGGATAACAGGTGCATGCTGTACCTAACTTATTTAATATAACATTTTAATTAATATTTTGAGAACTTCATTGATGCATACAGTGTTTTTTTATCATATTCACCCCTACTCTACTCTCAACTCCTTACATATCTACTTCTCCCAAATTAATACCCCCCCCCATTTTTTTCATCACCAAGTCCAATTTGTGATGCTTCTATAGTCATGAATATGGAGCCAACCACAGGACTGTGGTGGACCACACTCTTACAAGAAAATGGCTTCTCCCTCCCTCAGAATTCTTCAACTGTCAGGCTTCTCAGCTAGGGACAGAGGTTTATGAGGCCTTCTCCTATTCATGCTGGACTGTATACTGGACTGATCTTGTACAGGTCTTTTAAAGACAACTACAGATGCTGTCAGTTCATAACTATAGCAGTACTATTATGTCTAGAAGATGCTGATTTGCTCCAGTCCTTGCTGTTACAGGATTTCCAACCCCTCTTCCATAACAGTCCCTATGCCTTGCAGGGGAAGTGTGTGTGTGATATAAATGCCCCATTTGTGGCTGCACATGTGCAAATAACTGATTTCTTTGCACATGGATCAGTTGTGAAATTCATTAAATATCGTCTTCTACTGTACAAAAGAACTTTTCTGGTGAGGTCTAAAAGTGGCACTAATCTATGGGTAGAGAAATATGAATTTAGAAGGTAGTTTGATATTATCTAAATTTAGCAGATAATAGCAGTAGGTCATTGCTCTCCTTTTTTAAAATGTGTATGTGTTAAGAATTCAAACTTAGGTCTTCCTATTTGTTCAGTGAGAACATACTGACTGAGCCATCTTCTAAGCATCCTACATGTAAACTAAAATAAGCTGCCTGCATACTTGGATGTTCATAATGAATAATGAATGGCTGATTTATTGTTGACAATTAGTTGATATGGACGTTCTCTCTCTCCCCCTCCCTCTCTCTCTCTTCTTTCAAGATATGAAGACATCCATTCTTCTGCCAATAGAAATACCAACAACCAGTTCCAGCTCTCAGCATTTCAACCTGAACTTCACCATCACCAACCTACCCTATTCCCAAGATATAGCCCAACCAGGCACCACAAAACACCAGCAAAACAAGAGAAGTATTGAATATGCGGTGAGAATGGTGTTGCTTGTCCACTTCACTCCCAGGCAGAAACTGACTATGAATACTGGGTCAGTGGGTAATTTGGAGTTCCCGAAGACACATTTTTATTCCCATTTATAAACTGAGGATAGAGAGACTCAATAGCCAACAAAGGGTGCTGTAGTTATCAAACCCTGGAACAAGACATGGACTTTCATTTGTCAATGAAAGCATAGACTGGGAAGTATACTTTGTGGTTGTCAAATTTCTTTGGTGTTGAAACCTGGGGTTCTGAACTCGAAAATATGGTCCTGTTTTTCAGCTCAACCAGCTTTTCAGAAACAGCAGCATCAAGAGTTACTTTTCTGACTGTCAAGTTTTAGCCTTTAGGTAAGTGCCAATTCAGGGCCTAATGACCCTGAGGACTTCTTGGCCTCAAACTCGTTACATAATTGAATATGACTTACATTTCTGGTTCCCTCCCTTCACCTCTGATATAGAGTGCTGAGGTTATAGTTGTGTACCATCAAACCTGGGAAATTACAAATGTGCAGACTCTTTCCTATGTAGCAATGAAGCCCCAGGGAACAGTCATGAGATAGTATTTCCAATTTGTGATGCCTCTATAGTTATGTGAAAGACCACCAGACTCAAGTGGAGAGGAGGCTTGGGGAGATGGTGCCAGAGATAAAATGCTTACCTTGCAAGTATGGAGATCTGAGATTTGGATCTTTAGAACCCGTATAAAGTCCTGGGATGGCCTCATTCACCTGTTATCCCAGAGCTGGGCAGCAGGAGAGAAACTAAAATGATTCATTTTTCATAACTTCTTGGTTTCTATTTTAGGGAAGATAACCCAAGAGATATAAAATTATTGCCTAAAAGCTAGCTTTTTCATAAAGTAGGAAGTCCAACTAGCTTAGAAACTTCTGTGACTTTGTGAAGCCTACAAGATATGATGGTGATTGGTAAAAGGGACAATGAAATACAAAATGTCGAACTACAGCAAATGTATGCATAGATAAAAAATTAGCAATATTCAAACAAATGAGCTTTCAAGTGACTAACTTGAATTTAAACATAAAATAGTTGGTTTGTGGTTGAGCAGAATTGGCAAGAACTACCACATGGAGCCAGGCATGCAGGCATGTCTGTAATTCTTTTTCCAGGAGAATTGAGGTTCCAATTAGACTCATTAACAAAACAACTTGTTAAAAAAAAACCTGAGAAATATTTTATTAGATGTTGGGAGAAAAACAACAGGGTAGGCAAGGTGTAAATCTTGTCAGGTTGAGGGTGAAGAGGAAAAGAAAATTCTACACATTTTGAATCAGGTTAAGCCTTAGAGGTCTTCAAGTAGTATAGGGTGGGTGTGTGCTACAGGGGCTGAAGGAAGTCCTCACAGAAAGATGAAAAAGGCACAGACTGGCAAGGTAAGCATGCATAGGCTTTGGCGGACATTTAAAGAATACATAGAAAGGAAAAATAAGAATTTAAAATTTTTTTTAATTTTAAAATTAGAACTCAGAAAAGCAGACAGTGAGGGTCTGTAAGTAACTTCATCATAACAGGAGCTTCTGGTGAGTATTAAAGCATTACTTTATCAAAAGGACACTTGTTCCTATCTACTTAGCATTTCTTCAGGTCCTGGCCAGGTGATTGACAGCCAGGTTGTATTAACTCTTTAAGAAGGTCGTTATATAATGTTCTTACCTTTGAGGCAGAACAGAATGCCATGGTTCTACTCAAGGTGCGAGGTAGAGCTCAGAATTCATTCTTTTGACCAGAGGCAAAGCCTTAAAGGACTTCAACAAAACCATAATAATGCCACCTTTCCACATGAATTTTAAATTTCAAGAAGCACAAACATAAACATGTTTTTTAGTGTTAACAAGGGAATCAGGCTGTGGAATCTAAAGCTGATTATAAGCATGGGGTCCATCTTCAATGGCCTCTACACATCCTAATGTCTGTCTAAGTATGGAAGACTAAGGCAGGATAATCAGGGTTCAAGACCAACCTGGGCTATGCAGCGACACCCCATCTAAAATAAACCAACCATTGTTTGTCCTGAAGCTTTGTTTCCTCATCAGATTAAAATAAAGTGCTTCCAAGATCTGAGAGTCTCCCAGTCAATAATATTCCTGAGTAGATAAACACACACCTGCCACCAAGAATGATGACATGAATGTGACCTCCAAGATGAATGTGGTGGAAAAGAATTGACTCCTAAACATTGTCTTCTGACCTCCATGTGAGCAATGTAACACATGTGAAAACACACACAAAGTGTGTGAAAATTGATAAACATAATAAAAACATTTTTCAAGGTCATCTCAGAATCTCACATGAGAAAAGATCTAGGTGCCCACGGTACTGTAGACCTTATGTGATTATCACTCATTGTTGACTGTCTATACTTCTGAAACTAGATCTCCATGTAACAAGTTCCTTCATAAATAAAGGTTTCCTCGTGTCCTTTTTCTTTTCTATATAATTTATTCACTTTCCATCCTGATTGTAACTCCCTCCCTCATCTTCTGATCTCACTTTCCTTTACTCTTTCCCCCTCCAGCTCCCTTAGTTTTCAGAGAGGGGAAATCCTCCTCTCCCACCTGACCCCAGCCTATTAAGACTCCTTCCTCTGTGGCCAGCCTAAGTTGCCCCACCAGAGGGACGTGAGCAAAGAGTAAGCATCAGAGTTCATGTCAGAGACAGACCTGCTCTCCTCCCTAGGGAACCCACATGGAGACTGAGCTGCCTATTGGGTACATCTGAGCAGGGGGTCTAGGTCCTCTCTGTGTGTGTCCTTGGTTGGTGCATCAGTCTCTCCAGGGTCCTCTGGGTCCAGATTTGTTGGCATTGTTGGGTGTTTTTGTGGAGCTCTAGGTCTGTCTATCCCCTCACTCTTTCACAGGACTCACAGCACTCTGCCCAAAGTTTGGCTGTGAGTCTTAGCTTAGCATCTGCTTTGATCCCTTGCTGGGTGCAGTCTTTCAAAGAACATCTATGGTAGGTTCCCATCCTGTTCCCTCTCTTCAACTGCATCCATTCTCTATTCTATTTTCCCTTCTGAATAAGAATTAAGCATTCTCCCTAGGGTCCTCCTCATTTTGCTTCTTTAGGTATGTGGATTGTAGTATGGTTTCCCTGTATTATATGGCTAATATCCGCTTATAAATGAGTATATACCATGCCTCATGTCCTTTTTTGATATGGAAGTATATGATGTGTTTTTATAATTATCAGCCTGTGAAGGGAAGAAAAATTATCTGCAACAGTTTTATCTTTTGAGATGGAGTTTCATTGTAGCTTAAGCTGGTTTCAAACCCCCATGTAATTGAAGATAATCTTGAACTCTGACCCTCTTGCCTCTACTTCAAAATGAAGAATTACAGGCCTGAGACACCATGCCTGGTAAGGTTGCTGAAGGAGCATCTGTGCAGTGTCAACTAATGATATGCTAAGTGGGTTCCCAACTCTTACTGCATTCTATGAGCTTTTGAAAAGAAAATTTTCATTTCCAGGATCTGTCAGACATTTGTATTTAATTTGTTTGGATTGAAGCCCAAGTAAGGATACAATTTAAAAACACTTCAGGAAATTCTGTTATGAAGCCAGGGCTGAGAATTTCTCTTTCAAGTAGCAAAAGGAAAAAATAATGAGATAGAATATTGTAGACAAAAAAGAAATTACTGAAGTCCTGGGCCCAAAAAAGTTAATATGGTCTAGAACTACACGATGTAGATCCTAGCAGCCTAGCCATGTTTTTCAGTAGAGTAACTGATAACTAATGAAACAAGTTAAGCATCTATTAAATCATGGGATTACATACAGAACCTAGGGTCTCATGAATTCTGGGGAGATACTCTACCACTGAGCCATGCCCAAGCACAGAGAGCAATTGATTATCCCCGTACCATTTGTGCCACTATTGAACCATGAGAAAATCTTGTCAGACTGGTCATAATTGGAGCTCCCATGGATCACAGCTGAGTAAGACTGCTATTGACTCACTCACCCACCCCACCCCAAGTCTGCATAGCTCCTCCTAGTACTATAAAAGCTGACCATTAGGGCAGGACTCTTCCCGGTCAGTTCCAGCTTGATTTCTCCATGCCCTATGAAAAAAGTATGTGGTACCTTCAGCAATAAGGTTTTTCTTAGCTTGGCTTGATCTTGTGTAAGCTATTTGTAGGCAACCCCAGAAACTACACATTCATGAATGCAGTGGTCCCGTTATATCTGTAAAATACTGTTTCAGAGCCCTCTTCCATGATCTCTGGCTCTTATATATAATCTTTCTGAA
Source organism: Pachyuromys duprasi (assembly GCA_028658305.1). Taxonomy (NCBI): domain Eukaryota; kingdom Metazoa; phylum Chordata; class Mammalia; order Rodentia; family Muridae; genus Pachyuromys; species Pachyuromys duprasi. Next base: position 14,240,704 of record CM053747.1, on the reverse strand, counting down.
TTACACAATGATCAAAGAACCATAGGAGGAAGAGTATAACACAGATGACTTATTTAGGCCTGGCTATATTTTTAGTATTCTGTAGCAACATGCTACAACTAATACCTATATCAAAAAGTGCAGGTGCAGAATATCGACATTGTTGGACAAAATTCTCCAAGAAAGAGACTAACAACAAGGCATCTATGCTCAAGGGAGAGTAACAAACATTCTTCTTAATATTGTGTGCCCTCTCAGGTCTGTTTCTAACAGCAACCACACAGGGGTAGATTCCCTGTGTAACTTCTCACCTTTGGCTCGACGAGTGGACAGAGTTGCTATCTATGAGGAATTCCTTCGAATGACACAAAATGGTACCCAGTTGCTGAATTTCACCCTGGACAGGAAGAGTGTTCTTGTGGATGGTAAGGCTCCCTGGTCAATAAAGGCAGGATGACATTCCCAGCCATGGGTTCTTAGCTAGATTTATTTTTTTCATGGTAAAATTTATAAAACCTAATTGATTTTAATCTTTGAATGAAAATGCTAAATGAAGCAAGGGTAGTACATGGTAATCATTTGTAAGTATTATTCTAATTGGAAAGAATATAGTTAAGTTTAAGCAGTGAATTGTTACTTTATTCTGTCTACTTCTCAAAAGTTTTATTCAAAAATAGCCAGGCATAGTGTTGCATGTCTTTTAAGTTCTCTAGAGGCAGAGACAGTTAGATCTCTGGAAGTGCAAGGCCAGTCTTGTATAAATAGGGAGTTCCATGCCAGTGAGGACCATATAATAAGATCCTGTTTCAGAGGGAAAAATGTTTATATAAAAATAAAAGAATAAGGCATAGGGGTATATCTCTGTGGTATAGAACTCCCCTCCCATGTCCAAGACCTTAGATTTTATACCTGGCTTAAAAAAAAACAAAAACAAAACAAAACAAACAAACAAACAAACAAAAAAACCCAAATACTCCTGTGCAACCGTGCCAGGCTACAGAGGAAGACAATGCAACCAGTCCTGATGAGACCTGATAGGCTAGGGTCAAATAGAAGGGGAAGAGGTCCTCTCCTATCTGTGGACTAGGAGATGGGCATAGGGGAGAAGAGGGAGGAAGGGTGAGATTGGGAGGAGATGAGGGAGGGTGCCACAGCCGGGATACAAATTGAATAAACTGAAATAAATGATAATAAAAAAGAATAATAATAACAAAATCTAGCAAGGCATGGTGGCACATCCCTTTAAACCCAGTACTTGGGAAACAGAGGCAGGAAGATCTCTGAGTTCACGGCCAGCCTGGTCTATAAAGAGAGTTCCTGTTTTGAAAAACTCAAAATAAATAAACAAGAAAAACATACTCACGTGCCCTCTCCATTTCATTTATTTCTAGGGTATTCTCAAAACAGAGAGGATGACGTGATGAAGAACTCTGGTAAGGTTCAGAATAGCCTAGAGTATGACAGGAAGTACCTTCTCTGTGACATTGTCATAAAGTGCTGCATGCAGAGGGTCATGATGAAAGAGGGTCAAACTACGGCAAGGACTGATGAGGTAGAGTGGACAGACATAGGGTTTTGAAGACCATACAGGAAGAAGTGGGATGTGGAATCACATGATATTGAACGACTGAGCTCCCTCCACAAGATTCATACCCATCTCAATCCACACAGAGCTCAGAGAGAATTGCTAGAAGGGGACAATTGTTGGTTCACTCTGGTATTTGTCTTCCCAGGTCTTCCCTTCTGGGCCATTATTCTCATCTGCTTGGCGGTACTACTGATACTCATCACATGCCTAATGTGCTGTTTCTTGGTAAGCAAGAAAATGTGGAAGATGGCCCATTTTCTCAAGGCTGAGTTTTTAACTTTTAAACAGACAAGCCCCGTCCAAAACTTCTTTGGTATAGAATGGTTTACATGAATGATAATATTCTCAAAAAATGATGTAGTACCAATGTAGCCATCTAAGCTTTTTTACATTCTGTCTATAATGTTTGTATGACACTGCATTCATAAAATAAGTTCCTAAAGTTATGCAGTACATGACTGTGTATTATACATACACAAGCTCTTTGCTAGTGATAAACATTTTCTTCTAGATTGTATGTGGCTGTATTTTTTAAATCTTTCTTTTCTAATTCTAGTGTTATTGATACTCAGATTCAGTAGGTAGCCAAGGAAGTTCATGAGTTTCAAATCCTTCAGTTTCTGTCTCCCAAGTGATAGGATAACAAGCGTGGTCCACCATGCCCAATATCTATTTTATTTTTATTTGGCAAAAAATGTGGATTTGTATGAGTTGTAAGGTATGATTTAAGAAATGACTAAGTAAAGTAAATATGAAATAATTTTGTGTGTGAATCCTACCTAGAGCATTTCTGAAATATATATTACATTAACTGTAGTCAGGATGTTCTACAATGGCTTTAAAATTCTAACATTAGTTACAAATGAAATACAATGATACAGCAAAATGAATAAAACAATAACTAGAAGGCCAAGACCAGTTAGTGCTGGCGAAAATATGAAATAACAGGAACTCTTACTGAAAGCAAGTGGGATGTAGATTGGTCATTTCATTGAGAGTTACATTCATTAGTCACAGGACACAACCACCCCAATCCTAATAACTTACATAAGAGAAATGAGCGTACCTATCTACAAGACATGTGTAGGTTCAAACCAGACAAAGTTTTAGCATTGGAAAAGGGAGGCACAGAGTCCCACTGCTAACCAATTGATACCTGCTGGCAAAAGGAAAAATCCTTTTTCTCCAATGGAGTATCAGTAGGTATATCAACCATGCTCTAGAGCAGGCCCTAGGGCCAGGAGTAGTTAGTTGCCCAACACAGAATAATCTCTATTTGTTTTTGTTGTTGTTCTTTTGCAGGGGGTTGGGGGAGCTATTTGTGCTATTTTAGATGTTTTTGTTGGTGGCGGTTTTTGTTTTTTGGGTTTTTTTGTCTTACTGGATTTTTGTTTTGATATATTTTTTTTCTTTAAAAGAAGGAGAGCAAAAGAGCATGAACTTGAGTTGGGCTAGGGGTGTGGAGAGGATATTGGAGGAGTTGGGGAAATGAAAACATAATCAAAATATGTCATATGAAAAAGTTTTTTAAAAGAAGAGAACACCTGTTTAAAGACTAGTGCACAAATATGCATAGCTACCTCTTCAGTCCTAGCCAAACCAAGAAAGGAAGGAAGGAAGGAAAAGCTAGGGAGGGAAGGAAGGAAGAAAGGAAGAGAGGAAAGAAGGAACAGAAGAAGGAAGGAAACAAAGAACTCAATCTGAAAACAAAAAACTTCAGTTTCCACCATAAGATATATGTCAACAATTGAATGCTATTCAGCAATGAAAAATAGTGAATTGTTGACCTATAGAAATAAGCACAGAGATTTCTTGAAACAAAATTATGTTTGCAAATGGCACAGAAGGAAGAATTATGACAAAGCAGAACACAGAAAGGATGAATGGATGTTTCTCTTCCCTTTTCTGAGTGATGGTTCTCAGGGAGTTATACTAAAAACTTATCAAATCATTTATTTCTTTTTGAAACAGAATTTTACTATATAGCCCTGGCCACTATTAACAATCTTCCTAACTCAACTTCCTAATTGCTGGGAGTAGAGACACATACACTGTGTCTGACTAAATGATTCACATTAAATGTGTGGACTTTATTGTATGTCAGTTAATTCTTATTTAAGCCAGAAGAATGACAGTGGGGAGGAATCACAGAAATCAGGCTGACAATTCGATGAGAAAAAAAAAGTTGAGAGAAAAAATTACAGACAAGTAGATAAATGCTGGATAATTAGAAACATATAGAGAGACATATAATGGCTGGCTGTTTGACAGATGCTAATTGACAGAAGGCTATACAGATGGCTTATAGGTGTATAGATAACAGATAATACATTATTAATACATGATAGATAAAGAGAACAGAATCATAATTGATTACAAGATGATAGAAAATTCGGATGCAAGTAATAATAATAGCAGAGACTAGATTACTAATGCATGACAACCAGATACATGTTTAATGAATATTAATAAATTCAGAAAGAGCGAAAATATGCTATATGAGTAGAGTAATAATCCAGACTAGAAAGGGAAGAAGGGGCTTTAAGGGAGAAACTGAAAAGGCATAAGGAAGATAGATAGAAGAAACACCAGGCCTTTGGCCTTAGCCGTGTTTTCATTCCTGATGTCTCCCTTACCTGGTAGCTAGCTAATTCAATCTTATGGCTTCTCCTAACCCTTACAGGTGACTGTCTGCAGGAGAAAAAAGGAGGGAGACTACCAGGTTCAACGTCATCGCCTAGGTTATTATCTGCCTCACCTAGACCTGAGGAAGCTTCAGTGACTACCTGCCATTGGTGCCTTTTCTCTATCAGGGTTAAAAGAATAAATAAACCACATTGGTCAAACTCAGCATCTGTGATTTTCTTGATGTGATCCCTGAGGAGGTCCTGGGAAACAAAGTGAGAAATGTTCCTCCTTTGTTAAGTCCTGAAGGATATTGTCAGTTATGGTCTGTAGTCTCATAGTATGTAATTCTTCAAAAACAGTGGAAGCGGTGAAAATAGTTGTATTACTCAATTTTCTTGCTGCTAAAGCTAAATATATGACCAGAGCAACTTAAAGAAGGGTTTAGTTTGACTACGTTCCAGGGAGACATAGTCCGTTTATGGTGGGGAAAGGGTGATGACCGGAGTAGGTGGAGTAGGAACCAAGCTGGTCATATTACACAGGCAGTTAGGAAGCAGAATAGGAAGTGGGGCAGGATAGAATGTCTCAAAACCCATCAACTCTGTGAACCTCTTCTTCCAGCAACTCTCCATATCTTAAAATTTCCACAACCACCCCAAGAATGTCAGTGTTTGGAGAGACCAAGTGATTAAATATGTGAAAATATAGAAAACAATCTATGCTCAAACCATGGCATCGGTATAGCAATTGTCATGTAAAATGAACACACCCCTTCAATGTGGTGTATCCTCTTAGTCTCTCATTACATGCTTTCCCTTCAATCAAGTGTGAGCTTTCATATTAATATATGCCCCTTCTATTTCTCCACCCTGAAGCCCTGGCCATCTCAAGTTTCTCTTAAACATATATTCTTTGAGCTTATCTTCTGCAAGACTTCAACACAAATCCTCTTGAGTCCTTACCCTCTCTCCTTGTGGAGTAGGGTTCCCCTTTCTCCGCAACCTCTCCAGCATGTGTTGTCACTTGAGTTTTTGATCTTGGCCATTCTGATGAGTTAAGGTGAAATCTCAGGGTTGTTTTGATTTGCATTCCCTGATGACTAAGGACATTGAACATATCTTTAAAAAAAGAAAAAGTGGGGAAGAACCTAGAAAGCATTGGCACAGGAGACAACTTCCTGAACAGAACACCAACAGCACAGGTTCTCAGATCAACAATCGAGAAATGGGACCTCATGAAACTGAAAAGCGTCTGTTAAGCAAAGGACACTGTCATCAAAACAAAATGGCAGCCTACAGACTGGGGAAAGGATTTCACCAACCCCACATTTGACAGAGGGCTAATATCCAGAACATATAAAAACTCAAGAAGTGAAAAGGCGACAAATCAAGTAATCCAATTAAAAAATGGGGTACAGAACTAAACAGAGAATTCTCTATAGAGGAATATAGAATGGCAGAAAAACACTTAAAGAAATGTTCAATGTCCTTAGTCATCAGGGAAATGTAAATCTACACAACCCTGAGATCTTACACCCATCAGAATGGCTAAGATCAAAAACTCAAATGACAAAACATGCTGGAGAGCATGTGGAGACAGGGGAACCCTCCTCCATTGCTGGTGTGAATGTAAACTTGCACAACCACTTTGGAAATCAATCTGGCACTTTCTCAGATAATTGGGAATAGTGCTTCCCAAGACCCAACTATACCACTCTTATGCATATATCCAAAAGATGCTCAAGTACATAACAAGGACATTTGCTCAACCATGTTCATAGCAGCTAGAACCTGGAAACAACCCAGATGGCCCTCAACAGAGGAATGGATACAGAAATTGTGGTACATTTATACAATGGAATACTACTCAGCAATTAAAAACAAGGAAATTATGAAATTTGCAGGCAAATGGTGGGACCTAGAAAAGATCATTCTGAGTGAGGTATCCCAGAAGGAGAAAGACATACATGGTATATATTCACTTATATAGACCTATAAGATAGGATAAACATAATGAAATCTATACACCTAAAGAAGATAAACAAGAAAGAGGACCCAGGGTAAGATGATCAATCCTCACTTAGAAAGACAAATGGGATGGACATTGGATATAGGAGAAAACAAGTAAGAGTACAGGAGCCTACCACAGAGGGTCTCTGAAAGATGCTACCTAGCAGTGTATCAAAGCAAATACTTACACTCATCACCAAACCTTCGGCAGGGTGCAGGGACTCTTATGAAAGAAGGGGGAGTTAGTATGACCTGGAGAGGACAGGAGCTCCACAAGGACCAAATATATCTGGGCACAGGGGTCTTTTATGAGACTGTTTCTCCAACCAAGGGCCATGTATGGATATAACCTAGAACCCCTGCTCGGATGTAGTCCATGGTAGCTCAGTATCCAAGTGGGTACCCTAGTAAGGGGAACAGGGACTATTTCTGACATGAACTCAATGGCTGGCTCTTTGACCTCCCCCACGACCCCCCCGAGGGAAAAGCAGCCCTGCTAGGCCACAGAGTAGTACTTTGCAGCCAGTCCTGAAGATACCTGATAAACTAGGGTCAGATGAAAGGGGAGGAGGTCCTCCCCTATCAGTGGACTTGGAAAGGGGCAGGGAGGAGATAAGGGAAGGAGGGTGGGATTGGGAGAGAATGAGGGAGCAGGATACAGCCGGGTTACAAAGTTAGTAAACTGTAACTAATATTAAAAAAAAAAGAAAAGAAAAAGAAAAGTGGGCTAGAGAGATGGCTCAGAGGTTAAGAACACTTGCTGTTCTTCCAAAGGTCCTGAGTTCAACTCCCAACAATCACATGGTGGCTCATAACCATCTATAGTAAGATCTAGTGTACAGGCAGAATATTGTATAAATAATAAATAAATCTTTAAAAAAGAAGAATAAAAGCCTTGGGTGGCTAAATGAAAAAAAAAAGTAACAAATAACAGCTGTTAATTTGTAAACATTGTAACATATATGTATATATACGTATATATATATATATGTATATACATGTATGTATATCAAAACACTATCATATACCTTTACACAGATTAAGTATTATCTTCACCTACATCAAGGAAACTTTTCTTTGCAACAGATACCATTACAGAAAAGCACAGAGTTGTAGAATACAGTCCCAGGGAACACATGTACAATACACCTGCACCTCAGGTTCAGGTTGCTGAAGAAGGGACAGAAAGATCGTGGCGTTTGCTATGACATTGTGCCTCCTAAAATGCCAGAAGACTCAGTAATTTTTAAAACATTGTAAATAAAATACAAGGATGTTAGGTAACTAGTAAATGATGGAGTTAGGAGTACTTGCTGCTCTTTGGGAGGACATGGATTTGATTTGCAGAGCCGTATGGCAGCTCACATCTGTCTATAACTCCAGTTCCAGAGGATCCAATATCCTCTTCTGAACTTCATAGGAACAAACCCCACATACTGTTAATAGGCATACATGCAGAGAAAACATTCATACACAAAAACTAAGCACCTTTAAAAATAAAATAGTGAATACAGAAAGAGGAGAAAAAGAAAAATCTTTTCTTACATCAAACTCAATTTCTCATCTCAAAGATAAATTATTTGGGCTGAAGAAACAGTTCGATGCTTACGAGTACTTATTACTCTTATAGAGGTTCCAAGATTGGTTCCCAATACCAATGTATGATGGTTCACAACTGCCACACTACAGCTCCAGGGTCTACAATGCCTTCTTCTGGCCACTTCATGTACCTACTCTCTTGTATATATCAGAATGCATAGCAGACACATAACTAAAAATAATTTATGTTTATGCCTCCCTGAATGTCTACATACCGTGTGTGTGCACCTGGTATGGAGTACCAAAGAAGGCACTGGATCCCCTTGGGATTGGAATTAAGACAGCTGTAAACTGTGTTCTGGATGCTGGGAATTGAATTTGGGTCCTGTGGAGAACAGCCAGTGCTCTTAATCACAGAGGCATCTCTCCAGCTCTCAAAATTATTAAAAATAAAAATAAAAAATTACTGGGCTGGGTGACATAGCTCTATGGTAGAGCCTTTTCCTAGTATGAATGGGAAGTTAGGTTGGGTTTTCAGCACAGAGTAAGAAAGAAGGGATAGAGTAAGAGAGTAGTAAATTATCATTTGTACTTTTTGCATTGCACGAACACTTTTTAATAAAGTATTGTTAAGTTTAAAGTTTCGAGGTCTCAAAACAACAAAATACACTGAAAAGAGTGTTAAACAAGGCGATTCCCCATTCCATCCAGTATCTTCTCCCGGTCCCCCAACCCCTCGCTGCATTTATAAGTTTGCCTTCCTTAACCCCCTCACTTTCTCTGCCTCATTTGCTATCCTGTGTGCAATCAATGCAACTGTCAGTCTTTCTCTTGCTATTTTCACTTTCCTTTCCTGGTTACTAATATCCTCTTCGGTGACCAGAAATTGTTTGCAAAGGATCTGTGGGATATTTGCTTCTGGAACCATCTTCGTCAAATGTGAAGTTGACTCAAGGGTGGGCATGAGCCTGGGGTCAATGCTGTTGGCTTGAGTCCCTGAAACAGATGCATCTGTGTCTCTAGGTGTAAGGTCTCGCAGAGCTTTGGCTAGGTCTGAAGTGCTCAAGAGTTCTCCTGCACTGCTGCAGGCCTGGAGTCCTTGCAGTCTCTTCTGCCAGCAGGCTTGTTCAGGCTTCTCCAAGGTCTCCTCCCACTGATGGTATCTTACCTCATTGCCCAGATGGGATGTGATTCTAGTGACTGGCCTCTTGAATGTGTAACTGGACATCCTCAAGGGGATTGAGGTGCTTAAACAAGGCTTTGGCTTTGATGGATTCTCACAGTCACGTTGCTTCCTCTGTGAAGTCTTGCCCATCTGACTCCGTACTTAATCCTATAAACAAAAGTCATGAAACTGGATCAATGTGATGGTGGCTGTCTTCTTTTATTATTTATGTGGTACTTATCAATTATGAATGCTGCTTTTAATGCCCACCTTCCCCACCTCCCTCTGGTGAAGGATTTGACTTGTATTAAGGAACATCAAACAGATCTAAGTTGAACACAAAAAGCTCAAAGTCAAAACTCTCCCACCACATTGCAGAAGTCCCTCCTTTGCTTGAGTGTTTTTTGTTTATGTTTTTTGTTTTTTTTCTGGCTCTCCTGCCAGCTGCTTGAGTCCTCTCATTCCCTGTCATGATACACAGTCCACAGTCTTCCTCTAAGTCCCTAAAGGTACCATTCTTCTATGTTATTTGACAATGAATTTGTTATGAACCTTCTCATTTTCATAGCTTCATTAACACTTAAATCAACAGAAGGTGTGCAACAAAAACAGTGTCTCCAGGACACAATAGGGCCATTGCAATCAAAACCAAAGTAGCCCTAATTACTTGCACAAAACCTGTACAAGATCAGGCCAGCCAACATTACAGCACAGATATGGGAGAAGCTCATGGCAGTTGATGGCTGCTGAGGGAAGAACAGTGAGTTTTCTTCAGAGATATGGCCCCTGGGGGGATGTTCCAGTAGCTGGCCCTGCACCCATGAACATACTGGGAATAGTAAGGACATGGAGTTAGGAGGGAGAAGTGATGAGGGTACTTGGGTAAACCTGGGAATTAAAAAGAAAAAATGGATAATTTGTGGTTTTTTTGTTTTTGTTTTGGTTTTTGTTTTTTTTGTTTTTTTGTTTTTTTGGATGAGACAGAGTTTCTCTGTGTAGCCCTGGTCTGGATGTCCTGGACTCTCTTTGTAGACTAGGCTGGCTCACACAGATCCACTTGGCTCTGCCTCCCTGAGTGCTGGGATTACAGGTGTGTGCCACCATGCCTGGTTAATAATTTCATACATGTATGAAACTTTCAAATAATAAACATTTATTTTAAAAAATCAATAGTAAAACTACCAACAATATCACTCTTGAATAATCACCACAAGACCTGAGACACATTTATCAATCCAGATGGTCATGTTCTTAGTAAGTAATTTAGGAAATGTATTCATATAGGAGCGGAAAGAAAAGGAAAAATTTTGATTTCTAGTGGGTTTTGCTCCATTTTATGTAACAGCACTATTAACTACTTCTCAAGATCAAAAGTTGACTCCTGACTACTTATTTTCACATTATTCTCCCCTTTTTACTTATTTTTATCAACCTATATGAAGTACACAAAGGGGCTTCACTGTAACATTTCCGTATTCATTAATAATGCACCTTGATCATAGTCACTACTGCTATTGTTCTTTGTTATGCCCTTCTCCCTCCTTCTTTTCCTATTTCCCTTCTACATTCATGTTTCCCTTTTTCCATGTCACATTCTTTTTATTTAAAACACACTTCCTGTGTCAAGGTGGCTCTGAAGGTAAGGGCCTTGCTGCTGAACCTGAAAACCAGAGCTTGACTGGCAGAACCCGACCTGTCCTTTCCTCCACAGGCTTATCATGGCATATCTAGACCTGTCCTCTACCAAAAAGAATATAAATGTCAAAATTATTTTGAATATATAGTTTCCACATGAGAGAAAATATGGCAATCATCTTTTCTTTTGTATGCATGTGTAGCATGTGCTTATGTGCCTGTGTGCCTATGGAAGCCTAAAGTTGATGTCACGTGTATTCTGTAATAGACTTCCACTTTATTTATTGAGCCAGAGTCTCATTGAACCTGGAGCTCACCAATACCAGGCAGTCTAGCTAGAAAGCTTGCTCCTGAGATCCATTTCTGTCTTCTTGGTGCTGGGATTACAGGTGGCTACCATACTTGCTTGGTTTTTGTTTTAATATATTTTATCTTGATATCAATCATATCATTTCTCCTGTCCGTATCCTCCCACTAAATCCCCTGTATGCCCTTCCTTGTTTTGTTTTTTTAATTCATGACTACCTTTTCTTTATTAATTGTTGTTACATTCACACCTGTATATCCATATATTCCTAAATATTGGCTGACTTCTTTATGTGGGTTCTGGGGATTCAAACTCCAGTCCTCATAATTACACAGCAGTGTTTTATCCACTGGGCCATTTTCCTAGCCTGGTATTTGTCTTTACAAATCTGACTTCTTTCACTCAATATGATGCTCTCTCATTCCATCCACTGTCCTACAACTGGCACAATAGTACTCTTCTTTATGGCCAAGTAACAGTCCATTGTGTAGGGGCTGCTGATGGAGATCAATTGCTAGAGTGCTTGCCTAGCATGCACAGGACCCTAAGTTTGATCTCCACAAAACAGAGTGTAGTCATACAGGTTAGTAATGATAGCACTTGGGATATAGAGGCAGGAAGATCAAAAATTTAAGAGCATCCTTAGCTACCCAGTGAGTCTGAGGCTAGCCTGGACTGAAAAAAACAAAAAACAAAAACAAACTATTGTCTATATATATTCTATAGAGAGAGAATGTATGAGAGACAAAATCCTAATGTCTATTTATATATTGCATTTTCTTGATCCATTCATATGATGATGGGTGTTTGGGCTAATTCTACAATTGGACTTCTGTGAAAAGTGTTCTTTCACATTAACATATGAAGTACAGGCATTTACAGATCAATATGATGATGTGGTGCATACATATATTGCATTAGGATTAAACCAAGATAATTAATACTTTAATCATTTTAACATTTGCCATTTCTTTGTATTGGGAAGCTTCAAATTTCTTCCCTAGTTCTTTATGATATGTATGGAATATTATGAACTACAGTCCCTCGCTGTGTTATAGAATATAAGAACTGATTCTTCCAGTGTAATTTTGGTACCCATAATCCAAGCTCCCTCCCTATTCCATAGCAATATTCAATTCTATGATCTGTGATCTTAATAATTACATTGGTATTAATGAAAACTTTTCCATTTATCTTACCCACCTTGTAAAACGTCAAATCTGGACGACTGCCATCATCACCATGCTACAGCTGTTGACGGCATTATGATTCCTGTTGGAAGAAGTATCACACAACATACTATTTTGGTGCTACTAATATAAGATACTAATACTAACATGGAAAGTCATAATGCCTGGGTATTTTTGTTGGAGGTTACTGCCCGCTGGATACACCCATCCTTGTTTGTGTAAACCTGCCTAAGACATACCTAACTGGTTGATTAAATAGCCTATCCCTGGGCAGGGCAGAATGAGGTAGGCATGGCTAGGGTTCCTGGGATTTTGAGAAGAATCATGGGACACTGACAGACAGGAAGAAGTCGGTCACCATAGGTTAGCATGGAGAAAAAACAAAAACAAAAACGTGGAACTGGAGAAAGAACTGCAATGATGGTGTAGAAAGACCCAGACAAAGAATAAAAGCGAGTACCATGGGATTTTGGATGAAAGGTAATCCAGATGAGGATTAAGGTGAATGGCACTGGATGGGGGCTGGGAGCTGGATGGTGAGGATAGTGAAATATCTGCCTAGCCCAAGGTAAACAAGGCAATTATAAATTTTACAGGTGTTTTATTATCTGTGATAGCAGGTTACATAATTCTGCTGTGATAATCATAGGGCATACAATAATATACAGCCCAACACCTTTCCTTTTGAACTTACTAAACACATTTTCCTTTCTATGTATTAGTTTACAGATTCACTGAATTTCCCTCAAGCCTGTTTGATACTTTTTCCATTTGTACTTTTTATCATTTCCCCATTTAGGTCCACTTCCTGTTACTGTGATAAAATACCTTGAAAAAAAACTGGATGGGAGGAGGGGCCTATTAGGCTTACAATTCCAGATTATAATTCACCACTGTGAAGACGTCAAGGCAGCGTTTTACATCCACAGCCCAGAGCAAAGGAAAAACCCTCACATACTTACATACTCAAGTTCCCTTTAAACTTTCCCAGTACCTCCTGGGAAAACTGTAACCTGGACTGAAGTTTTAGGGTCCAGATGGCATACTTACATATCTTACACTGTTTTTAAAGTTCTTCCAGTTCTGTTGATATTTCCTTTACCTACTAATCTGAGCTTTTTCTATCTTCCTGTTTAGTAACCTTATGCCTACAATACACCAAAAAGCCCTCCCCTCTTCAACATCTTTCTAATGACTCCTTCCTTCAGCATTTATTCATGTTTACACCTCTCTGAGCTATATAAAAATCCCTTGCCTAACCTTCTCTATCGCTTCCTCTTATCAGAAAGAGACATCTGTATTATGTCTGCTCATAAAGGGCCATCTACATTATATTTTTCTGTAACATCTTACCTCCATCCAGTGCCTTGGGGTACTTGGAACTTTCATATGCTGTCATCATTCTGTGGCTCCTTCCCTTGAAAAAGTCACAATGACCCTTTGTTATTAGATCCCAAAGGAACGTTTCACAAATCTTTAAGTGGAAAGCATTTGAAGCAACTCAAGATGTGAATTTTATTTTACAACTGTGTGTGTGGGGGGGGGGGGGGATTTTGTGTTTTCTTTCTTTCTTCCTCCTCTCTTTCTTTCTTTTATTAGAGACAGTTTCTGGATCCACATAATTCTTATTGGCCTTCAACTTGCTGTATAGCCCAGGTTGACCTCAAACTCACAATCCTGTCTCAGCCGTAGCCTCTCAAATGAATTATCACACCTAGAATAACCACAAATAACATATGAATACAGATCGTGTACATATAATAAAATTCAACTCATATACTGATATGTGCTTTTAACAAAAAATATACATGTAATTTCTAAAATGTATTTTTTAAATGTAAATAACTATAAAAACAATGGCTATGTATTAAAAAACTTGATAAGGTTTTTATATTTTCAACACAAACAAGTGGTAAGTTTTTAAGACTAGCATATTTAACATATTTAACATGATTTCAATATTTTACAATGCACGCACATATCAAAACATCACATGGTCACATGATACCTCTTATGGCCTGAATCTGAACTGTATATGCTTATATAGGCTTATATTTTGAATTCTCAGTCTCCAGCCTGTGGTAGTGTTTTGAAGGTATAGAGCCTTTAGCAGGAGAGCTCTGGTTGGAAGAAGGAAATCACTGGGGACAGGCAATGTGAACATTCTAACCACCTCTGGGTACATATTAGCTGTCAAGAAGGAAATCACTGGGACAGGCAATGTGAACATTATAACCACCTCTGGGTGCAGATTAGCTGTCTCTGCGTCTTTGTTTGCCCTCTACATACAACAAATTTCCTCACAACAATCAAAAGCCATGAGTCCTATCAGAACAGATTGTAACTTTCTGAAACTGCAGCTCAATAAACTTTCTCTGCCTTAAATCATTTTTATATTTTAACCAGTGAAGCAAAAGTAACTAATAATTTGTTCTGTAAATATGTAAAATTTCTGTTTTTCTAATAGCTAAAAACAAATTTACATAAAAAGAATATTCTATGTTATTATATATAAAATATAACTTTTGTATCTATATAATGCTTCAGATTTTTGGTAAATTTTATCATTCTTAAGTCTTTAAATTTTTGACAAGTAGTATACTTGTGAAGTGCAATGTGATGTTTTGAAGTATTCTCTGTCATTGCCTTAACTCCTATAGCTGTTTTATTAAAGATTTATTTATTTATTATCTATATATAGTTCTGCCTGCTTGTATGCCTGCATGCCAGAAAAGGGCACCAGCTCTCATTATAGATGGTTGTGAGCCACCATGTGGTTGCTGGGAATTGAACTCGGGACCTTTGGAAGAGCAGACAGTGCTCTTAACTCTGAGCATCTCTCCAGCCCACTCCTATATGGTTCACCAGCTTTGAAGGTAATTTTCCCTTTGGTGGCATGAAAGATACAGGGTATGAAAACAAGGACAAAAACTGAGATTTTCTAACAGAAAGAAAATAATCTATTAGACAGAAAATAGATGAAACAAATGAGAAGGGAAGAAAAAGAAACTGAGAGGCAAAGAGAGGGTAGACAGATGTTGAGCAACAAATAACAAAGAAATATGAAATGAAGACCAAAGTGCACATGGAAGGGGTAGAAAGAAGACAGAGGCTGAGGAGAAGAAGATGGAGGAGAATGATGAGGAGGGAGGAGAGAAAGGTGGAGGAAGAGAAGGGACACTCAGATGAACAGACACAGAAACTCTTTTCCTACTACACACTAACTCTTCATCCTTCTTCCCAGGCTAGGGCATCCACTATTCTATTTTCTACGTCATATATAGAGATGGCTATATATAGAAACAGACAGCATTCATCTTTTATGAGTAGCATACTTCACTCAACAAAATGTTTCATTCATGTTGTACTATATGTCAAAATTTCCTTCATTTTTAAGGCTGACTCCTATTCTAGCCACAGTTAAGTTAACAATGTAAAGGGTGAAGTTGCTGGCAACTCATTGCCTAACTGGTCCCTACACAGGTCTCTACTGAAAGCAGATGATCGCTTATAAAACATTTCCTACCACACAGGTGACTGCAGTAGACATGGAAACAGGGACAGAAACCCATCTGTCCCTCGGAACTGAAGTCGTTATCCTGGCTCCAGTCAGTTCTGCTGCTCACACTCAGCATTGTGGTCCTTGTCTCCACTCCTGAGAATAGATTAAATTCAAAATAAAACCATTTCGACCAAGAGAACAGAGAATGTGCAACACACACAATGCAATATACTATATATAGATATATACACAAAGGTTGAGGCAATGGCCTCCAACACAGCCTGAGATTAGTCTGTCCTGCATAAAAACCCCATTTTATCGCATTATCAGTATAGTTGAGCGAGTATGGGTGCTTGCCTCCAACCCTGGCAACTTAAGTTTGATCCCTGGGACCCACATGGTAGACGGAGAGAAGTGACTCCTGAGGAATGTCCTCTGACTTCTGCATGCAGACACACACGATAAAGAAAACTCATTTTCAAATTAGCATATATTAACTGCACAAAGAAATGGGTTTGTGACGTTTCCCTACTATATTTTCTCCTCGATTCCCTGCATAACAGAAAGCACACAATACTTTTCTTTGTGAGACTGGTTTACCTCTTTTAATATGATGATCTAGTATAATAATCCCTCCTCACCCCCCCCCCTTTTATTTTTCAAATAAATGACCTATTCTTTATGGTTGGACAGAATTCCACTGAATATATTTACCACATTTTATCCATTCATCTATTAATAGGACATAGGCAAGTTGCACCTTAGCTATTGTGAAAAGTCAAGTAACAAACATGAGTATGTAAATATGTCTACAGCAAGCTAATGTAATTTTTGACACACGGCAGAGTCACCGTGGAGGTAAAACTTCAATTAAGAAAATGCCTCCAACAGATTGGCCTGGTGACAAGTGTGTGGGGTACTTTAACATTCATGGCTGATATAGGAGAATCGACACCACTGTGGGCAGGAAATCTTAGGTTGTGTGAGAAAGTAAGGTAAACAACGCATGGGAATAACACAGTAAGTAGTGTTCAATGATGGACTGTGATCAGGATGTCTTTTCTGCCTCAAGTGGCTTTTCTTGTTGTTGTTCTATCCTAGCGGTAGAAATCAACCTAGAATACTGACTGAGTCTTTGTAGTATATGTCCAATAGTATAGCGGGAGCTTTTATATCTCAGTTAGAATGCCTTTTATCAAGAAAAGTAAAAAAACAAAATGAAACAAACAAACAAACAAACAAAACCATGTTGTTAAAGACACAATGTAAAGAAAACGAGGAACGAATCCCCACCGCAGCCACTTCCTCGGAACTATCTGCCCCGTTACTTACCTAACCTGGTCCCCTAAGCTTGGCTCTTCCAGGTTCAGTCAAGGTCCGTTCCTCCAACAGTGCCCCGCCGCCGGGGCCGCCGCTGGTCTCCTTGGCTGGCCTATCCCAAAGTCCAACTGCGTACATTGTCATTAAGCAAAGGGGGAAGAACACTTACAATCTTGAGCGGTCCGAGGATCCCAAATGTGCCCACTAACCCTGCCCTGAAACCCGGACGAACTCGTGGGCGGAAGTGAGCTGCGAAGCTGCCCGCACAGAGCCGGAAGTGGAAGCGCAGGGCGGAACTAGAGGAGGAGCCCGGCTTAGGGAGTTGGTGAGGCTTCATGCAGGCTGCGGGGAGGAGCCCTGTAGTGCAGGCACCTTCTGGGCTTGCGGTCGGCCGAGAGCGTCCTCCAGCCAGAATCCCCAGATTCCTGCCTCCTCCCGGAGGCCTCGGGGTGCTTCCGCGGCCAGAGAGAAACCCGGAGCTCTGCTACCTCACAGCTCTAAGGATGCTTTTTGTTCTCACAGACAGAGGCGTGTCGGGCAGAGCGACTGTCTTCCAGCGGGAGGCTCAGGACGCTCTTCTGTATTCTGCCACGCAAGGAGGAAGCACGGCAAATTAGCAGTGGTGCTGAGTGTGAAAAATCCTTCAGCTTTGTGAAGTTCAGCCCCATCACTTTTAGGCCCTCTAAGCGACAAGGCATGTTTAGTACACATCGATATCTTTCCAGTCAAGCTGGGGAATTCAATAGATGCACCATTTCAGCTTCTGACTGCCCATTTGAGCTCGTGCCTGCATAGAGGTCCGGTAATTACGTTTTCCCAGTCTCTAATTACATGTTAAATCTGTAAATGCACGTGGAAGAAGGGTGACGAAGGTTTTGTTTTTCTAAAAATTTTAGTTCTCTCTGTAAAAGGCCTCAGCATCAGTTTTTGTGTCTTTTTTGTTTTCCAGACCAGAAAAACATCACTCACACTCTGATTTGTGTTGAAACTTCAGCGTTGTGTTGAAAATGCCTCAGAGTCCACCTGCCGTCATTCATTGATGAATTTCTTGTAACCAGGTGAGTACGATGTGGAATGTGAAACAATAGAGTTCCAGCCTGACCCTGCGGCATGGAACTTCTGTAGGGCTTTTCTTTTGCTTGTAACAGGTTGCAATTCTATGGATGCATCCACTTAATGAGGGTTATCTCAGAAAGCTGTATTAATGTTTGATGGGTTATATTCAAGGGATGGATACAGATGTGCAATAAGTAAATGTAACTAAGTGTAAATTACACAAAATAAGCATTTATTAACCATGAATATGAATAAGCATATAAATGCAGAATTTTCTTGTGTGTCCAGTACCAAAATTTTCAGGATTGTATATTAAGTACAAATATGTAAGATGTGTCCATGCAGTTTTAGTACTTACAAGTCTTCACAGTAAATACTAGGACTACCCAGTGGCATTCTTCAAGCCCATTCTATGTGACTTCTGAAAACTTGTATGTTTTAGAATAAAGGGGCATGTATGAAAAAGATGTTTTGACTTTTTTAGGAACAGAAATCTAAAATTGAGTAGATTAGCTAGGCGTTTATGAGATTGAAAACGTGAAAGAATATCAAAGAACACTTTTCATATTAAAGGGTAAGATACAAGGCTGTCCTTCCTACCTTGCCTCCTAAAAGGAATTTAACATTTCTGAAATATCAGTATATTTTCTATAATATGGAAGATATTTATTAGCAGTAAGTATTTGGGAATCAAACACTTGTCATGGACAAGCTGGGCAAGTGCTCTTCCACTGAGCCATATCCCTACTTTTGCCATTTTTTAAAAAATTTTAGCTTTCCTATAATCATATTAAGGGAATATTTGGTTATTATGTAATTGATAGTCATTATTACACAAGTTAGGATGATTAAGATCCTTATCTCACTCAAGGCTAAAGAATTTTCTGGGACAGAGGACATTGAGGATTCAGAACAGGCCTAGATGGTCTAAGACAGATGGTCACTTTCATGAGCTGGGCCCTAGGTTTGATGCCTGAGTCCCGAAACAGACTTTGTTCTGTCTCTGTGGAATGCACATTCTAACAGAAAAGATAGTAAAAATGAGAATACTGAGGACTGAATCCAAGAGGAGAGCAGAGCCATTTGGAAAGTAGTAGTAATTGGCTTATAAGCTAATCGTGTCTGGTATCACAAATTACTATAAACAGTGGCTTCAGATGGCATGGAAACATAAAAATTCTCTTGAGGTTCTGGAGCTTAGACTTTCTAAGTGCCTCAGGCAGTTTTCCTTCAAGCTTTTAAAAAGGCCTTCCCATTGTTAGATAAACTATCCACATTCCTTGACTCGTGGTTCTTTCACACACACACACACACACACAATAGGCTCTCATTCTATAGAACCCTGCGTGGCCTCCAACTCTTGGATCCTTCTGAGGCCTCTCCCTCATGAGTGCTTAAGCCTTTAAGCATATACACCACTATACTTGGCAATCTTTCTCCATTTTTAAAACAAACAAGGAGGTATCTCCAACTTTCTTTGCATCTGTATTTGTCTGCCTTTTATCCTGTCTTTATTTCTTTTTCTTTCTGTCCCCTCCTGTCTCTAGCTGTTCTATCTCCCTTCTTACATCCCTCACCTTCTTTCTCTCTGATGCTTTCTGTTGTCAACTCTCAGATTCTGATTCTTCTCTCCTTCCACTGTGTACAGTCCAGGAAAATCTCCTAACTCTAAGTTTTCACTCAAAGTTTTTAGAATTCTTTCTGCAAAGTATGGAAACATACTCATAAGTGCTGCAGATTAGAACTGAGGCACATTGGGAATAAAGAGAATATCTTCCAAAAAGCCCTAGGAGCTGAAGACTCCATTTTATCAGATTGTCCAAACTCCTTAAGTGTTTATGTTCTGTCCTCTGTCCTGCCTCATATACCCTAAACTGCTTTTCTTGGAATGCAGAGATGGTCAACTGATCCCCAAAAGCTGCTTTCATGGTGCTTAATTCAGACAAAGGAGACAGAGACCTCCATTTCCTGTAAAAAAAGAAATATCATGTATACACATACTACTTTTTTTCTTTCTTTTTGTTCTTGTTGTTGTTTGTTTCCAGACAAGGTATGTCTGTGTAGCCTGGGCTGTCATGGACTCACTTTGTTGACTGGGCTGACCCCAAACTCAGGAAGATGCACCTGCCTCTGCCTTCCTTAGTGCTGGGATCACAGGCGTGCACCACAGGATGTGGCTGAACACACTACTTTCTTTGTACCTTGATTTATTTTTTTTTCATTTAAATTGGAAATAATTTCTGTCAGTACCTGGAAATGTTTTCATATTTGCTTTTTTGTTTTTGCTGGCTTCATGCTTCTTCATTATGTAGTAGCCTACAGTTTTACTTAAACTTTTCCCATTTGGTGATTTTATTTATGTATGTGCTAGAGCCTGCTGGCAGAGTCAAACAGTTCTTGAGTGGGGAGTGATGATTGAAAGGAAATTTAAAAACTAAAACACTACACATGGGGTCTGTTTGAGAGGGCTACCAGTAGAAACTGTTGCTGGTTTATTCCATAACCCCTTTTCATAGTCAGAGCAAAGTACCTCAGTACAATGAAGGGGTTCATGGAGTAGTCAAATGTGTTTATCTCAACCACCTGTCTGTGTAATCCTCACACAAACAAAAGGAGTTGAACTTGGCAAAACATCCTGTCTGCTGTCTCAAAAAACAGGAGGTGAATTTGGCAAAACATCCTGCTTATCCCTGACTTCAGGTAAAGGCCAGGGTAAAAACATGTTTTTCCACTGAGAGCTCAATAACAAAGCAGCCTGACAAACAAGTGGCTGTCCACATGCCTCCCTTTTTTATGTTTTAAAAATTGGCCATAGCTTAAGAGCTATGGAGTGGAAGATTGTGCCTGTCTTAGGTTGTCTCTCTTGAAAGATAAATAATTACCTGTCATTGGTACATGAATTCTGTCATTCATACCCTGTCTTAGGTTGTACTTCCAACTTCCACTTAGGTAGACACTGGAGTTTAATCTTATGCAGATCAGCTTTAACTTCCAAAAGGCCTTGATGAAGGTTTTACTTATCACTGGTAGGAGACATGCTCCTAATAAGATTAATAAGCCAAGTCCTATAACAATCCGTAAAAGTGACTTAGAAGAT
This sequence comes from Pachyuromys duprasi, assembly GCA_028658305.1. Lineage (NCBI taxonomy): Eukaryota > Metazoa > Chordata > Mammalia > Rodentia > Muridae > Pachyuromys > Pachyuromys duprasi. The sequence continues at coordinate 14,219,689 of CM053747.1, read as the reverse complement.
GGCCTCTTATCAAAATACCAAACCTGAAAAACATTCACAGGAACTATAGTAAAAGGTTGCTGAATAACCAGAACCTGTTGTCCATTTGAAAGTTTAGAAATACAGTTTGTTAGTTTGCATTGAAGGCAAGAAACATTAAAGTTTGAATCATGTATAAAAACATTAACATTTCCAAACAACAAAGCATAGGGGAATTTACATAGGCTTCCCAAGAGTTTCTGTGGCAAGCTTCTAAATATAGGTCTGCTGAAAACCATCAGACCACCAAAGTCCCATAGCCATTCCTCTTTTTAATTCTTCCTGATTTTGTTGAGAATTGTCCTGATTACCAGATCAATCAAGTCCAGTCACATTGTACCTAAGAGGTTTCTCCGCACAACATTTTCTCCCAGGAGCAGACTGAAACAAATGTGGGTCAGGAGCATGAGCCGAATACAATTCTCTGTTCACCATCAGGGCAGAATTCACCATGGTCAGCAGCAGGAATATCCTCCTTTTGGGGAACATCTGCAAATCTCACCAACCTTTCTGGGATCCACTTGGCTCCTTCAGTGTCCTGCAGAAAAACACGAATATCAATACAGGGTTGGAGCCCTGCCATATTCCAGTAATTGGATCTTTCCATTTCACTTGGGGATAATTATCTTTGGTATTAGGGTGCCACAATTGATCAGCCACAGAATGGCCTTGTATATCCACATTCAAAAAATTTAAAATAAAGAGAGTGTGATTAAGAATTGGGGATATAACTCTCCTGTTTTTATTTTTTATTTTTTTACAGATTTTTAAAATATATCCAATAGCCAATAATCTATAACCAAGACATATTGAACATGGTTAACTTATGTATTCAAAGCAGACAAAACACCTTGCTATTTGTTAAATTTGATTTTTATGACCACAGAATCTTTGTAGCAGAATTAACCATAGTTTTCTTACTGGAAAAACTGAGAAGCTGCCTTTTCCCCCTACCCCCTAGCTCAAGTGATTTTTGCTGTAGCTTGACACTGCTCAGCGAATTCTAACTTCCCTAACTAATTATCTTCTCCTGCTAAACATTCCCCTGCTAATTGATTCCAGTCCCCTGGGCAGAGAGCCTCAGTAGACAAGGACTTTAACAAAGCTTGAGTAAAAGGTGCTATAGAACCATATTGAGAGCATGCAGTTTTCAATTATTTTAATTGAAGGTATAGGAGCATGGACTCTCAATATATTACCCTGTCCATCAGGTTACTCTATAATTGGAAAGCCATAAAACTCATATCTTCTCCTTTCTGCCTAGCTTGTGGTAAAGAAGCTCATAAAGGGGATATAGTTGCTCACACAGTGAATCAAGAATAAGATCCCCTTGTCTTTTGAGCTACAGCAACTGTAGCTGTCTCAGGAGGAGGGTCCAAGCCTGCAATCAATAAGGGAGTTAGAGTAGGGGAATTGAGCCTCATTTTCCCTAGTAGTTAATTCTCCGGTTTTGTTGTTGTTGTTGTTGTTGTTTATTTCCTCCAAGCCCCATTCCAACTTTTTTATTTCTTTTTGCCAAGGCTTAAGTTTTTTAATACTCATACCCTGAATTGGAGGCTATCTCTCAGAATAGTACTTAGCTGCTTCTTCCTCCACCTCTGCAACCTCATCAGAATCCAAGTCATCCTCAAAGTCTTCTTCTAACAAGAAATTGTCATTAGGAAGGACATATACCTCTTCTGGAGGAGCCAATGGTTTAATTTCAGTTTGTCCTGAAGCCTCCCATCTTTGTTTCCTCTTTCTCTCTAACCCTGAAAGTTCCACTTTCTCAATTCTGTGCCACATATAGACTATCTCTAATTAAACTCCATACAAAAAACATGAGGCTGCTGCCTTGTCCCATTTTTTTATCTCAAATTTTACTCACTATATCCTTTTTTCTTTATGATAACACCCACAGTGTCCTTCACTGCTTCCCCATATCTCAGGTTCCTGTTCGGGCGCTAGATTGCTGGAGACTGCCAGCAGAGTCGAACTGTTCTTGAGTGGGGAGTGAGGACTGAAAGGAAATTTAAAAACCAACACACTACACAAGGGATTTTTTTGAGAGGGCTACCAGTAGAAACTGTCGCTGGTGTATTCCATAATTCCTTTCATAGTCAGAGCAAAGCACTTCAGTAAAATGAAGGGGTTCATGGAAAAGGCAAACTTGTTTACCTCAACCACCTGTTTGTGTGATCCTCACAAACAAAATGAACTTGGCAAAATATCCTGCTTATCCCTAAATCTAGGTGAAGGCCAGGGTGAAAACATGTTTTTCCACTGAGAGATCAGTAACAAATCAGCCTAACAAAACAAGCGGCTCTTCATATGTATATATTTCATTGATGATGTATTTATTATTTCTTTTTAATTTAATTATCTTTTGTTTTTATGTGTACTACTGTGGAGGTGAGAGGACAACTTGCAAAGTTGGTTCTCCTATATGAGCTTTGTTTTTCTCATTACACTCATTTATTTTGTGTGTGAGTGTTATGTGCCATAGCGTGTTGTAAGAGGACAGCTTGCCAGTTCTCATTTTCTATCATGTGGGTCCCTAGGGTCAAGAAAAATTGTGAGGCTTGAAAGAAAGTGCCTTTACCTGCTAAGCCATCTCCCCAGATACATTTGTGATTATTTTAATTATTTGCTATTATAAATACTGTCAGTTATCTTACCCTAGTCCATAGTATTTATATGTCATCGACATAATTCTTAGCAATAGGCTTGAGAGGATAAATACTGAAAGTTTATGGTCTTTATTGTAATGTTGGCAGATTCATTTCATAAGAGCTATACCCAGCTGTATATGAGAAAGCTTTTCCCTATGTCCTCAGCAAAGGCTTCCATGGTTTTGCTCATAGAGCACATGGGAGATAGTGTCAGGTGACAGTATTTTGTGCCTATGATTCAAGGGTATTTTTCCAGAGATGGAAGTGGTAGATAGTAAATATTACCATTTGTGGAGTAAGTAGAACAAGAGGAAAGGAGAGATCATGAGAAATATTGGCTAGTATAGGGAAGCAGGCTGAACAGTGACTAAAATGAAAATATGCTTAGGTCATAAGACTATTTCACCACAGAGGATGCTACCTGGCTTGACTATCAAGATGGATAACTTGAAGGAAAAAGATATATGGGACCATCAAGAGTGAGTGTGTCACCAAGAACCATCCAACATTGGTGATTGTTCACTAATACTGGAAAGCTGGAACTCAATGCACTGCTTGCAGGCAGCTCCATAAGTCAGAGAATGTCTCATCCACACCGCTTAGCTGATCTGATCCTTTTCAGGCAGCCAGGCTGGTCTGTCTCCTCAGCGGTCCTTACTGCTTATACAATCCTGGACAAGATCGGGATCTTATGAATCTGGTCAATTTTACAGATGTCTGAGGTCTCCTGGGTTGTTTACTTTCTATGAGTTAAGGCACCTCCTTTTAGAATTTCCAGAGTCTCAATAAGCCTCCTTTAGAACTTCATGAGTCCTAACAAGCCAAAACAGAAATGGCTACACTCCACCAATAAAGTATTCCCCAATTTGTGTGATCCTTTCAAGCAAATTAATCAAACCCAAGAAAGGTTCTTGGGAGCTCCAGTTTCCAGCCACTGGCTCAAGAGCATAGGGAAACTCCACTGAGTGACAACTGGCATATAAAGTTGGGACTTCGGGACACTCTGGGGACTGATCCTGCATCCTTTGAGTATTTAAGCCTGATGGGTGTATTCAAGCAGATCATGCCAGAAATGAATTGTATTAATATTTCTCCATGGTGAGGACTTCAGAATTGCTTGGTTACTTGAAGTGAGAAAAAATTTTATTGATGGTGATTTGAAGGCAGAAGGAAAACCAACTCCCCTTGTCCTCCCGTTCCCAGCCAACTTGCCAAGTAGAAAAAGGCTCAGTATAGGAAACAAAATGTGCATTTTAAAGAAGGCCAAGATGGACAAGCTGAAAAAGGCTCATCTTCATGTTCCTGGGAAAGAACATGGCTGTGCAGACTTCCTATCTTTTGTTGATTCCAGAGTGCTGCCTTGGTATCTTTGGAAGTCAGAAGTGTGGCGAGCCCATCTACTACCACAGTTCAAGAACTCTGGTATTGGAATCAGGATGGCAGCAACTGCCATTCCTCTAATATATGGTAAGTCACTGAGTCCTAGCAGCCCTTAGAGTAAAATTCAAAGGCCCCTCAAGCCCACAGTTCAGAAAGAGGTAGAGACTGGGTGGCCATTGAGGAGGCTCAGATGTAAGAAGGGAAGGCAAGGGTGAAGCCCTGTGGTCCTTGGATGTGATAGCCAGCTCTTGGGACAAGATGTAGCTACTGGGTATTGGTTGTGCCATCTCCATGTTGATTTTGAAAATTTTAGTCTCTTTTGATTTATACATTTAATTGTTCCTAGAATAAACGGTGATGACTGCAGAACATCAATTTCCTCCTCTGTGAACATGTACTCTTCCTCATAGGCAGTCAGACCCAGGTGCCATGTATCTTAGCTAAGTTGAAACAAGGTTGTGCAACGCTTATGGAAGCTGGAAGCTGTGACTGAATACCTGTGCAGGAGTGGAGGGATGTGATATGTGTGTGTGTGTGTGCAGATGCATGCTGTAGGTACTGGCAGTTTTATGTAGTTGGTCTCATAAACATCAGCATCCTAGGATGTCCTAGATTCTTATGATTTATTTCTTCCCTAGTTCAGTCATCTGTGTATCCATTTTCTTCTGAGAAAGGACACATGGGCAAAGAAGGGCTAACCAATAAGTTCTTGACAAGCTTGTTACAGGTAAGTAGATTTTAATTTTTTCCAAGTCATTCTTCCCATAAACCTATTACAATGCAGACTTATATAGTTCAACCAGGATCCCCAGGCATCTGGCAAGGGCTAGGAGACACCGCAGAAAATGTGTCTTACATAACATAAACTGCTCTGTCAAAGCTCCTTCCAGAATCTCTAAGGATATCAAAACTCCCTTAAGAGTTTGTGGTGAGGGCAAGTAAAAGTTTGACTCTGCTTACTTTCTGTCAGTTTATCACAGCCATGGGGGAATTATTCATGTACCAATTGTTTCTCCTCTGTTGTAGATTGTCCCAGGCCTGTGCTCAGCCCCAGGAAATGAGATTTTGGGAGCAAATAGTCAGAGTGGATAAAGGAAGGGACTTTGGGAAGTTGGGTATTATACAGGAGAGGAGCCAGAACACCAAGGCCAGAAGCCAAGGCAGATAGCATTCAACCTGCCTACCTGTATTATGCTTTCAGTTACCATCTGTGGGTCTAACATTTTGGGCTCTCTTCTCCTTCTCTTTGATGGGGCCCTTGGCTAAGCTGTGATGTGTGAATAATTTAGGAGTTGGTGTCCTTCGAAGATGTGACTGTGCAGTTCACACAGGAGGAGTGGGCTTTGTTGGATCCTTTGCAAAAAACTCTGTATAGGACAGTAATGCTGGAAAACTGGAAGAACCTGACCTCACTTGGTAAGCCACATCAGCCCCGCATTTGTTCAGGTTGCTTATTGATAAAAAACAAAACAATGTTTGAATATACAATTGAGTGGCTTTCATGTGTTCACCATGGTATATACAGCAGTGTAACTTCAGAATATTTCATTACTTCTGCTGTGGTTTGGTTTAGCCTCCCGAAAGTTTATGTGCTAGACACTTAGTTTGCTATGAAAGGCAGTGGCAAAGTAGTGACCCTAGAGTAGATGCTTAAATCTGATTCAGAATGGCAAACAAGATAGATACCAGAAGTGCAGGAGAAGAAACAGGATGGGAGCCTATGATAGAGGGTCCTCTGAAAGAATCCACCCAACAGTGGATCAAAGCAGATGCTGAGACTCATAGTCAAACTTTGGACAGAGTACAGGGCATGTTATGGAGAAAGAGAGGGGCGGAATTAGAGGGACATAGAGGGGACAGGAGCCCCACAAGGAAACCAACAAAACTAAAAGATCTGAGCCCCAGGGGATCCTTCAGAGACTGATCCTGATTATTTTAAAGTTGACTTTTTTACACGGTGTATCCAAAATGAGTGGAATAGGATCCTACTGTCTAATTATGGTGGGCAGTTAAACAGTGATAGTCGCCTCTGGGCCGCTTGACCAGTAACTTGTAGGGAAATATTTTTGGCAATAAGATTTCCACCTATGGGTCGATCCAATATGGCTGCCCCAGGAGGACACTGTGTCTGAGGAGCAGGACAGTAGTGTAGGCACAGTGACCGGGAGACTGAGATCTCTGATCTAAAACACCAGGGTTTGCGACTGCCAGGTGAGCAGAATTCCTATAGTGGGAAAATCAAGTGGGAAAGTCCAAGGGACACCCAGCTATTCCCAGGAAAAACTCCGGAGGGAGACAGGCTGCGCACAGCCGGGCTGGGCGCCTAAGCTGCCATTTTGGTCTGGGGCACACAGTACCCCAGACGGACTGAGTTTCACCCAGATACGGCGGGCTGCACTGCGCGGGCGCACAACCCTTTGTGCCAGCAGCTGCCACTTTGGGCTGGGGCACACAGTACCCCGAACAGACTGAGTTTCACCCAGATACTGCGGGCTACACCAGTCAGACCCACACCCCTAGGCACACCCAGCCACCACCCCGGAATGGGACTTATAGTATCAGGTCCAGACTGAGGTGCCCCAAATACCATCTCAGACCGTGGTGCACAGCCCCTGACCCAGAAGGAGGCGCCAAGACTCCAGTCCAGAAGAGAGCCCTTAGCAGCAAGCCCAGGGCAGAGCTCGGAGCCTCCTGACCAGAGCAGCGCCCCCAGCAGACATATCAAAGGGGAACATGCAGCCTCTGGCATAGAGTGAGGAGCCAAACCTCCAGACCAGAGGGGAGACCAGCCTGTAGTGCTCACAGCCTCTAGCAGAGAGCACGAAGCCAGGCACACAGATCCCACAACAGAGTTCAACTGAGGCAACAACA
>CM053747.1:14194608-14212269 GCA_028658305.1 Pachyuromys duprasi | reverse complement strand
GTGTTGGGGAGGGTGGGAGGGAGGGGGCTACGCTAGGGATGCAAAGTACCTAACCTATGATTGATAACAAAAAAATAAATTAATAATAAAAAAAAGATTTCCACCTATGAAAGGTACTTCTCTTCAAATATATATATATATATATATAGTATGTATATATATGTATATGTATATCATGTATATATATATGTGTGTGTGTATGTTTATATATATATATATATATAAAGCTTGCAAACAAAATGGATTTCCATAAGCTTCTCTTAGTTACTGGTCTGTCACTGTGATAGGCAACTTATAAAAGTATTTGAGTATTTGCTTACAATTTCAGAGGATTATTCCTTCGCCATCATGGCGCATAGCATGGCAGCAGGTAAGCAAGCAGGCAGGCAAGACTATGGAGTAGTAAGCTGAGAATTTACATCATCTGCAATGTTGAGGCAGAGAGTGAGAGACTGTGATTGGTGTGGGCATTTGAAACCTTAAAGTCTACCCCTAGTGACAGAGCTCCTCTATCAAGGCCACACTTCTCAATCCTTCCTAAACAGTGCTACCAACTGGGAACCAAGTATATAAGCTTATAGGGGTCACTCTCACTCAAACCACAAGGCTTCTTTATAGATCCTAGTTTGTCTAATCCACTCTTTACCATCTCCTCTCTCCAATCACCCTATCTCTACTTAATTAAACCATTAACCTTGAATGTATCTCCCATGTCCTTTCATGCTACTTGTGTCCAACTAGTTCTTATAATTGAGGGTTCCCCCCCTTGGGTTGGAAGATTATGGGTTTTAATATAGCTTTTTGTTATTGTTGTTTGTTTGTTTTGAGACATTCTCCCTATGTAAAAGGCTGGCCTGGAACTCTTTATGAAGACCACGTTGCCTTCAAACTTGCAATGATCTTATATATGTATATTAACAGCATCCTAGTAAAAGTCTATGGCTGGGGAGGTCATAGGCTCTGGAATGGAACTAGTTATTGTTATTTTACTCAATGGTCATGCTATCAAAATACCTTCTAAATATTTGTGCTTACACCCGTAGACCTGGGCTACTTTCAACCTTGATTAAAGAAGCTGCTTTTTGCAGTGGGCAACAGTCAATAGAGAGATGCATCAACTGGTCAAATGCTGAGACTCAGAGACTCAGTACCCAGTTCTAAAAGGGGTCTCTATATTACCACTGCCCCCTAAGACTTAAGGAACATCACAGAAGATGAGGTGGGAAGAATCTAATTTGGAGGCTAGGGAGGAACATATGAAATATGACTTTCTGGGCATGATGTATCTAGCACACTAATGAATTCACAGCAGCTGTGATTACTTGAATAAAACATGGGTAAGCTCAAGCCAGCCACTTTCATTCATAGTTGGGATAGGTGGTATCTAGGGCCCACCACTTACTGGGGAGCTGAGGCAGTTGATAGAAACTGAGACACATAAGGTTGAGAGAGGGACACATATTGAGTAGGATATAATGTGACCATGCTTCTTTTATTTATGTATACAATTCTCAATAAAAGTTTGAAAACGAGCTTTGGATTTTAGAGTGTTTGGAATTTTTCATTAGGTTATTGAATCTGCAGCAATTCTGGAGTTGATTTTTCTCTATCTTTGGGGTTACATGTCATTGTACGTAACATTACTGATGTTTCAAAACTAATTTTTCAGTACCTGTATTTATCAGGTGTGGGTACAGATAATTTGTTGGCTATTTCTTTGAAGTCCTAGAACTAAAATCCTAAATCTCTTAATCTCTTCAAAATGTCCTTTATATTTACATGAGGATGTATAAATACTAAAACTAAGCAAGATGGTTTCTAATACTATCTTGACCTTCTACTTCATGCAAAGCTAGAGATCAACTAAGAATGTGAACCTAGTGCCTTATAAGGTCTTTTCTAAATGTGGCTTTGGTTATGTCTGTAACAATCTTGATTCTGGAGAATATTAGGTATCTTTGCAGTACCCTTCTAGGCAAACATCCTTTGTCTGTTTTTCTTCTGGGCTCTTTTTGCTAATGCTTGTTTTTGTCTACTATTTTTTCTTCTACATTGGCTTTTAAATGTGTTTATCACACATGTCTCAGAGTGTGCAGTTAAACAAATAAAGGAAAGCCCTTTAAGCCAGTATTGCAGGAAGTTCCTGGAGGTCAGAAGAAAACATTAAGTGCTATACTCTGTTTTGTTCCTGCCCTTCTCAGGTCGATACCTAGAACAGAGATGAGATGTGTGTGAGCCAGCTTAAAATGGCCTAGAGCCCTTTAACTCAGATTTAGTCGGGTTTGGGGTGTTATTTAGATTTTGCTTCCATAAATAAGCATTACATCTACTAATAGATTTAATTTTTTTTAAGTTTGTTGTTCCAGAAAGGTAATTAATTTCTGTAAGTTTCACTTGCTTTTTTTTTTTTTTTTGGCAGATGGTGGGGGTGGGATGACGAGTTATGAGTTCCCCTTGTCACCATTTTCATTGGCAGTTTTGTAAATCTTAAGCACTTTTATGTCCTTAAATATGAACAGGGAATTTGAAGCAAAGTGGTAAAAACAGATGTGGCCCATTTTCATGGAATGTTCTGTCAAATGTCTTCCTTGAGAAATGATTATCTCTCTCTTTCCCTAACTTTATATTCTCCATAGTTAAAACATGTAGGGCGCTTTAAATGTATATTTGAACTTAAGCATGTATATCTGGGATTATTAATAATTTGAATTTTGAGGTAGAGATACTTAAATTTTTGTTCCTTATGAAAGTTACTGTGTTCATTTGAATTTAGACAAAATTATACCACTGCTGCTAAAGTCAAATTTTTTTTTTCATCTTCAAAAGTTTGGCTTCAGGTTTGTGGAGTTGAACATCCCATGAATAATCTTCCTAACATTACCTGCATTTGCTCCATAAATAGGGCACCACCTTGATAAACCAAATCTGATATCCCGCTTGGAACAAGAAGACAGGGATATAGGAGAGGACAGAGGAATTATTCCAGGCATCGATCCAGGTCAGCACAAGTGGGCCTGGGCTGTCCTGTGGCCTGGGAAGCAGGGGTGAAAAGTATTCTTTTCCACTGACAAAGATGGACATGAACATTTGACATGAACTTCCACTGTTTTTATTCTTCTCCCAACTCTGTGTTCATCATTTCATACTTTGACCTGTGAACTAAAAACAAAGATGCAGTTCTTTGCATTTTCAGCTTTAAGCCACAGGCTGGAAAGATGGCTAAAGGACTAAGAGCATGTAGTGCTCTTGCAGAGGAAAAGAGTTCAGTTCCCAGCAACCACACAGGAAGACTCACACCTGCCTATAACTCCAGCTTCAGCAGAACCAAACCATCTGTTTTCACATACATTTGCACACATAAATACAACTAAAAATAAGAAAGAAATGGTAAATTTTAAGTCACAATTTCCATTCTTGATCATTAATCTTTTGTCTGTGTCTCAGCAATCTTAATATATGTCTAGAATATATTGTCTTTAACTCCAAAATTTCCAGAACCATCTGCCCCTTCCTGCTAGTCTTTACCAAGTATTCCAATCTTTCAGAGTCTGTATGAACCTCACCATTTTTCTTTTTCTTCTCCTCACTTATTTTCTTATTAATTTGTTTCAGATTTGGATACTGTACTTAAGGACAAATGGCTAACTCGTAAGAAGCATATTTTTAGAAAAGAACATGCTAATGGTGGAAAAACAGTAAAACTAGAGGTATTGAGTTTTGGTTTTTCTACGTTAAAACAGCTAGGAAACCCAGAGAGTCCTTATGAAGAGTGTCGCTGAAATTTGAGGAAATGATGTCTCTGGGAAGACTCTGTGAAACTATATTTTTAGAGAAAAGATTAAGCCAGTTTTAAATATATTTCTTCGCTGAGAGCTCTCACAAGTTTATATTTCATTAAGTCTCAATCAAGTGTTGGGTGTTTGAACATACATAGTCCTAAGTTTATCCAAAAGAAAACTTTTTTGAATAAGGATTTGTAATCAAGTGTCTGTGCCTTTAAACATTCTCAGACTAAGCAGAAATCATGTAAGCTCTAAAAAGAGTCAAACTTTTTTTAATACGGTCATAGATTTTAGGGGGAGAGGAATTCTCATTACAGCATGATAAATTAATAATATTATAAATTAATATTCTTTACTAATTTTATTTATCTTATAACTAACAGGAAAGAGGTCATCATGGACTGAAAATCAATGAATGCAATCAATGTTTTAAAGTCTTCAGCACAAAATCTAACCTTACTCAGCACAAGAGAATTCATACTGGAGAAAAACCCTATGACTGTAGCCAGTGTGGAAAATCCTTCCGCAGCAAATCTTACCTTACTGTTCACAGAAGAATCCACAATGGGGAGAAACCCTTTGAATGCAGTCACTGTGGGAAAGCGTTCAGTGACCCCTCATCCCTCAGACTTCATGTAAGAATTCACACTGGGGAAAAGCCCTATGAATGCAACCAGTGTTTTCATGTCTTTCGTACCAGTTGTAACCTCAAGAGCCACAAGAGAATTCACACGGGGGCTGAAAATCACCATGAATGTACTCAGTGTGGAAAGGCCTTCAGTACAAGGTCCTCGCTCACTGGACATAATAGCATTCATACTGGAGAGAAACCATTTGAGTGCCAGGATTGTGGGAAAACCTTCAGGAAAAGCTCATATCTAGCCCAGCACTTAAGAACTCACACTGGAGAGAAACCCTATGAATGTAATGAGTGTGGGAAGTCCTTCAGCAGTAGCTTTTCTCTAACTGTACACAGGAGAATACATACTGGAGAGAAACCATATGAATGCAGTCACTGTGGAAAAGCTTTTAATAATCTGTCAGCTGTGAAGAAGCACTTAATGACTCATACTGGGCAAAAGCCCTATAGATGTAACCATTGTGGAAAAGCTTTCACCAGTAACTCTTACCTCTCTGTGCACAAAAGAATACATAACAGGTGGATATGAATTGTGGTGAGAAATTACTAAGGGAATTTCTATCAGAAAGCTTTGTTGATCCTAAGATAACTTGAGAGAAGTTACATCAGGTGTATACATTGTCTATTTCTATATAATATATACCCCCCCCCAATTTTGTCGCTTCAAATAAATACCTCACATTTTATAGGTCAGAAACCTGAGGGCACCTTTAGTTCAGTAGTTGTCCCCCAACCCCCAGGACTTCCCATGAGCTTACATTGAAGACATCAACCAGAGTTGCAATCTTCTAAAATTGTTTTTGAAGGAACCACTTCTAGGATGGCTCATTCACATGCATAGGAAGTTCCTGCTGATTGTTGAGAGCTTCCGTGCCTCACCATATCTTTATACTGCCCCCAAGTAAGTCTTTAAGAGAGCCAATTAAAAAATGAAATAACATTTCTGATCTTCCCTCCAGAAGGTATAGTTTCACTTCTTCCTTGTACTAGCAGATCACAGAACAACCTTGAACAGTGGGAGAAAACTACAGAATATGTGAAGATCCAGGAGACAGCTCTCTGAGAACCATCTGAGAAACTTGTCATTAAATTAATTGAAAGAAGTCTTTAGTAGACCTTTGTCCTTTTGATTATCAGTAAATTGTTAAATCTCTCTACAGAGACATCTGTGTGATAAAGCTTTTTAGTTCACTTTTTGTAATATGCCCCAAAGAAGATGTTGGGAAAACCCTTGTGAAGAGAATAATGAGCATATAGTAAGGGCCTTTAGTGGTATCAGTCTTTTAGTCTTGTGGGCAATCACATGACTGAAGAATACAAGAAATTCAGAAAGCTGTACAGCAAAGTGTTCACATTACTGACCATAAGTATTCAGGTGCTCTGCAATGATAATAGGAAACCTTTGACTTTTCCTTTCTTGAAGAGGTATGAGAATATGCTTTCTGAAAAGCTCCCTTGAGTGACATAGGCATTGGCAAGCCTTTGAGGAATCCTCTGATGTAGGAAAAAGTTGACTGATTCCTCCTAAGCATATAAGCTAGAGGGACACCTTGCGAAAGTGAAGTAATACATGTCAAATTGCTTTAGCATCAGGTCTCTTTTGAACAATTGTGTAATAATTTATAGTGGAAATGAAATGGGTGAATATGGGTTATTTCTACCAGTAGGTAGTTTCTGTAGTTTCAGTTACCACATTATATTCAATTTTTGTTTTATAAACACATTTTATATGTATAACACACACCACACCCCAAAATCAGCCCTTAACATTTCCAAATTTTCACTGCAGTGTACGTGCAGCTTCCAAAGAGTTGGTTAGCACAAACTAGTAATCCTAGTACTCGGGAGGCTGACAGTGTGGATTGTAAATTTATGCCAGCCTGACTGGCTGACATAGTAGTTTTGTCAGAGTATGGGACTTTTTGACATTGATCCTTTTTTTTTTCCTTTCTGTCCTACAAGTATCCAGTGTCTGTTTTGTCCTTCGTAGAGTCAACAAGATGGCTCAGTGAGTGAAGGTGCTTGCCACCAAACCTGATCACCTCAGTTCAGTCCCCAGAACCCAGACAATGAGAGTAGAGAATGGAGTGCCAGAAGTTGTCCTCGGACATCGCACACATGTCAGCCCAACAACAACAACAAAAAAAATTGTTTTGGTTTGTAAGTGGTATTAAAATAATATGCCAGGATTCTTTTTTGAAGCCTAAAGACTGGTGCCATGAAATTTGGACGCTGAAGGGAAAGCCTAACTTCTCATTTATTTTCTCTTTTCACACTCTCTCTTGTCAAGTAGCTGTAAGATCTGGAGTGAGAAGAATTGTTTTGTCAAACAGTAACGACATAAACAGTAGAACAGTAACAGTGATTTAGTTTCCTCAGAAACCTCTGACCAACATGATTTGCTGTTTGTGTTTTGAGTTAATGTTAAGTTCTAGCTAAACTGATAAACCTATTTGTCAAATGATATCCATAATTCTTTGAGAGTAATTTATGTTCTCTTACGTGTTGATATAGAATGTATGCACATTAACATAGTCTATTTTAATGATTTGTACAAATTGTTTTATTTTAAAATAAATTGTGGTAGAGCCATAATAGTCTGCTGAGGTTATAGATTAACGTTCTTCTGATTTTTGCCATATTCATTTATTTATTTATTTTTAAGTTCTGTCACTAGGTGCATACGAGATGAGGTGTTTTTGTGTGAAGTGTTTCTTTTTATATAGGAGCCACGCTTTTTCATAGCACAGTACTGTAATGCGTTAATAATAAATGGTCAAAACTATATAGTGTTTCTCATAGACAAGCACATATGCTTTGTAAGTAACTGTCAACTACTCTGGATAAGCATTAATGTGTTTAGTTATTTTTAACAGTTCATATGGCACACATCAGACTGAGCTAACAATAGTAGAATCTTGATTTGAGCATAAGACAGTCCATTATCTTAATACTACCTAATCTATTGAATATGTTCTGGGAACTATTGTATAGGTATTTGCTGAATTGAAACATTCTCTCCTAAAGGAAAGAAGGATGCCCTAAATGACATTGGGAGAGGAAGCAAATGAAACAAGAAACTCATCAAACCTTCAGGACTCAAAATGTTCAAGGGCCATCCACCAGGATATGACTAGTAAATAATTACTGCTCAAGAGATTGTAAAGAGATTGTAAATTGAGAAGGGAGCCCCACAGATGGAGCCATATTGTTGCCTCACATGTTGGGGTAGGGTTTTTGGTATAACAGATGCCTTTGAGTCATCCATACTTCTGTAACTAATCTTGAGGAATTCATTAGTTTGCCAAACCAGGCTTGATGGAATTCTTTCCTTGAGCTGGCTCTGGTGCCCTGTCTGGGGAATTGATATTTGTTTACATCTCCACGGATGGTCACACACCACAAGCAGGGCACTCATACAGGGACAGACACAACTAGAGATGTCTTTGGGTAGAGGCATAGCCACATGAGCTCTGTGTGGGATTTAAGATGTACAGCTGAAGCTGATCCTTGTGCAGGTGGAGTATCCTTTGGGGCCGTCCTGATAAGGGAATCCTGTGTGGTAGGAAAGAGTGTGCATCCTTGCTTTAGTGGTAGTTTTATGCTGTCTGATATCGATGATAAGATGTGCAACCAAGGCAGAGCCATCTGAATGTGGAGTATCTCCAGAGAATCTGAATTTAATTTCTGTGGCTGTGATAAAACACAGGACCAAAGCTACTTAGGGGAGGACAGGATATATTTTAACTTACACTTCCAAGTCACAACCTATTATTGAGGAAAGTTAGGGTAAACTAGGCAGAAACCATGGAGGAATGCTTCTTGTTCACTTTCTGGTTCAAACATAGGATTATGTTCAACTAGCTTATATAACTAAGGACCATCTCCATATGTGCCACTCACAGGAAGTAGGCCCTCCTCCGCCAATTAAGACATTTCAAAATAGGGAAATATGATTAGGCAATTGCTCAATTGAGGCTCTCAAGTCTGATGACTTGCATTTGTAAAGTTGACAGTTGAAGCTAAGGACAGTCTTTCTCTTCCTGGGGTGAGATGAAATACCTTATTGGAGTACACTGCAAAAGTATGGCTGTGCTAGTTAGTAAAAATGCCAATAGATTTGAGAACATACAATTCCCAATAGTGGTACTGTGGGACTATATTGTAAGCAGCTTGTGGCAGTTGTACGCCCTTTTGTGTGGTTGATGAGATATACCAGGCTCCACTGCTTGCCTGTAATGAACTTGCCCATGTAATGGGAAAATTGCAAGGAGAAAAACATACTGCTATTCTTCATACCAAGACACTTTGCACACATTCCCTCCATCTTCCTTTAAGGATGCTATTCCTTTCTTTTCATTTTTTAAAAATAAAAATATTTAATTAATTTATTTCTTTATTATAATTGATTCACTTTGTTTCTTCACTACAGCCCCCCTCACCTCCTCATAGTTCACCCACCCTCCCACTTTTCCCCCTATACCCTTTCCCTAGTACCCTAAAAGGGGAAGACCTCCTCCCCTTCTAACTAACCCTAGCATATCAGGTCTCCTCGAGGCTGGTTATATTGTCTTCCTCTGTGCCCTTGCAAGGCAAAAACAAAAACAGAAAAACACCAGGGCCAGACAGTTTTAGGACAGAATTCTACAAAACCTTCAAAGAAGGACTAAAAGCAATACTCTTCAAAAAATTCCAGAAAATAGAAACAAAAGAAACATCACCAGCTTCATTCTATGAAGCCACAGTCACCTTAATAGCTAAACCACACAAAGACCCTACAAAAAGAACATCAGGCCAATCTCACTTATGAACACTGATAAAAAATACTCAATAAAGTACTTGCAAACTGAATCCAAGAAAACATTGAAGATACTATACACCACAACTAAGAAAGCTTCGTCCCAAAAATACAGGTGCAGTATTTTTCGTTCTGGTGGTCACTTTACACTGAAGTTCCAAAACTATCCTCTGTGACACACTGCAGAAGTACAGAGTACAACATTTACTATGTGCAAGAACACTAGCTAATTGTACAAGGAAAAAAAACATCCAGCAATGCATGGAACATATTTCATGGAATAAAGCTTTGTCATTACAGGTTGACGAAGTCTAATATTTCTCAAAACAGATATAAACAAGTAGTTAACAGGTTTCCATAGGACATCAAGTTATGTGAAAGTAGAGCTGTGAACTAGATTATGGAGGATTAACTATAAAGAAAAGGCTCAAGGATGCCTTTTCCAGGGTTAGTGTGAACCATGTACTCACTAGCAAAAGCTGGCTTGGAGCTGAGTTTCCTGAAGGCCCGTCCATCTTGGTGGAGTTTGTCCTAAGGGGTCTGCTACAGAGATGCAAGCTGGGCCTGAGTTGCTGGAAATGGCAGTGACTTTCCCATCCAGCTCTCCTTTTATATAGGGAAAGAGATAGGTATGCTAATTATCAGATAATCCAATCAACAGGAAAGCCATTGAGTGTTAAAATTAGCAGGGAATCTGAGAGTGGCAAAAGCCTTTAATCCCACCACTTAGAGAGGTCTAGGCAGGAGGATCTCTGTGAGTTCCTTGACAGCATGGTCTACATAGTAAGTTCAGGACAATTACAGTTCTATTACACAGAGAAAGTAAGCCTCAAAAAAAAAAAAAAAAAAGAGCAACAGAACTGTCAGGGAAGTAAACAGCTGTTGGATACTCCAACCCATGAAGAGATTGTATTGTTGGACTCCCGAGGTGGGGAGACCCTCAGTTCCTCAGGATAGACGCCAGACCCCAATAACTCACAAAGACAAGGCTTGTTGCAAACAGCAAGAGGTGTTTACTAGTAGCCGGCATGCCAGGGCTCTGCACACAGCTCCCACGAAAGGGGATGGTACAGAGCCCTGAGCTGCAGAATCACAGAGTTTATAAAGGCAAAAGCCGCAAAACAGGAGGGGGTCTAGGGGTAAGGAATTTTTTTAATGGGGCAGTCAATGATTGGCTGTGCCCAGGTGTGGTGACTAAGGGATGGTTAGGGACTGTTTGCACTTCTCAGTCCAGGAACAAAGAGGGGTATTTAGGGCCAAGTTAAAATTTTCTACCCTTACATTCCCCCTTCTTCTAGTAACTGCTTCAATCATGAAGCAGCTGTGGGGTGAAGGTTTTTCTTGCTCCCCCCACCCCCCCGCCCTTGATTTAGCATTTCAACCTGTAAGGTGAAATTTGGGCCGAAGGTTCATCTTCTGGAGTTTTTTCAGTGCTGATAATTGGACTGCTGGCATCAGGGGCTAGGGAAGCTGAAATGCTAGTCAAAGGCTGGACAATGGGGCAGTCTCAAGCATCTGGTTAGTTGATCCAATTGAAGACATGGGGGGTGATCTTGTCAGCTTTAAGCAAGTCCAAATTTTAGCTCACAGTCCATGGCTGATCCAGAGACAAAGTCAACCAGGTGGAAATCTGAAACAAATTTAGACTAGAGATAAAAGTTAAGATTTATCTATTAAATGGAAAGTGAGGAATCCCAAAACCAGGAACAACTACTCTGGGATCTGTTTGAGCTATGCCAGAGTTAATTCTCATGACCATTGATTGCCTGAAACTCATGAATTTTTATATAACTTAACTTTGTCGCAGTCTGAAACTCTAACATTTTAACTGTGGTCCCTGTCAGTTATCAGCCACCAATAGAGGTTGGCCACTTTTTGTACACTTAGCATTTACTTTTAGCTTGCATCTCTATGACACACTGGAAAGTTAGGCAAAAATATATTAATGGCTTTACTACTAGACCTTGGATGCTCAGACTTTTTAACAAAGTAAGTAGAACTTATATTTATATATTTTAAAAATACTTATTTAGACTCTCTAATCTTGTTTGCATTTACCAAATAATACTCTTTATTTTTTTATAAATTAAACTTTTATATCCTCAGACCCTATATAAACTCCTTTTATCCAGCTCCTTTTTATTTTTTTACCTAGCTATATATTTTAAGACACAGGCAACTGACATGAAGCCTGTGAGCAAGGCAAAACTGTTTATTTTTTTTAAATAAGAGATGTAGTATCTCATAGTTCTAACTAGCTAATGAACTGCCCGATTAGCTGACAGTGGCTCTAATTGTCTGCTCTCTAGCTGAAAAGCTACCATTAACTTAGCATAGCCATCAAGGTGATCAGAGACCTGAGAAGGGTAAATTATAAGCTAAATAAATAATCAATGTACCAATCAAAATGACAGAGAACACTAGTTAGTCCATCACCTAGGCAGTGTCCCTGGCTCCTGTGGTCTCATGGCATCATGAGCAAAGGTGGTCCAGCCAGGCACAGATGAAAGAGTGCTTCTGTGGAAAGAGGGACATGAGAGATCGATTCCCACCTTGCTTCTCAAAATGTGAAACAATGGCTCTCCAGGTGTCCACGGTTTCGTCCACAGGTTAGACTGGGCCCTAGCAGTGGGCCAGTTGAGGCAGTATCACCCAGTGGTTAGCATACCACAATCCAGAGTTGCATTCATCTGCCCCGACCTTCGGGACCTAGTTATTCATGGGGTCCGAGGGGAACCAAGCCTGAAAGCAAAATGCGTGGGAAAGAAGGAGACCAAGCAGTTTCCTTGTCAAGGTCTCGTTTAATGGGGTGAAACATGTCAGTTTTAAATCGGAGAAAGGGAGGAGAAGGGAGGGGTAGGTAACATTCCTGCGGGTGGAGCTGTCCCGCCTGGGCGGCTCATGATCTTGGAATGTCGTTCCACCTGGGAGTTCCTTATCTCCGGAATGTCCTGCTCCAAATGCATGGCTGTTGTCTTCTGGGGGTCAGCAATTCTCAGCGAGGGAAGGGGAGCCTTTTGCTCTAGGCCATATTTGTTCCCAACAGTCATCTGTCATTGTACCCAAATCTTCTCCGAGACTTTGGGGAGCTACTGCCAGGATTTTGGAACTCTCCGTGGCAATAAGCTTACACATGTTAAAATGCCATATTCATCATATCTCTGACAATCTTGAGGGCCAGCATGTCTACCTTTGTCATCTGCTCTAAACTGTGTCCTATGAAACAGAATGTTATAATTTTTAATTCTGGAATATTTGTTAGATGTATGTTTTAGAACTATCTTTTAAGTAGATCTATATAGGCAAGCTTTATAGTTACCCATTTTAGGCTTAACCTTAAAAAAAAAAAAAAAACCTAAGCAAAGAGACTAGGTAAATCTTAACATTTTAACCAACTGCAGTTGTTAATATAACTTTAAATCTGCTCTTTTTTAACTAAAATCAAAGCAAACCCTTTAATCAGATACAATTTATAGAGAGGCTAGCAAATCTTGCTGATCTTACTACTTGTATTGAAATTGAAACACTAAAAAGCTTTTCATTTAGCACTAATCAGAGGACTGAACATAACTGATAGAACTAAACAAAGATGTTGGCAATACTTATGGCTTTATTTTATTATCTCTGAACCAGCATGGTGCCTGGCCACTATGTAGTTACTGATGGCACTATTACCTCTCATGATACAGCAGAACTCTCTGGCTCCTTATACATACATGCACTAACCTTCTGCAACATTCTATATACCTTCACGTTTCTAGCTTCATTTTTCTGGCTTAACCAGACATTCTTACTTTAGAAAATATCTCTTGCTCTTTTTCTTGCTTTTTAGATAATATAAAAACTCCCATCAAAATCTTTCTTGTAGCAGATATGGTCTAAGGTCACATAATCAAACTCTAAGTAACTTGGAACAAGTTTTAAGGAACTTGGTGACACTTTTTTTTCTCTGTCTCAAGGTGCAGACCAGGGTAGAAACATGTTTTTCGATAAACAAAGCAGCTTAACAATCAAACAGCTCTTTACAAGATACACTGTAAAAATTATATTTTTTAAAATTAGCTCAAACCATATAACCAAAACTAGAAGTGAAATTTTAAAAGCCAAAACTAGATTTGAAAACCAGAATTTACCAGTGTAAACAATTCAATCTGTAAAACTAATACCAATTTAAACTGAGACTCATCTGTAATTTTTGAACCACTCCATTTGGCTATCCCAAGATGGTGGACTCATTACATACTACACAGGAATCTCAAGATGGTGGTCCCATTACATTCTACGTGGCAACCTCAAGATGGTGGTGAGGCATATTACCTACCACGTGGAAACCTATATTGTTGTTACTTTAAACGTATGTACTTATAGATTTTATAAACACATAGGCACATATATATACTAAGTGTAGTTACCTTCTTTTATTATTGCATGGTCTGCAGAGCAGCAATTAACTTACCCTCCCTGGATGGAATTGGAGGAGGGGGAGTGAGAGTCTAGCTGGTTCCACTCCAAGTCTCTCCTGCTCCGGAAGTGGCAGAGGGGAGAATCCAGGCAGCTCTGCCTGATGACTACTGCATAGACAGCCCGATCCATGTGTATCACCAGCTACTCACAAGCACTCCCGCCGTGTGTGGGACTTTCCCATGCTGGCCTCCCTTGAGCCCAGCAGCAGTCCCTGGCAGATTACAGCACAGAGCTCCAAAGTCAGAACTAGACTATTTTACAGAACAGGACTCCATCCAAGTCCACCAGATAGGAGGCATCTGAGTGTCCTTAGCCCCCCTGACCCCCTGGAGTGTCCTCCAGGGTCTCGTCCTGTCGTCCTCTGCTGACCACCACTGGATACTTTAGCAAGTCACCCAAGCAGTCACAAACCAAAAGCACGCAAATCGAAAGTACAGTGAAACAGACAAAACAGACAGCACAGAGACAAACATATAGCAACTTTTCTCACCTCCAAGGTCGAATTTGTGAGTCAGGGATCTGTGCTCATCCCAGACGAGTACCCAAATGTTGGACTCCCGAGGTGGGGAGACCCTCAGTTCCTCAGGATAGATGCCAGATCCCAATAACTCACGAAGACAAGGCTTGTTGCAAACAGCAAGAGGTGTTTACTAGTAGCCAGCATGCCAGGGCTCTGCACACAGCTCCCACGCAAGGGGGTGGTATAGAGCCCTCAGCTGCAGAATCACAGAGTTTATAAAAGCAAAAACCTCAAAACAGGAGGGGGTCTGGAGGTAAGGAATTTTTTAATGGGGGCAGTCAGTGACTGGCGGTGCCCAGGTGTGGTGATTAGGGGACAGTTAGGGACTGTTTGCACTTTCCAGTCCAGGAACAAAGAAGGGCGTTTAGGGTCAAGTTAAAATTTACTACCCTTACAGGATAGTAGGTTATACTGTTTTGGATAAAATGATAAGTGGACAGGGCCCAAATGTCCTTTCCAACACCCACAGGATGTGAAGATACTCAAGTCTTTATACAAAAGCAAAATTATTATTGATAATTTTAATAGACAGAAACGTTTTAAATGCCTGAGGTGACAGTCGTGTTTGTAGTTAATATCAACAATTCATTATATTAAAACCCTTAAAGAATAGATTTGAAAACCTGATAATCTTCCACTTGTAGTGACACACACCTTTAATTCTGGCATTTGGAAGGCAGAGACTGGTAGATCCCTGCAAATGCCAAGAAGACCCGATTCAGCTGGGGTTCAACAGTTTCCTAAGAAGGGGCAAAATGAATGGAGAGACAAGAGACACAAGAAATGGAGACCAAGACAGTTTCTCTGATCAAGGCCCCATTTACTACATTCATAGACACAACTTATAAGGAGAAGGCAGGGCAGGTGGAAGATAATTGCCTTCAGCAGGGTTGCCATGTTACCAGAGAAGTCACAGATGTGATAATGACAGTTAGAAGGAGATTTTCCAGAAAGTTGCTTTGGAAGCCCCTAGGGAAGGGAGGGTTTAAGGTGTTTCAGGAAGGTGATCTTAACTCAAGCGCAGGTCAGCCAGGAATGCACTGCTGTATCTAGGCAGTGGTGGCACAAGCCTTTAAGCCCAGCACTTAGGGAGGTCTGGGCAGGGGGATCTCAGCTAGCCTGGTCTACATAGTAATTTCAGGACACTTATAGATCGCTAAGACAGAGAAAGTAAGTCTCAAAAGGAGAAGAAAAAGAAGAAGAAGAAGAAAAGAAAAAAAAACTACAATAAACAGAAACAAAACTGTCACGGATGTGAACTGTTGTTGGAAACTACAACCCATGAAGAGATTGTTTGGAGGTTATACTATTTTAGATAAAATGATGAACGGACACTATCCAGGCTGTCCCTTCTCATACCCACAGGATGTGAAGATACTCAACTCTTTATAAAAAAGCAAAATTATTATTGGTAATTTTAATGGGCAGAAATGTTTTCAATGCCTGAGGTGTCAGTTGTGTCTGTAGTTAATATCAACATTTCATTATATTAAAAGATTCCATGTGAAAACCTGCTAATCTTCCACATGTAGAGGCACACACCTTTAATTCTGGCCCTTGGGAGGTAGCGGCTGGTGGATCCCGGTAAGTCTGAGGCCAGCCTGGTCTACAGAGCTAGATCCAAGATAGCCAAATGATTACACGGAGAAACCCTGTCTCCAAACACAAAAGCAAAAGCAAAAACATCACAAGAGCAAGAAAGTTGTTTGTAAAGAACAACGGAATATTCTGATCTCTCTATCCTGTAGAGAGATGGCACTGATTCAATCAGCATGCTCATTCTCTCACCAAGGTTCTGCATCCCCATGTTATGTATATATATTTTTGTCCGTAGTTCCACATCTCCAAATACATGCTATCAAAACAAAAATAAAAGGTTTCTGTACAGATAACATTTCACACATTCTTTGAAATCTAGGTTCTTCCTATGGAACTCAAGCTGCACCTGAACTCAGACATGCTCATGCCTCTGCTTTCCTCATGCTGAGATTAAATGAAATTAACTCATGGCCACATCCAACCAATGGTTTTTGTACAGGACAGAATTAGAGAATGTGTATATGTTCATCAGGACTAGGTGTGGTGGTCCACTCCTTTAAATCTCAGCACTGGGCACAGAGAGAGGACAGGTCTGTGAGATGAGCAGCCAGAGCTACATAGGGAGCCCTTTCTCAAAAATCAATCCAAAAATTTAAAAAGTAAGTGTTTATCACTGAGATATCCAAATCCCTTACCCCGCTTTGATACGAAGAACACAAATGGGTGCGCTAATACAATGCATGGGTATTTAAATAGAATTTGCTAGTTTGCATATTGAAATTTCATGTCAAGCCTGGTAAACCATGCTCATACCAGACCCATTTATGAGCCTCTTGATGAATTTTCTTTTAATACAACTTAGAATGATACACATATCTGGTTTATTCATGGAAGAGATTCTGTGTAAGCCTGGCTGTCCTATAACTCATTCTATAGACCTGGTTGGCCTCCACTCGGAGCTCTGCCTGTCTCTGCCTCCTAAGTGCTGGGTTGAAACAAGTGTACCACCACTGGCCACATAGAATTCAATATTCTTATGCTAACTTCCTCTATATAAACTTGACATACTAACATACAGATCAATGTTCTTAACGTAACTCTTAAGCCATTAATACTTTATCCAACAAAGGAAAAGATGTTGTGCCTTGAGAAAAAAATTAATTCTGTGTGTGTATATAGGCGTGTGTGTTGGTTTTACACTTTTCAAGACAGAGGTCCTCTGCTCATCCTTGTCTGCTCTGGACTCCCTTTGTAGACCAAGGTGACCTCAAACTCAGAGAGGATCTCCTGTCTCTTCCCCCTGAGTGTTGGGATTAAAGGGCTGGAGCATCATGCCCAGCTGTTCACACTTTTCTCTAATCAGGTTGCTTATGCAGAGCCAGGCTTGGTGGCACGTGCCTTTAATCCCAGCACAGGGGAGGCAGAGGCTTGTAGATCTCTGAGAGTTTGAGATCTGCCTGATCTACTTGCTGACTTCCAGGACACATAGAACTACAGAACAAAGAGACCCTGTCACAAAACATACTCACAAACCCACAGGCATGCCCCTAGTCCACACCCACACACCCACACACACCCTTCTCTACTTTGAGCACCAGAGACAAGTCTTAGCAGCTTTAAAAGCAGTGTCTGGAGACAAGACAGGGTTCCAGGATGGTCTGATATCCATCTAGAAACCCTGTCTTGAGAAACCAACATCAAGCCCCGCCCGGGTTTGGAGGGCCAGTGGGCGTTGGGGGAGATGTGGTGCACAACTGTCAGGGCAATACTCATGCAGGCAGAGGCATGCCCATCTCTTCCAGGCCAGCCAGGTGGGTCTACAGTGCAAGTCCAGGACAGGCAGCCCAGGCTACAGAGAGAAACCAGATCCAAACACAAAAAGACATACAAGTCAAACAATGTCCCTTCAAGGTGAAAT
>CM053747.1:14166416-14194108 GCA_028658305.1 Pachyuromys duprasi | reverse complement strand
TCTACAGAGCTAAATCCAAGAGAGCCAAATGATTACCCGGAGAAACCCTGTCTCCAAACACAAAAGCAAAAGCAAAAACAACACAAGAGCAAGAAAGTTGTTGTAAAGAACAATGGAACGTTCTGATCTCTCTATCCAGTAGAGAGATGGCACTGATCCAATCAGCATGCTCATTATCCCACCAAGGTTCTGCATCCCCATGTTATGTATATCCATTTTCCTCCTTAGTTCCACATCTCCAAATACATTCTATCAAAACAAAAATAAAAGGTTTCTGTAAGGATAACATTTCACACATTCTTTTAAAGATAGGTTCTTTTTATGGAACTCATGCTGCACTTGAACTCATAGGTGCACCTGCCTCTGCTTTCCTCATGCTGAGGTTAAATGAAGTTGACACCATGGCCACATCCAAACAAATGGTTTTTGTGCAGGACAGAATTAGAGAATGTGTATATGTTCATCAGGACTGAGTGTGGTGGGTCCACTCCTTTAATCTCAGCACTGGGCACGGAGAGAAGGACAGGTCTGTGAGATGACCAGCCAGAGCTACAGAGGGAGCCGTTTCTTAAAAATCAAAGCAAAAATTTAAAAAGTAAGTGTTTATCAGTGAGATATCAAAAACCCTTACCCCCGTACTTGATAGGAAGTACACAAATGGATGTGCTAATACAATGCATGGGTATTTAAACAGAATTTGCTAGTTTGCATACTGAAATTTCATGTCAGACCTGGTAAACCATGCTCATATCAGACCCATTTATGAGCCTCTTGTTGAATTTTCTTTTAGTACAACTTAGAATTATACAGATATCTGGTTTATTCAAGGAAGAGATTCTGTTTAGACCTGGCTGTCCTGAAACTAATTCTGTAGACCGATTTGGCCTCAACTGGGAGCTCTGTGTTCCTCTGCCTCCTAAGTGATGGAATTAAAAATGTGGGCCATGTGGCCCACATATAATTCATTAGTCTTTGTCTATCTTCCTCTATTTAAACTTGTATTACCATTCATGTCAATGTTATTTACCTAACTGTTAAGCCGTTAATTCTTCATACACCATAATATAAATATGCTACACCTTAAGAAAAATAGTAATTCTGTGTATGTATGTTTGCATGTATGTATGTATGTATGTATGTATGTATGTATGTATGTGTTCCTTCTACACTTTCCTAGTCAGGGTTTCTATGTTTAGGCCTGTCTTCTCTGGACTCTGTTTTTTATACCAGGCTTTCTTCAAACTCACAGAAGATCTTCTTGTCTCTTTTTCCTGAGTGTTGTGTTCAAAGTGCTGCCTGAAAATCTCAATTCTGTTTTCAGTTAATTCCCAACACAATATTTAACAACAATTACTATGGCTTCATAAAAAAAATCATTCTCTTCTACTTTTTTCCTCTTTATATCGTATTTTTGAGAGAGGTTCTCACTGTGTAATTCAATCCCACCTGAAACATATACAGATTCATATTATTTTCTCTACTGTGTTAAAGGTGTACTGAATTTTCTTCCTCTGCGGCCTGGTAAGGCTGCTCACCCCTTACGGGGAGGTGATCAAGGAACAGGACAATCAGTTCCTGTCAGAGACAGTCCCTGTTCCCATTACTATGGAATGCATTTGGACATTGAACTGCCATGGTCTACATCTGTGCAGGGGTCCTAGGTTATCTCCATGAATGGTCCTTGGTTGCAGTATCAGTCTCAGGAAAGACCCCTGTGCTCAGATCTTTGGTTCTCTTGCTCTCCTTGTGGAGTCTCTGTCCTCTTACTATCTCTCTCTTCTTTTATAAGATTCTCTGCATTCTGCCCAAAGTTTGGTTATATGTCTCAGCATCTGCCTTGATACCCTGCAGGGTATGTCCTTTCAGAGGCCCTCTGTGGTAGGTCCAGGCCACAGAGGAAGACAGTACAGCCTGAGACCTGAAAGACTAGGATCAGAAGGAAGGGGAGGAAGACCTCCCCTATCAGTGAACCTGGGGAGGGGTATGGGTGGAGAATACAGAGAAAGGTTAGGATTGGGAGGGGAGGAGGGAGGGAGCTACAGGCGGGATGCAAAGTGAATAAACTGTAATTAATAAAAATTAAAATTAAAAAAGAAAAAAGAAAGCTTAAAAATTGTCCTGAATTGAGCCTAGTCTCATTTATACCTTTATATTACTGCTCTGGTTCTCTTTCTAGTTTTGCATATTTGCCTTTTGATTCCTTGGTAAATGCTCCATCAGAGGGCTGTATCTCCAGGCCTTTCACATTATCTTTTGAAAGAGGGATTTACTAAATTGCCCAGTTTGGCCCTGAGCTCACACTTTAGCCCATGGAAGACTTGAAATGGAGATTTCCTTGTATTATGCTTCTAAGGGTCAGAGGTGTTTCTATCCCTGTTTCCTGGGGCTGGGATTGGCGATGTGTAGGACCTTACCCAGTACAACAGTTTTTGTACAGAAAAAAAAATTAAAGAATATTCCTACATTCATCAGGGTCAGGTGTTAGGAAAGTAATCTATATCAATTTCACCAGAAATTACCTCAGTTAACATAGTAACTCCCTCTACAACTTCTGTTTCAGTGCTGGGCATCGAACTTGGGGATTCACATTTGGTAGGCAATTGCTCTGCCCTTGAGCATGAGCTACAGCCAGAGACCAAGATTGTTTGTTTTGTTTTGTTTTTTTTTCTTATTTCAAAACGCTAGCAACAAAAGGTTTCAGAATTTGAGGTGTCTGCATCTTTACTTAAACATTTTAGTTGGAGTTATAGAGAGATTTCTTCATCTTTACCTTTATCCCCAACCACTATGGGTTGAAGGGTACTACATTCAACAGAAATCTGGTACATGCAAGAATCCAGAATTAAATTTTTTCAGGAACCCATAGGTCCCTCTCAATGCCCCAAATGAGTAAATGTTTGTTTCTATGTGAACTGAACTCAGTAATGCCCACTGGTTTTCTAAAGCATAGTCTCATAATCATGTATCAGTACTTCCCCAAGTAAAACAACTCTTTGGAATTATTTATCTCTGACATTTTGTGTCTTCTAGGCTGAACTGCATGTTCATGCTTCATGCCATATTCAACCAAAAGAAGTGTATTCAGTCCTTCCTGATCCTTCAGTAGATCAACTTGGAATAGAGGAATTTTGCTTTTAACTGTGTTATTTGGTCCCAATTCCCTATCAATTATGAACCACAAAGTTTGATTCCCAGCACCCAAAAATAAATTGTATAGGTCCAGTCATTCATCCACTTTCTGATGAAAGTTCCTAAGGCCATCACCAGTCTCACTAGATCATGGCTTCCTTCTCTTTCAGCTGGAGCTTTAGTATGTAACATCACACACTGGAACCAGCTCTCTGAACTTTTTGAAAGCAGGCTTTACACCAGTTTTTCCTGCTTTTAAGTCCTAAGAAGGAAAAGCTGTAAGTCTTAGCTGCTTTCCACTTGTGTTTTCTTAATGTGTGATTTTACTGAAATCATCAAACGAAATATGCCTTCAATGAAAATAAACAGAAAAACCAGCTATTTCTGAAACCAGTCTGGGTGACTAGAGTCTTTAAAGCAATGTTAATGCTGGCATAAAGAACACCCAAGCTCACTTATCAGTGTCAGCACTGTCAGAAATCCTATATTAATCTTAGAATTACCATGTTTGCAACATACAGGCCAATGAAAATGCTCACTCCACTTCCTTTGGAGGCATTCTTCACCACTGATTTTGTTCTGTGCTGTATTGGTCTAGCTGGGGTTTCAGCCTGTAGTCTCTGAACATGCACAGTTCTCATATATGTACATTTTAAGATTAATATTGCTGCTAGGTACAAAACTCTGTTCTGATAAATTATGTCTCATACATCTTATCTAATGCAAGCTGCTGGTCCTTGTTCAGTTGTGTGGCCAATGTTTTCTCATATTTCCTAAAAACTTTTACATTATCTATTGCTGCTGCTGCTGCTGCTTATGATGATGATGATGATGATGATGATGATGAATTGGACTCACTCTCTCCTGAGTCCTAGCAGGAATATTACTGACCCATGTCTCCAGCTTTCATTAGCTTTGGTTTGTAGAACACAGTATAGTTTAGTCTTGTTAACCTGGACTCCTTGGATTAGAAAAATGCAGATTTGATTAAACATGCAGTTTAGGATCTTTTATGCTTTGCAACATACTTGACTGTAGTGGATTGTTTGTTTGTTAGTTTGCTTGTTTGCTTGTTTGATTTAGTGATGGGGGAATTTATTTCTTGCTCATTTTATGTAACACAAGGCTTACCACAAAGTTCCTATAATTTCTAAATAGCCACGGATGCCCTTGTGTATAGGATTCTCCTGCCTCCGCTGCCCAAGTGCCTGGATTAATAGCAAGTAGTCTCTCATCCAGGTTGCTTGGGTACTTACTTTTGATACACAGTCTATGTTTTAGCCACATCTCACAGAATTACAAGTCGCACAGTTCTAAATTTTCAAATGTCCTTCACTCATTACTTTGGAATATTTCAGTTTCTTCTGCTTCCATAACATGTTCAGCTCAATCTCTTAATAATTTCTTCTTTAGAACATTATTTCTAAATAATCAATATCTTTAATTTAAAAACAAATGAACGAAAACTTTACAAGCAATGAGAAAATGTTTTTCATTGGGCACAATAAATTAAAAATAGACAGGAAAAATTATAACTTATAACACATTGATTTGTTGGACTACCGAGGTGGGGAGACCCTCTGTTCCTTGGGATAGACGCCAGACCCCAATAGCCCACAAAGAGAAGCTTGATGCAAACAGCAAGAGGTGTTTTACTTAGTAGCCGGCATGCTGGGGCTCTACACACAGCTCCCACACAAGGGCGTGGTACAAAGCCCTGGGCAGCAGAATCACAGAGTTTATAAAGACAAAACCCACAAAACAGGAGGGGGATCTATGGGTAAGGGATTTTTTTAACAGGGCAGTCAGTGATTGGCTGTGCCCAAGTGTGGTGACTAAGGGATGGTTAGGGACTGTTTGCACTTCTCAGTCCAGGAACAAAGAAGGGCGTTTAGGGCCAAGTTAAAATTTTCTACCCTTACATTCCCCCTTCTTCTAGTAACTGCTTCAATCATGAAGCAGCTGTGGGGTGAAGGTTTTTCTTGGGGACCCCCACCCTTGATTTAGCATTTCAACCTGTAAGGTGAGATTTGGGCTGAAGGTCCATCTTCTGGAGCTTTTTCAGTGCTGATAATTAGACCGTTGGCATCAGGGGCTAGGGAGGCTGAAATGCTAGTCAAAGGCTGGACAATGGGGCAGTCTCAAGCATCTGTTTAGTTGATCCAATTGAAGACATGGGGGGTGATCTTGTCAGCTTTTAGCAAGTCCAAATTTTAGCTCACAGTCCATAGCTGTTCCAGGGATAGAGTCAACCCAGGTGAAAATCTGAAACAAATTTAGACTAGAGACAGAAGTTAAGATTTATCTGTTAAATGGGAAGTGAGGAATCCCAAAACCAGGAACAACTACTCTGGGATCTGTTTGAGCTATGCCAGAGTTAGGTCTCATGACCTTTGATTGCCTGAAACTCATGAATTTTTTTTGGTACACAAAAGGAGATATATATTAAAAACTCAGAAAAGTAACATATCAGCAAATCTAATATAACAGCAGTTTGAGAGTAATAAGTAAAACTATATCCAATGGAATGAGCATCATTTTTTTCTGTTTGTTTTACATTTTTTATACATAACTTAACTGTGTCCATAGTCTGAAACTCTAACACTTTAACTGTGGTCCCTGTTGGTTATCAGCCACCAAGGGAGGTTGGCCACTTTTTGTACACTTAACATTTACTTTTAGCTTGCATCTCTATGACACACTGGAAAGTTAGGCAAAAATATATTAATGGCTTTACTGCTAGACCCTGGATGTTCAGACTTTTTTAACAAAGTAAGTAGAACTTATATTTATATATTTTAAAAATATTTAGACTCTCTAATCTTTTTTGCATTTACCAAACTTGAAACATTTAGACCAAGTAACACTCTCTAGATTTTTAAAACTTAGACTTTTATATTTTTTTTTAAGACACAGGCAACTGACATGAAGCCTTGTGAGCAAGGCAAAACTGTGTTTTTTTAAATAAGAGATCTAGTACCTAGTAGTTCTAACTAGCTAATGAACTGCCCAATGAGCTGACAGTGGCTCTAATTGTCTGCTCTCGCTGAAAAGCTACCATTAGCTTAGCATAGCCATCAAGGTGATCAAAGACCTGAGAAGGATAAATTATAACTTAAATAAATACCAATCAATTAAGAACCAATCAAAATGACAGAGATGACTAGTTAGTCCATCACCTAGGCAGTGTCCCTGGCTCCTGTGGTCTCATGGCATCATGAGCAGAGGTGGTCCAGCTAGGGACAGATGAGAGACTGCTTCTGTGGAAAGAGGGACATGAGAGATCGATCCCACCTTGCCTCTCCAAATGTGAAAGAATGGCTCTCCAGGTGTCCACGGTTTTGTCTACAGGTTAGGCTGGGCACTAGCAGTGGGCCAGTTGAGGCAGTATGGCCCAGTGGTTAGCATACCACAATCTAGAGTTGCAGTCATCTGTTGTTGTGCCCAAATCTTTTCGGAGATCTTGGGGAGCTACTGCCAGAATTTTGGAACTCTTTGTGGCAATAAGCTTACACATGTTAAAATTCCATATTTATCAGATCTCTGACAAGCTTGAGGGCCAGCATGTCTATCTTTGTCATCTGCTCTAAACTATGTCCTATAAAACAGAATGCTATAATCTTTAATTCTGGCATATATTTTAGATGTATATTTTAGAACCAACTGCAGTTGTTAATATAAGTTTAAATCTGCTCTTTCTGAACTAAGATCAAAGCAAACCTTTCAATCAGATGCAATTTATAGAGAGGCTAGCAAATCTTGCTGATCTTACTACTTGTTTTAAAATTCGAACATCAAAAAGCTTTGCACTTAGCACTAATCGTAGGACTGAACATAACTGATAGACCTAAACAAAGATGTTGGAAAAACTTATGGCTTTATTTTTTTGTCTCTGAACCAGCATGGCACCTGGCCACTATGTAGTTACTGATGGCACTGTTACCTCTCACGATACAGCAGAACTCTCTCGCTCCTTATACATACACTAACCTTCTGCAACATTCTATATACCTTTAGGTTTACAGCTTTGTTTTTCTGGCTTAACCAGACATTCTTACTTTAGAAAATATCTCTTGCTCTCTCTTGCTTTTTAGACAATATAAAAACTCCCGTTAAAATCTTTCCTGTAGCAGATATGGTCTAAGGTCACATGAACAAACTCTAAATAACTTGGAACAAGTTTTAAGGAACTTGGTGAAACCTTTTTTTTTTTTTTTTCTCTGTCTCAAGGTGCAGACCAGGGTAGAAACATGTTCTTCGATAAACAAAACAGCTTAACAAACAGCTCTCTACAAGATACACTGTAAAAACTGCATTTTTTTAATTAACTCAAACCATATGGTGGTTTTACTTAGTAAAATTAATAAAATAAATATCAAAGTATTTTTGTCTTTTTTTTATAGGATTGAGACCAAGATTATTATCTAATATTAAAACAAAGTACTATTTGATAGGAGAGAAATTATAAAGCATAACCAAAACTAGAAGTGAAATTTTAAAAGTCAAAACTAGATTTTAAAACCAGAATTTACCAGTGCAAACAATCCAATCTGTAAAACCAATCCCAATTTAAACTGAGACTCATATGTGATTTTTGAACCACTCCATGTGGCTATCCCAAGATGGTGGACTCATTACATACCACACAGGAATCTCAAGATGGTGGTCCCATTACCCATGTGGCAATCTCAAGATGGTGGTCACATTACATTCTACATGGCAATCTCAAGATCGTGGTGAGGCATATTAAATACCACGTGGAAACCTATATAGTTGTTACTTTAAACATATGCATTTATAGACCTTATAAACACATAGGCACATATATATTTTTTAAATAAGTTTGAATTTAACCTTAAACATATCCAATTATTTTTGATCATATTAACCATTTAAGATCAGTTGAAATTAATCATATACTGGTCATATATTTAAACAGATGGAATAAACTCTTTTTGCTGGATTTAGCTGTAATCTTAACCGTTACAGTCAAGTGTAGTTACCTTTTTTTATATCACTGCATGGTCTGCGAAGCAGCAATAACTTAAGCTCCCTGGATGGAAGAGGAATAGGGGGAGTGAGCTCTAGCTGGCTCTGCTCCAAGTCTCCTGCTTGGGAAGCTAAGTGGCAGAGGGGAAGATCCAGGCAGCTCTGCCTAATGACTCCCACCAGCCCTTCGGCAGCCGATCCATGCATCCTCCCAGCCACCCACAAGCACTCTTGCCGTGTGTGGGACTTCCTCACACTGCAGGGGACTTGAGACCAACAGCAGTCCCTGGCAGATCACAGCGCAGAGCTCCAAAGCCAGAACTAGACTTTTTTACAGAACTGGACTCCATCCAAGTCCACCAGATAGGAGGCATCCAAGTGTCCTCAGCCCCCCTGACCCCCTGAAGCGACCCCCAGGGCTACGACCTGTGGTCCTCTGGGCACATTTGCTGACCACCACTCATGACTTTAGCAAACCAAAAGCACGCAAACTGAAAGCACATTGAAACAGACAACACAGACAGCACAGAGACAAACATTTGGTGCCTTTTCTCACCTCCAAGGTTGAATTTGTGGGTCAGGGGTCTGTGCTCATCCTGGACGATGCCCCCAAATGTTGGACTCCCAAGGTGGGGAGACCCTCCATTCCTCAGGATAGACGCCAGACCCCAATAACCCACAAAAACAGCTTGATGCAAACAGCAAGAGGTGTTTTACTTAGTAGCCGGCATGCCGGGGCTCTGCCCACAGCTCCCACACAAGGGGGTAGTACAGCCCTGAGCTGCATAATCACAGAGTTTATAAAGGCCAAAACCGCAAAACAGGAGGGGGTCTAGGGGTAAGGGATTTTTCTAATGGGGGCAGTCAGTGATTGGCTGTGCCCAGGTGTGGCGACTAGGAGACGGTTAGGGACTGTTTGCACTTCTCAGTCCTGGAACAAAGAAGGGCATTTAGGGCCAAGTTAAAATTTTTTACCCTTACAATGGCAGTAAATCCTGCAACTTTTAGCTAAAGTTAAAAAAAAAAACAGACATGAATTTATCACTAGTATCTTTTAATATTGTTACATATATTTGATCCAACATTTTTAGAAGCCAAAATTAAACAGAGAGAGGTACAAAAATTGTAAATGTTGCAAAATACACATCAAAATAATTGTTTCCTTTGGAGAACGCATAAACAATGATTCACTAAAATAAGAATGATAATGTGCTATAAATCTAGAAAAAGCTTTTGCAAATTTCACCTTAAATGACAAATATTTGAAGTTATATACATATATATCCTGATTTAAACACTATACATTGCAAATACTTATCAAAATATTCTAATACTCTATTACTATGTACAAAATTTACAATTTATGTATAAGCTAAAATAAAATATTTAGGTACAAATATTAAGCAACTATTATGAAGCTAATATTCATGAACAGTTTAGAATATTCAGAAGCAAAATGACAAGAAATTAACATTAACTATATTTAAAATTCTTCTAATTAGAGTTAACTATAGGAATGTGGTACTGATGTATTAAAGGCAAATCAGATAAGGTCATAGAAAAAGTATTTATCAATATCTGCTTGTATTTTTACTTATTCTGAATATCAGAGGTGAGATTCACTGTTTGCAACTGCATGGACTAAGAGACCCTTCCTAGAATTAACTAATACCACTTGTAGATTCAGTGCCTGACTTTGTAGGAATGGTTCTATAGTTTGTTCAAATAAAATGTAAATAGCTTTTACATTCTATCTCAGAAGGGTCTCTTCCTAAGTCTAGGAACCTGATGTAGGCAAAGTCCCTTCTCCCCAAACTACTCCTTTGGGTTTAGTAAGGAAAAGAATGTGAGAGACAGAAGCAAAGGAGTACAAAAACACGGAGAGGAGAGTTTCCTCTCTGTCAGGGAAGCCCTGGGTTTTTCTGGGAGGGTTTTAAACAATGATTTAGGATATGAAAGTGGCCAAAATGGAGTCTAAAAGTTCCCCCGAGGAAGATAGTCATCATCTTCGTCTGAACTGCTGGAGTATGAGGAGCTGCTGTCTTCCTCTTTGTCATTTTCTGCCATATTCTGCCTGGTTGCCTGGCAGCCACCATCATGGCCCGTAGTAGTGTCTGAGGAATCTGTCCCAGGTTCCAGAAGCCTTTGTACCTTTCCAGGTCTTACTTGCAGCTCCTCTGCTGAGGAGGAATGCAGATCTGTTTGTCCAGGCTTGGGGCTTCCGCCTCCAGACACTGCCCTGAGCTTTCGCTTACCGCTGGAAGCCTTTGCCTCCTTGTATGCTGCATATTCCTCAGGCGACAATTTCTTGAGCCAGTGGTTCAGGTTCACCCAGTATTGTTTCTGTAGCTCCTCAGCCTCTCTGTTATAAAGTTCTTTCTGGTCCAATGGGACTCTATGCCAACGCTTGCTAATCTCAACATAGCGCTCCCTAAAGGACAGGTGATGCAGCTCTGGATTTGACCACGAATCTCGGTGAAATTTTTGATATCCATTCATAGGAGGTTTCTTGGGTTCTCCCTGGAACATTGTGTCTGAGGAAACTGTTTTGGGAAGTTCCTTTTCCAGAGGAGATGTTACAGTTTTCTTATCTCCTTGTGGTTTTTTAGAGACTTTGATTTGATGACTCCTTGGCTCCACAGATTTCTTGGGATGCCTTACACCAGGATGTATTTTCTTGAATTGAGTCATTTTTTTCTGAAAGTCTTGTTTCTCCGTCTGGAATTCCTGAATATATCTCTGTTTGACCTCCGCTGGCAGCTGTCGGTATTTCTCAGCTAGAAGTTTGGTCAGCTGCTGGTTGCTGTACTCAGGGAACATCTGACAGTACTTGGCGTGCTGCTCTTTGTAAAAGCGCAAATAGGCAGTCAGAGGTCTTTTGGGGCAGTCAGGATGTCGCTTGACTGCCTTCTTTTTGCAAGGCTGTTTAATAACTTCCTTGGCTTCCAACACTAATTCTGTTAGTGTGCGGAATTTCCTTAAGTTATGAGAAATCTCCATCCACTTTAGTTTGCACATTTCTCCTGAAAAATGCTCAAAAGCTACTTTGTTCCAGTCTATGTTTGCCTGGGTTTTTCTGAATGCTCTGACGTCATCTGATGGGATGTTATCCTTGATGGAGTCCAGTAACTTCAGAATGTCTCTTTCAGACCAGTGACGTTGGTCATCAAGTGATGCCATTATTAGCTCAGGTTCTGTGCTCACTAATAATGTCTCAGTTGCACAACAGCAGCTTGAAATGTTTACACACACGACTTAGTAGATAGTTTCTGAATTTAACTGTTTGTGTGAATCTGTATTTCTAGAAGAAAGAAAAGAGAATGTTAGACTTAGTTATTGAAATCTATGAAAAAATCAGATATCCACTTGTAAAGCGATGCTTATATGATTAATTTACATATAAGTGAATAATTTCTCCTTTTGAAATAAAAGTTGCTTGGCTTTTATGAAAACCAGTTACACCCTCTTCCACCTCCTTTTCCAAATTGTACTAGAACTTGCCTGAAAAATAAGTGAATGGAGCTAGTCAGATCTCCGTAAATTCAAGGGTAGACTGGTCTACATATCAAATTCTAGGACAACCAGTTCTACATGGTGAGACTCAGAAAATAAAGGCAATTGAGATAAATATCAGGCTAAAGAAGCTTAGATGGAAAAAAAGAAAAAGTCCTGGGGTGGAATAAAAAGAGAAAATACAAAGAGTATGACTAAAAGGAAAGGGGCTTTCACACTGTGCTGCCCTAAGTATGGCGGCTGAGTTAAGCCAAGATTTCATTACTTACATGCAATTGAGCTGAAAACAGGAGACAGGACAATGAACTCCTTAGACATCCAACTGTGGCATGTCCATGGTTTGAATGCAAGGCTGTAATAGATGATGGATTTATAAACTCTTTAGGAGACTGTGCACGCATGTGAGAGTTTTATGCTGAATCATCTTGCATAGGTTTCATACATGCATTTCATTACCACATTTTCAATTTTATTTCCTTACCCAGTCTACATACATAAGCCTCAGCAATAGCATTGCCCGTTTCATAAGGACTCTATAAAGGATCTGGACTCTAGAACTTATGCACATAGCAACAGCTTTGAGTGTTGTTTCTCCCTCACCAATATTGTCTGCTCTCGTGTAATGTAATTTAACAGATCATTTTGAATTTTTCTTTTCTTTTTTTGTTTGTTTGTTTTTCAAAACAGGGTTTCTCTGTGTAGTCTTGGCTGTCCTGAATCCGCTTTGTAGACCAGGCTGGCCTCACATTCACAGAGATCCACCTGCCTCTGCCTCCCAGAGTGCTGAGATTACAAGTGTGAGACATTGTGCCAGACCTGAATTTTACAATGTTTCAGAAAAGTGCTCTGAAATTTACCTAACTCACATTATACACAATCTGTGTGGAATCTGTTGTTTGTGAATATATAGCTAAATGCTCTGGTTAGACAACCAATAAAAGAGGTGTTCCCTGGAAGACTAAGTCTCTTGAGAGAAATTTTGTGTATAACACTGAGAATTATTTTTAAGTATAACAATATGAAAACTATAGATGTATCAATTATTTAAATTTTTTCTACAAGGAAATTGATTTCATCACCTGGATCTAAATAGAAAACATGCCTTTTAACTTTTAAAATCAAGTCAAAATCAAAATTATTAACCACAGGCTTGCTTCATACTCAGGATCCTCCAGCCTGAACCTCCCAAGTAGCACCCAGGAAAACTGAGTAGCTTCAATTATTTTTTGATTCACTTTCCTAATGCTAGGGCTAGAACAAAATATGTGCAGGATAAACTGTTAATGAACTGAATCCACAGCACAATAGGCTCGTTAAATGTATAATGTCACTAAACAAATTTGTCATAAAATAATAAACTAATAAAATATTCTTAAAAAAACTCATTTGAGACACAAAAAACTTCTTTTACTGTGGAAGGTCTTATGTATATAGCATTCTGTGAATTCTATAATGTACATTAAGTTTAGGTACCATGCTGAAATTAGAACTAGGTTGTATCTCCATACATTCAAAATTTAGATTCATCAGGAACACAAAATAAATGAAAACCATATTAATCTTAAATTTTAGAGTCATGATAGATTAAAATTCTATAAGTCAACAGAAAACTGAAAATAATTGCATTCTCTTTATTAATTATAACTAGTACCCCTATTTGAGAGTTTTGAAATCAGTGAAAGTATACATTCATATACTGAGGATTTCAACTCACCCCCAGATCCTCTGTCAACGCTCTCAGGAAAGTCTGCCCTTTGCTTCAGAGGTACTGTGTCTTCTGAACTCTCTGGACAGCAGTTGAGACTTGAAGAACGTAACCACAATGTAGCCACCTCCACTTGCCTCTGAACTGAGCGAATTGTGCAGTTCAGAAACCTTTATATACAGATCTGAAAGCTCCACACTAAGGTGGAGTGGGTGGAGTTAGCGAGATTTAATTAACTTTTATAATCTTCTTCCTTAAACCACTGGGCACACCCTGAATGTTTTAGCCTCCAGGCTATTTTGTTGTTGTACTACAGCTGAGGCAGGGTTTATCATGGACCCTTCCATTGATGAAGTGTTAATAAATTTGAAGAAACTTACTATGATGGTGAATCTTGGTTCAATTAAAATCTAAGTGTCTGGGCACCCAAGTAAGGAGTTCTGTATCTATCTATCTGTCTACATACCTCTCTATCATCTATCTCTCTTTCTGAAACAGGGTCTCTATTGCAGCTCTGTCACAGAACTCACTTTGTAGAGGAAGCTGGTCTCCAATTCAGAGATCTATTTGCCTCTGCTTTCCGTGTGCTGGGATCAAAGGCATGTGACATCACACCTGCCTGAGTACAAAATTTTCTTATTCAGATAATATGAAGTAGGAAGATTCACTGTTAATGGCCATACTTTCTGGTGGCAGCCCACCTAAAAAGACACGGAAAAAGCTCTTCCATTTTGATTGCTTGCCTTCCCTCATGTTGGCCATTTTGTCTATCTTATTGCTGTGATCAGTATTAAATCCAACTTCAACAGGATTCTCAGCTTTCCAGAAATTCTCCTGGACTTCAGGGCCATATTTGTACTGCAGAGGCATCCAGCCTCATGGGTTGAACAGTTACCGGATTCTTGGCCTTCTGGTTGTGAGACAGCCTTTGTTCTAAGACCACATCCTGTAATCCAATCTAATAAGTCCCCTGTTTATTTTACAGTCATTTTTATCAGTTCTGTTTCTTTAGAAACCCCTGACTAATTCATCATTTCAAAATCACAATGGCAACCACTCCTCTACAATCAGTAAACACTAATTTAAAATAACTATACATTTAATTTTGGGGGGTTAGATTATGTATTTTGGAGCTTAGGATAGATATCTTTGAACAGATTTGGGTGTTCTGTTTTTTTTTTTTTTTATTTTAGAGACAGGGTTTCTCTATGTAAGCAGCCCTGGCTGTCCTAGACTTACATTTTAGACTAGTCTGGCCTTGAACTCAGAGATCTGCATGCCTCTGCCTCTAGGGTACTGGGATTAAAGGTGTGTGCCAATAGGCCAGATCCAGATTTCTACTGGTCAGAAAGCATTGATTGATTCATCTACATCTACATCACAGTTTGTTGGACCACACCAGGATTCCCTTACTCCTTGCTCTCCTTCCTTGATCTTTTCACCTATTTTTAAAGATCAAAAACAAAGTCTGTTATAACTTTATCTTCTAATTATCAGAAAAGTTCGTTTAATCATTTACTGTTAGATAAGCCTATTTGGTTCTAAGATAAAGAAATTCTATGTGATTGATAACAAAAAATAAATTAATAAAAAAAGAAATTCTGATAGATAGTATGTATTAAAAAGGACTAGCAAGTCTCTGAAAGCCTTTTCTCAGGTAGTTTATGACCTAAGCACAGAATTAACACTCAATACTAATTACTCACACAGCAACTTTTCAAATAGGGGGATGATTATAGTATCTGGGAGGACAGGATTTATACTCTATTCAATAAAGTAGGCTATTCTCACTCAACCTACTTGGTTATGAGGAGTAACTATTAATAGAAAACTTTAACTCAGTGGAATAAAAACATAAAATTATTTAACTATTCTAACAAACATCTTCAATATAAAATTATTAGCTACTTTCTCTTTGTATTTTGCCTTTTGTCAGGGGATCCCTGGAAAATATTTTAAAAGGAAAGCCAGGGAACTTCTCGGCCATTTACCATATCATACCGTCTCTGTCTCCTTCACCTGAAGACGTGCACACTGATATCATCACCAGGAAAGCATGGCACCACCATGCCTTCACTGGGTTTGTCTGCCTCTTTGTGATGCTAGTGAACTGTTGACAAGAGGTTGCCTACTCTACATGTGCTGGTTTTACATTTATCTCCTCTGTGAAGTTTGCCCATGAAGGGAGGAGAAGTTTAAAATTAGATAATGTGAACTTTGGTAGCCACCATTACAAGTCTGAGTTTTGTTTTTAAGTTTAAAGGGAAGCTTTGGAGTGATCTGACTCCTGCTTTAGGAAGAACATTGCCTTAATTCAAATACAGTATATACATATACAATATATATAGACAGTATATAAAATACTATGTATAATAATAGCTAAGAGAATGGTCGTGAAGGCGGAGAACAGCTGTGGTTTGGATTGCAGAATCATTACAGCTTTCTGAAGGTGTGGATTATGAGAAATCAAAGAAACTGAGGAGTGACTGGGATTAAAGATGAAGTAAACCTAAACCTTAAAAGCCAGCTATTACCACCTGCAGAAAAGGTGGCAGAGGATTTCTGTGCTCAGCTTGCAGGAAAGATACAAACATGAAGAAAAGATACAAAAGAGACTTCAAAAGTGAATGCAGAGCAGAACAACAAAGCAGACCAAAAGTCCGTTTCACTTCTGATAGCCGATGAAGGATGAGGGGCAAGAGAAAATGATCGGTTATGTAGCTTTCAGGAAGTGGCATCCTCAAATAAGAAGAGATACCAGAAAAGGAGACTATTAGAGAGGATTTGGTGGCAGTGAGTCACAAAGGTTACTGAAGGAAAGTTGAGAACACAGAAAGAAACCACACCAGGACACTTAATACTGGCAAAGTGTCATGGATAACAGGCTGAATGTATATGTTAATGATAAGAGTAAAACAATGCTAAGTAAGAAAATCTGGGTTAAAGGCCAATTTATGTAACTTACCAGTATTCCATTTCCAACTGGAATGTCTGTTTAACAGGAACCATGAGGCAGGGAACCTCCATCTCCACTTGAACTAGGTGGCTGATCCCTAATTTTTACATTTATTGTTGAGTAGAGTAATTGTGACATCAGAAGGAGACCACCCAATCATGGTTTCTGCTTTTCCCTCTACATTTCTCTCCCTTTTGCTGGTTTTTGTTTCATCTCTCTGTTCAACAGGTTTCTGTATGTTGGTCAGCATGCTAACACTATAGCATCTCAATTTGTATTTGTAATGAAAACTGGAACCAGAATCTTAGAAATGCTCCACTGGAAAGCCTCTCTTCCCATGAATCCCAGTGCTCAAGATACTAAACATTTGCTTTTTGGAAAGTAAGCGCTGCTGTCTAAACCATATCATGAGGTCCATTTTACTGTTGTAGTATTAACTTGTGGCATCATTAATGGCTTAATGCTTGTAATTATAAAGGAGACATCTATAATAAGCCTAAATCTTCAAATAAAGGATGAAATTTTTGACATAGTCACTGTCATTAAATAGTTCTAACACTTAATTATTAAAATACTAATATATATGTATTTATATATAGTCTTATTGGTACATATTTCACATTAGTTTTGTTTGTTTTTGTTTTAAAAATAGGGTCTATGTATTTCAGACTAGCTTGGAATTCATTACATAGCCCAGGATGTCTTCAAACTTTTTGAGGTAAATCTCCTCCTCAGCCCCTTGAGTCTTGGCATTAGAAGTGTGTGCCACCACACCCGACTCTGTCTCATCATTCTTCAAAAGATTAGCTGTAAACCAGGTGAAACAACTTGATTCCGCAATTACAAGGATGCTTCTAAGATGTGAGAATAGGAAGAAAAATATTTGTATAAGGGCATTCAATTTGATGAAAGGAAACCAGTTTAATTTGGGGGCTCACTGAGTAATAAGTAATTAAAATAACTTTACTAAGAGATTGGTTCCATTAGAAAATGTTTTCTTATACATGCATTTATCGTTGAAGGAACATTTTTATAAAAGGTTAGCAGCCTGTTTACTTGTGCTTTGCAAAATGCAAATATCTGCCAAGATGCTGATAAGTAGCAAGCATTATTTGACAGCAGCTTTCTGTGATACACTTAATGGAGCCGAAATTCTGCATGCTTACAGATTCTGCATTAACAAAAGGCCAAAGACTCGGGAGCCAGCCAATCAAACTTTCCACAATGGATTTTCAAGATTCAGACTGCAGATGCCGCCTAGTAGGACAGAGACGGCGTTCATATTGGAGGTAATGCTGCTCTTCTCAGAACTTGTTATTTGAAGTCACTTATCTAATGCTCATTTTATCAGTCCATCACAGGTTTGGTAATGGTAAGTATCACATCCTCAGACGTTTGTACAATGTGTGTGATCCTATAGCTCCTTAATAAATGCTGTCTACGTCTGTATTCTAATTTTAATTTTGAAAGGTTAATCAGATTGACAAGCTGACAAATAATGCATCAGTTTCTCCCATCTGGCAAATTTCAATTAGCTGTCAAAATTAAAACAGGATTGGAAAAATCCAAATTTGAAAATAATGTAGCTACTTTAATCATTAGTTTTCACTTTTTCTCTCACAAACCTTATGGACTTTTTGTGTATTTTGAGATAAAGCCAGGAGACTGGAAACCAGCAAATTATATAGTCAATTCTCAAAATGTTTATATGGGATGCAAGTAACATTTGATATTGTTTGTGAATGGAGGTAATTCCAGTCCCAACTGTTAGATACTGGATAATTATTTAAAACTGTATATTTAGCCAGATATGATAGTGCATGCCTTTAATCCCAGCATTCAAGAGGCAAAGGCAGGCAGATCTCTGAGTTCAAGGCCCACCAGATATATAGAGCAAGTTCCAGGACTAAGAAACCCTGACTCAAGAAAACAAAATGCCCCAAACAAATTCCTCCTCCTCAAAACAAACAAACAAACAAACAAACAAACAAACAGACAGACAAAAAAAACCCACAACTTTATATTCTTTATTTACATAACAGATAAAATGTTTCTGCCTTCTTTGTGGAAATATTCCTTAAGCTATATTTGAGGAGTCAACAGTCTGTTGCCCCTTTAAAATAATTTTAATATCTTATATTATCTACATTTAGGAGGTTTAATTTTAATATAACAATATATTTGAGAAAGTGTTCATTTTTCAATTACAATGCCAAATACACTGGTTTAGGATGGTCCAAAAAGCCAGTATCGAAGGATCTGATGTTACCAGGAGCTTTAAAACTTTACAAACACTTAAAACTAAGTTAGCAAGACTGGGGATGTGGTGCAGCTGGTAGAAGGAACATATGACATGCAAAAAGTCTTGGGTTCAGTTCCCATAATCATATGAACAGTATGTGGTGTCACATTCCTCAGGAGTTCAAGGTTGTCTTTGGCTGCATATCAAGTTCAAGGCCAGACTGTGAAACTTCTAGAAAAGAACTTAATTTATTAAAAATATTTTTTTAAAAATGTAGCTTTCAGGGCATTTGCCAAAGTTCTAACAAAACATAAACAAAAAGACAACTTTCATTATAGCTGTCAACAATGACACCCAAGAGAAAAAAGCTAAGAGTTTCCAGCAACTTGTTGGAAGTAAGCTGCCTTACCCAAGACCATTAGAATTGCCCAGGTTTCTGAGAAAGGCTGTGCACACCCTAGAGGTGTCCTTGCCTTCAGTGTGTTCTCAGGAATTTTGATTTGGCTGCAAATGCGTTTCTGGCTAGGGATGAAAAGTCAACTATAACTTGTTAGAATTTTTTTTTTTTTGAGTGAGATGGATGCAGAAATTCTATTTGCAAAATCACCCATTGTGCAAACTTTCTAAACACTTTTAAAGGAAAATGCTTTTTAAGTTTGACAGAAGGACAAGAACAGGAATGACGTTTAGAGTGTACTGCCGGTAATTAGCGCAGCGCCCTTGGAATGGTGAATTTTGTTCATTAGAAACTACAATATTGCAATGAGGTGTGTTAAAAACGCTGCTACAGAGGCACAGAAATGAGGAGTCTTGTTCAGACGTGCTGCGTGGGGACAGGGTGGGGGATGGGTAAGGTCTCAGTCTCTGGGACTTAGTGTTAATTCGGAGTTGAGGCACCAATCAGCCTGTTACAGAAGCAGCCCAGGACACACAGTCTCCTAATGACCAGGCATCAATTGGGACGGAGAATCTGGAAGCTGAATAAGGAAGGAACTCTTTAGTGAGCTTTGCAGTGAAAACGCCTTTTTTTGGGATGCAGCTGGTAAAAAGCTGTGGTTGGTCTCTTCAGTAAATACTCCAAGGTCTTTGCAGAAGCTCCGCCCGCTGCCCTGCCTCTCACTGTAGGCAGACTGAGCTGGCAAGAGCCTGCTCCCTTGGGGCTTCCAGTCGCCTCGCGAGTTCCCCTTAGTCTCTGGATCTTTGCAAAAATCCCTGTGCTCATCCTTGCTATCCAATTGCAGTCCCCTGGCCTTCGGTGGCAGTCCGAGGCGCTCCCGGGCCCAGGACATCATGGCAAAGCCCAGGAATCTCAGGGGCCTGTGGATGTGCATTACTGCAGCACTGGCGTCCTTCCTTGCAGGCTTTGTAATGGGTAAGTGTGAAAGCCAGGGTCATGAGATCTCATCGGAGGGGAGGGAAAAGAAGCCCAGGGTGGAGGGCTGAGATGTGCTCTGAGGAGTTCCCGAAAGAATACAGCAAAAGTAGAGAGCTGTATTGGTTGGTAGAATGGTTGAAATTCTACTTTATTAAGTATCTATGGAGTGTAGACTACTACTATGGGCTGCTGGGAAGATAACTCGGGACTGGAAACAAACAAACAAACAAACAAACAAAAAACGACCTAGTTTCCATGTAATTATGAATTGAACCATTTTTACATGAATGTTTTTGGATTGCTCCTTCTGTGTTAAGGGCTGTTTATGAACTAGATTCCAATGGAGAGCCGGAAAGGTTATGCCTCATGTGTTCACAGCACAAGAGAAACGAAAGAACAGTTAAGTAACCCTGTGCTTACCAATTGAGGGTTGCATTGTATATGAGA
Organism: Pachyuromys duprasi; assembly: GCA_028658305.1. NCBI lineage: Eukaryota > Metazoa > Chordata > Mammalia > Rodentia > Muridae > Pachyuromys > Pachyuromys duprasi. The sequence goes on along the minus strand of CM053747.1, from coordinate 14,173,752 downwards.
ATTTTAAAAGATGTTTGCAATTAGCAATTAGCATGTCTTTTTTTTCAAAAGTGCACAGTGATCTGTTGGTTAGATGTCATTATGTTCCTTTTCTTTATTTGGTGTCTACTCTAATAATCAGAAACAATCACACTGCACATGCTGTGTGTCTTTGTGTGTGTTTGTGCATCTCTATGTGTTCCTGTAATTCCATTCCAACCCTCAGGCTGGTTTATTAAGCCTCTTAAAGAAACAACTGCTTCAGCTGGTTATCATCAAAGTATGCAATGGAAACTCTTATCTGAAATGAAAGCTGAAAACATTAGATCATTTCTTCGGTAAGTTTGTTTTGCATTTTTAATCTTGGAAATAGTGTTTATTGCATGAACAAATGTATTACAACTTAGCCAGCCTTTATTTGTATGTGAAATTATAAATTGCTCATTACTTCATTGATTTTTAAAATGTCTCTAAAGCACACAGGATGAAACCTAGGGCCTGTTGCAGAGAAACTTTTACTTCTCTCTAACCTTATCCTACAGAAATGCATCTGATCAGTGTGTTTAGAGATGTTTCACCCTCATGTAACCTTGAACTGCAACTGAATGTGATGGTTTTGTTCCTTGTTCATGGATTTAATCAGCATCCTGGACTTAATCAGGAAAATCTTGCTGCCAGCCCCTTTCTTTACTGCATTCTGTAAGGAAAAGTTACTATAACATGTTGTGTTCAGACTTTTTCAAAAAAGAATGCCACTCACAAATCAGCTTTATTAAATTGTAATTTACATAAGCCACACCTTCAAAACTCACAATTTCAGAGACTTTACAGATGTATCATAGTAACCAAGCTACATGCCCCACTAGGAGGCTGAGAATTCTAACTTTCTTCTCTTTGGGCATTGACCTAAGAAAGGATGTGTGATGCAGCTGTGCTTCATGAAAGGCGAGGGAAGCTTATCTAAAGTTTCCTCTGTTGGGGGAAAAATATAAGAGGGAATAGTGTTCCTTTGTATTTTACTTGAACACTACTAAATTACTATTTGATTTAGACCATGAAGGGAAACTCAAATGTTACATTCTCCTTTTCTTTTCTTTTTTTCACATCTGTGTTTCATTTTTTACTGAGCCCTCCAAAAGATAAGCACAAGCACATGATTAGCCATCCATCTCCATTTAAAGAAATACACTATTTTTTTCTAATTGCAGAAATCATATCTGTTTACTGTAGAAAGTAAAACAACAATGAAGTATATATAAGTTTCTATTGCTGTGATAAGTACCATGACCACAAGTGACTTAGGGAGGAAGGTCTTATTTCATCTTAGAACTCCTAGGACATTTTCCATCACTGAGGAAGGCCAGGACAGGAACTCAAGGGAGGAATATGTTAGCAGAAACTGAAGCCTCAACCATGAATCTTGTTTACTGTTTTGCTCAGTTTGCTATCTTTTTTTCAATTGCTGGAAAGTTTATTTTTCAAGGGCTTTATCAAATAATGTACTATGAAAGTTTACTACATAGATACCATCATTATATATTTCAGGAGGAAAGAAGTTTCTCAAGAGTTCTAGAAATACAGACAGAGTTGTTGGTGAAGCAGTTGATTATGTTACTATTAATGACAAAAGAATAGAAATGTGGCCAGTGTGATTGAAAAACAGAAGTTTTAAGTTAATTTTACTTATATTTGAATAGTTAAATGGTTCAAAGATTAAAGCAAGTGGAAGTGGAATGGAATTAAATCCTGTGTTCAAGGAGATACACAAATTGAAGGTATTACACAGAATTAATTAAGTGGTGACCTCAGGGCAAGATTCCACCCGGCTGAGCTTCTTTTGAAAGTGCTGTTGAAGAAAGGACATTGCCACCTAGTCTAAATTTACTGTGCATTTGCAGCTTTATGAGGGACAGTTACATAATGGCGGACATTATTGTGATCCAGTTATTGTTTTCATTTGGACATAAGGATATATGATTGTGTGTCAAGGTGACAAGGGGTGGATTGTAATGGTTATTCTCGTATGTAAACTTGAACTACATTCCAGAAATGAAAGACAAGCTTGTGATTGGGATCCTAAGGCAGGAGAACAACAAAATTTGATTTGGATCTTGAGGCTGGAGGACACAGGCTTTTGATCCTGATCTTGAAGTAGCATGACACAAGTTTTTGATCCAGATCAACATAGACCTTTAACCGAGATCTTGAGGCATAGTGGTTATGGTTATAAAGATCTATAATGAAAAGGAGTTAAAGAAAAGCTTAGGTCCAGCCATGGTGGTACGCTCCTTTAATCCCAGCACTAAGGAGAGAGGCAGGCAGATCTTTGAGTTCAAGGCCAGCCTGGTCTACAGAGCAAGTTCCAAAACAGCCAAGCTTAGGCAGTGAAGGAAACCATTAAAAAGAGAAAGCTGGTGAAGATGTAATTGAACAAGGAGGCGATATTCCAGCCCCAGCAAGCAGCAGACCTTGGAAGCTTTAGTCACATGGTTCTGGATTTAGACTCCAGGATAGAAAGAAAGAGGTGTGGAATCTCTTTTTATAACTATGAAAGTCACAGGCATGTGGCAGGGACGTCCCTGCATTGAGGCCCAGAGAGGCCATGTGTGGAGCTGTGAAGGTGAAGCCTAGATTTCCTTGGAGACCCCAAGCAGTTAGAGATACCAAAGCCGTGGGATATGTGCTGAGGAGAGCTGCTAAGAGGGAATGGAAATAGCCCAAGAAAAAGAACTATGTTCCAGTCAACATAGCCTAAAGGAGTTGGAGATCTGAAGAGCACTGGTCCATCAGACATGGAGATACAGAGTTTGGAGTTCATCCAGCTAATTTTTGGTCTTGCTTTAGTCCAGTATTTCCTCACTATTCTGTCTTTCCTCCACTTTTGAAATGATAATGTGTGTCCTGTGTCATTGTCTGTTGGTAGTATGTGACCTGTTTTTGATTCTAATTTTATAGGAGATTATACTTAAGAGTTTGCATTAATCTCTTCTGAGATTTTGAACTTTTGACTTTTAAAGTTGAGACTATGATAGAATTTGGGAACTGATGAAACTGGACTAAGTGCACTATGCATTATATTGTGACTATAAGCTTATGGGAGTCAGGGAGTGGAATGTAGTGATCTGAAGAGGTGTGGCCCCCCATAGGCTCATGTCTTTGAATGCTTGGTTCATGGGGAGTGGCACTATTAGGAGGTACAGCCTTGTTGGAGGAAGTATGTCACTATGGGGAGTGGGCTTTGACGTCCTCTGTGCTCAAGCTCCTCACCTTGTGGAATCCACTGTTTCATGCAGATCAAGATGGATAACTCTCAGCTCCTTCATCAGAACCATGTCTGCTTGTCTGCTGCCACGCTTCCCTCCATCATGATAATGGACTAAGCCTCTGAAACTATAAGCCAGGCCTAATTAAATGTTGTCCTTTATAAGAATTGCCATGGTCATGATGTCTCTTCACAACAATACAACCCTAAGGCATCTAGCCAACACAACTCTGTAAAGTAGAAGTTAAATATACCTAGCCTCAATGCTTTTCACTCTAGCTGTAAAATAACTTATCTAAACTCATTTGTACTTTTAAAAAGAAATAGTTGATATGTTTAACGTCTGTAGCCTACAGTTTTCACTTAACAAGGTAGAGAAAGTTTCCCAGAGCTTGGTGGATCAATAATAGTTTACAGGTGGGAGAGGGAACAATTCAAGTAGATAGAGAAATATGTCTGGAAAAAGGTGCCTGCACAAAAGTCTAAAAAGGCTGGAAAAGAACAAAAGTAGAAATATTAATTCTGTTGAACAGAAGCTTGGAGCACAGTAACAGTGAATGAGGCTGAAATATGGAAGATAGATTGGATGCATGTTGGGGTATGAACATTGTAGCGTAGAATATACGAGACTGTCAAAGTATCTTGAGCAATCATGTGATAATATGAGATCAACAACTGATAAATACTATTTCTCAAATCAGAAAGTTATAAATTTAGGTTTTAACCGAAGCACATTTTAGCTGTAAAAATATGAACTACATTTTTAGTTACCTTATTTGCAAAATAGGGCAAAGAAAGAAGGGTTGTGAGGATGGAGATGAATGTGAAAGTGCTGATACTAGGTTTTCAAGGAAAATTCATCTTCATGTCCATGTATTTTCTGGGGTCGGTTATCCTTTAGTTGGCTTTAAAACTAATTCACAAAATTGTTTATTATTTCTATATTGATATAAGTGGGAAATAGAAGAAACTTTAAACATTATTCACCTAAAGCAAAATAAATCTCACTGACAACTATGTTTGTGGGGTCATTAAAATGCTATAGCTCATTTACACCCAAAACTATGAATATATCACCCAAAGCATTTCAACAAACTTGTACTTCTTATGTCACAGGCAAGACCTTAGCACTAGAAAACAGAATTTCATGGATCTTAATTGCAATGAAATAAATACACTGCTACATACATGTAACAGTTGACAGAAACATCTAAGCCAAATTCAGAGCAACTGCCTCTGAGTAAATGTTCAGACTCCTCCCTCAAAATGTCCTCTATTTATTCATGAGCATCAGGGTGTTGCATAATCACTAGAGAACTGTGGCATTCTTACATTCTCACATTTGTTCCTGTGCTATTGTGTGCACCAAGGAGTATGTTCTTTCTAGAGGGAAGATAACATGGAAATTGAAGTTGTGCTTAATTACTTTAAGCATGTCTAACAAATTGGTGTATTCAGCTGACATTTTTCTATGTCTGATACATAACTGATACTTGACTGCCTGAAAGATGAGCATCTTTCAGATTTACTCTCTTAATTTTCACTTTTATTCCTCTCATTTTAGTTCCTTTACAAAACTTCCTCATCTGGCAGGAACGGAGCAAAATTTACAGCTTGCCAAGAAAATCCAAACACAGTGGAAGAAATTTGGATTAGATTCAGCCAACTTGGTTCATTATGATGTTCTCTTATCTTACCCAAATGAGACAAATGCAAACTATGTATCAATTGTGGATGAACATGGAGTTGAGGTGATATAGAATCATTGGGGGTTTTCATTTTTTGTAATCTCTGCCTTGTACTTTGCCTTTGAGACAGGCTCTTACTTTTTATCTCTTGCTGATCTGGAATCTGCTGTATGAACCAAACAGGCTTCAACTCTGTGACAACCTCTTGCCTCTCCTTCCTGAGTTCTGGGATTACAGTTACACACAACCATGCCTAATTCATCAGTTGCTTCTTGCTTCTGCATTGATTTGAATGTAGAGTCAAGTAATGATAGAAATTTTGTTAATAGTATAGTGCAATTTACATAATTCAGAAAAGTTGATATACTACAAACTCTTCAGTGTCTATTTGTGTTAACCATGATAAAGTTCTTCAGGCCAGAATGAAGATTTGGACTGGACACAGTCCTTTTGCTTTAAGTAAGGTAAGGCAGACAAACGGCTACAACATTTAAAATCAGTAGGGTAAAGTGCTGTGAAGAGACAACTAAGATTCTTGATGTACATAAGAACAGGTCACTTATATTAAACAAGGAGATGGAAGGTCTTCCTTGAGGAGTTGATATATGAGTTATAAAAGACAATATGAGTTTAACCATATGAAAAAGTAAAGAGAGTTCTAGTCAGGAAAACACTGGAAATGCATGACTGTACATCGTGGCTCAGAGTTATTGGGAGGATCTGAAGACTATATATTACACTAGTGTGAAAGCAAAGTAGACTAAACTAGTCAATGTGCTCTGGATATAGTCCTTAGAAAGGACTATATCTTAAGGAGTTACATGTCAGGCTTCAGTTATGAGACTTTCTGATAAATATTAGTTAAGAAAAAGATAGACTGAAAAGACGTGTTAGGTAGAGCACTTTGCTTCTCACATACAGACTCTGCATGGAGTCAAAGTTACAACCTTAGCATAGTAGTGTAAGTCAAAGATGACACCCTGAATTACGGTATTAGGAGGAATAAGGATGAAAGACAAATTTGAGAAGCAGTTTGGAAGTGTGTTAGCTGCATGGGTGTCTTTGGGTTTTGCTGCTGTGACAAGACACCATGGCTGCTGCAATTCTTATAGAGCAAAACAGTTAATTGGGGTTTGGCTTACAGTTTCAGAGGTTTAATTCATCATCCTCATAGTGGCGTGCAGATGGACACTGTGCTGGAGAAGGAGCCGACAGTTCTACATCTTGATCCAAAGTCAGCAGAAAGAGATTCTGTGCCACAACAGAACTAGCTTGAGCATCTGAGGCTCAAAGCCTGCCTGCACAGTGACACACTTCCTCCAAAAAGGCCACACCCACCCAACAAGGCCACACCTCCTTAGAGTGCCACTCTCTATAGGCCAAGCATTCAAATGCATGAGTCTATGCAGTCATTCCTATTCAAATTACCATAATGGTTCATAGCTGACTTGAGTAAGAAAGAAGAGAGTAAATATTCAGGATGACTGTCCACTTTCAAGTGCCTGGTGTAGGTGACTTTCTTAGTGATACTGTTCACAGGTGGGAAATGTAGAGCCATAAGTGGGCCTAGGGGTGGTAGAAGATAAAAGTTAATTTTAATGTGTTGAATTTCAACATCAAAGCTAAATAATCATCTGGCTCTTATATGTAGGAATTTGAAAAGCTGAGCAGCAGAAGCATATTATCTATTGGCACAATCTTAATAGTGAAATTACACTGGAAGGGATAGATATTAGTCAAAAAGTGGTAGAGGGAAAGAATGTATTAACCATTTAAATAACGGTAAGGGATGGGGAGGAGGTGCTCTGCAAGAGAAGCTGGAAAAACAAACTAGGAAATTATGAAAGGACTCCCATTGCCAGCCTTCATTCTATCTGCTTGCTTTTAAACAGTGCTGGAGATGGAATTCAGCACACTACACAAGTATTCTACCACCAAGTAACCCCCCAGCCCAAGAATGGCACCTTTGCAGCAACACTTCCACATTTAATAAGAGAACATTTAACCACTTAAGACTACTGTTTTGCAGATGATGTAAAACTTACTCATTGTTGTCAGTAGGATTTATCTATTTAAGTATAAAACCTTTCCCTGAGATATACAATACTTAATGTAACTTAGGGGCAAGATGGACCATGCTTTAATTGTGATCTGGGATTATACTCTGTAACTTGACATGTTTGAATTCTTGCTAGGTTTTTAAAACATCATACCTTGAACCACCACCAGATGGATATGAGAATGTTACAAACATCGTACCACCATATAATGCATTTTCAGCCCATGGCATGCCAGAGGTAACAAAGCACATCTATCTATCTATCTATCTATCTATCTGTCTATCTATCTATCTATCTATCTATCTATCTATCTATCTATCTATCTATCTATCTATCTATCTATCTAT
>CM053747.1:14133486-14165916 GCA_028658305.1 Pachyuromys duprasi | reverse complement strand
CAACATTCACTGAGCACTGAGGGGCAATCACTACTAATCCATATACTTCCTAATAATCTCCCTATTAGTGAAGTGTGTTTTATTCATTCAAACCTTAAGAAACTGGCAATAGGCTGGGTGTGGTGGTGCTTGCTTTTAATCCCAGCACTCAGGAGGTAAAGACAGATGGATCTTTGAATTTGAGGCCAGCCGGGTGTACAGAATGAGTTCCAGAACAGCCAGGGCAACACGGAGAACCCCTGTCTTGAAAAACCAAACAAAATGGAAGAGGAGGAGGAGAAGGGAGAAGAAGAAGAGGAAGGGAGGATGAAGGAAAGAAAGAAGAAGAAGAAGAAAATGGCAGTACAGAAGTTCAGAATTGTTCTGTGTTTCATCTTTATAGAAGACACATGGTATAGACAGCTAGTCATAAAAACAAAGATGGACTATATGCAAAACAGCCTTCATATACACAAATATTAAAGAATATATTCAGGAATAATAATATATATGTTTTGGAAGTTATGACTATAATTTTTAATATTGAATATTAATAAAAGCAGTAACAGGTAAATTTTATCCATTTTAATATTTGTAGCACTATTTCATGAGTAATTGATTCATAATAGAAATTTTATATTAAGTCAGACCCCTAAGTCAGTATTTACTTAAGGTTTTGCCAGAAAGAATTAGGAAATTAGCTGGATTCCTTCTAGAACACAATGGTCATGCTAGGAGCTAAGAAAGTTCTCCATTAAAGTCTATAAAATAGCTTACCAAATGACACTCCGTGATCTCTCAATTGCTGGTCATGTTTCTTGGATAAATTGAAGATACTTGCTGCATAGCTTTTCAAGGCTTTTGCATAGTCTTGAATGTTGAAAGGAATGACTACGGAGTCTGCAAGCTCATATACCAATGCTCCTCTTAACTGAGCAACAGAAAGCTGTTTTTTAAATGTGGGGTCATAAAAGTTCTCTACTAATTCAAACGTCTCATAGATGGTATGGTATACAGGATAGCTACTGTATTTATCTGTTTTCTAAAATGGAGGAAAAGTTGAAAAATAAGCATTAAATGTTAAATTTATGACACTTTAATCATAAAAATGATTTAAGAAAATACATATGCTAGCCATGATTTCAACAATTAAGCTAATAAATAATACTAATTAAAATGCTACAACCAAAATGCTCACTGATTTAAATTTTTATGTATTCTTTTAAATTGTATTTTGTTTTCAATTTTTATTAATTATTATTATTTATCACAATTTATTCACTTTGTATCCAGGCTGTGCTTCCCTCCCTCATCTCTTCCCAGTCCCACCCTCACTCCCTCTTCTCCTATGCTCTTCCCCTAGTCCACTGACAGGTGAGGACATTCCTCCCCTTCTGTCTGACTCTAGCCTATCAGGTCTCATCAGGAGTGGTTGCAGCCTTTTCCTTGGCAAGCATGCACCCCCAGGGGGGGAAGGTGATTAAAGAGCCTGCCACCGAGTTCATGCCAGAATCAGCCCTTCATTCAACCTTTTCGTTCTGATAACCAAAGAAATATGTATTCAAATCAGCACAATTAAAAATTACGTACTGATCAATGATGTGAAAATTTCTGGGTAGCTTACTGTCTACAGGGATGAAAGGTAAGTCATTCTTTCCCTGACCAAGCAGTGTTCAACAAAATGCTATTAACCTTTGATAAGATTCTGGGAGTACCTGTAATGAACATGTTACTACATGTTAATACTATGTAGAAAGATTTTAAGACCAATGTTTTCCACATCCTAATTTTAGTTTTTACCATCTGCTATGTTCTTACAGGACTATCATTCTTACTACTTCTTGATCACTAAAAATCAATCCTGTATCATCCTTGCTCCCTAACACCCTGCTTCTTCTAATTGTGTGCTTCTAATGTACTGTGTCTTTGAATATTAGATAGCTTTGTTCAAACTGGTGACACAGTGTAATAGTGAACAGAGTGGTAAATATCCAAGTTACACTTTTCATGTACAGTTGATCCATGAATCACAAAGGAGTTAGGGAGAAACTAATTAATTTCCATGCAGTTGAAAGTACATGTATCAACTAAACTACTAATAATATAAACAACACATATTTTATATGCTCTATGTATTCTATATGGTGAAATATGTGAGATCCATAAAAGATCAATTTTTTCTACATATGCAACTTACTGGAGAGGTAAAGAGCTCAAGCACAAATGATTAGTGTCACATGGAATTTTAAGCAAATACTCAAAATAATCACACCACAATACCACAGGATATAGTTTTAAAACTATTTTAGTAATATATTGTGTACTATAGTTAATTTATACAGCTATAATTTAACATGACATTTTTATATTTACTTCTCTTTTATTGCAAATATATAATTACATAAACAACTTTGATAAATTTAAATTTTTTACATTATTTCTATATTTATTTCATGGAAGTAAAAAGTTAAAGAGGTTTATCTACATATATTTTCATGTAGAACATTCCTAGCTTTTTTGGTATTTCTAGAGTATATACTTTGAAATCTTTTTAAAAATTTGTATTAATTACAGTTTATTCACTTTGTATCCCAGCTATAGCCCTCTTCACCATTCCATCCCAATCACACTCTCCCTCCCTCTTCTTCTCCTATTGCCCCTCCCCCAGTCAATGATAAGGGAGGTTTTCTTCCCCTTCCATCTGAACCTAGTCTATCAGGTCTCATCAGGACTGGCATCTTTGTCTTCCTTTGTGGACTGGTAAGGCTGCTCTCCCCTCAAGTGGAGGTGATCAAAGAGCCAGCCCATGAGTTCATGTCAGAGACGGTACCTGTTTCTATTATTGGGGAACCCTCTGGGACACTGCGCTGCCATGGGCTACTTCTGTTCAGGGGTTCTAAGTCATCTCCATGCTTGGTCCTTATTTGGAGTATCAGTCTCAGAAAAGACCCCTGTGCCCAGATTTTGGGGTTCTGTTGCTCTCCTTGTGGAGCTCCTGTTCCCTCCAGGTCTTTCTGTCTCGCCCTTCTTTCAGATGATTCCCAGCACTCTACCCAAAGTTTGGCTAATAACCTCATCATTTGTTTTGATACCGTACTGGGTGGAGTCTTTCAGAGGCTCTCTGTGATAGGCTCCTGTCCTGTTCCCTTTTTTCTCCCTCTTCCGATGTATGTCTCATTTGACTTTCTGAATGAAGATTGAGCATCTTTCCTCTTTCTTGATTATCTTCCTTACACGTGTACAGATTTTAGCATGATTACACTATATCATATGTCTAATATCCACTTATAAGTGAGTATATACCATGTGTGTCTTTCTGCTTCTGTGATACATCACTCAGGATGATCTTTTCTAGATCCCACCATTTGCATGCAAATTTCATGATTTCTTTGTTTTTGATTGCTGAATAGTATTCCATTATGTAAATGTACTACAATTTCCGTATTCATTCCTCAACTGAGGGACATTTGAGTTGTTTGCAGCTTCTGGTTATTACAAATAAAGCTGCTATGAACATGGTTGAGCAAATGTCCTTGTTGTATACTTGAGCATCTTTTAGATATGTGTCTAGGAGTGGTATAGTTAGGTCTTGAGGTAGCACTATTCCTAATGGTCTGAGAAAGTGCCAGGTTGATTTCCAAAGTGGTTGTACAAGATTACATTCACACCAGCAGTGGAGAAAGGTTCACCTTTCTCAACATCCTCTCCAGCATGTGTTGTCACTTGAATTCTTTATCTTAGCCATTCTAGTGGGTATAAGGTGAAATCTCAAGGTTGTTTTGATTCGCATTTCCCTGATGACTAAGGATGTTGAGCATCTCTTTAAGTGTTTCTTTGCCATTCAATGTTCTTTTATAGAAATTTTTCTATTTAGCTCTGTACCCCATTTTTTAATTGGGTTAACTGATTTGTTGCTGTTTAACTTCTTGAGTTCTTTATATATTCTGGATATTAGCCCTCTGTCAGATATAAGGTTGGTGAAGAACTTATTAAATTGTAGAAAAATCTCAAAAAATATTTGCATCCATATTATTTAAACTCATGTTGTTTCATGGTCAGATGTAGTAAATAGTGAATATTATTATACAATGCTTATTTATCTAATTTGCAATATTCTAGTGCTCTCTTTACTTCTTTATGATTGGCTGTATTCTGGATAGTCAACTTGGCAATCAAGATGCATTATGTACAAGCAAGATATTGGTTATTGTACTCTGGACTTGAAACTGAGTAAAAGATGTAAAGAAGCTAAGTCTACTAATGTTTGATATATGACATAACTTGTGACATGGGCACAGTAATGCAGCACATGTTCACCATATCCAAATACATGCAAGTCATCAAAATAGTTGAATGACAGTAATGGCTAGTACGGAATAGAAAAATGGAAGAAATTAAAACTTCAGAGAAATGTGCTTTGTTCTCTACCCACAGACCTTCTCTTATGGAAGGCAGGAATGGAAATATGCGGAAGGACAAGTGATAATGTACAACCGTAGCCCAGCATGTCCCTCAACTAAAACATTTACTCTAGGGGGGAAAAAAACAAATAGTGTCTACACGACTGGACTACAAGATAAGATTTTATTAATTTACTTAGTTTATTTATTTTTAAGTCAGAATCTAGCCCTCTGATCTGATCTCAAACTCTCTATTTGGCCAAGGATGACCTTGAATTTCTGTTCCACCTTTGTTTCAATTCAAGTACTTGTATTACAGGGATGAACTACTACATTCCATTTTAGTGAAAGGAACCCAGGGTTTCATGCATCCTAGGCAAGCACTGTACCAACTAAGCTACATCTCTAGAACAAAATAAGATTTTTCCAACAAATTATGTTTTGATAAAATGATGTGAAGGATTAGCTTGTATAACCAGCTATGCATCTGGTATCTCTACATGAACTACCATTTCACTGAAAAACCTTAGTAGTAACATTTATTGAAAGTCCACATCCCTTTATAGTATAATTACAAAGAAGAAGGAATAAGTAGTCTGTCTGAATTCCTGGATACTGGGTACACCTATTGCCTGATGCTATATAATTCAATTACAGTTCATATTAGTAAAACGTTGTTATAGTTTGCATCTGGAATATGCTTCCCCCTGCCAAAAAAGGCAAGAAAGAAAGAAAGAAAGAAAGAAAGAAAGAAAGAAAGAAAGAAAGAAAGAAAGAAAGAAAGCTCATAAGTTCAAGCTTGTACTCCAAGTGGCATACTCTTAAAAGTTCTAAAAACATTTTAAGAAGTGTTTTAGGAAAATAGGTGGAGCTTGAGATCATCATACTAAACAAAATAGCCACACAAAGCATAATGAATATGGTATATTTTCTCTATGTAGAGAATCTAGATATTTAACTTTAAAATAAAAGACATGAAAGTCGATGGAGGTCTATTTGAAAAGGGAAGAAAACTACAGGAGGGTCTAGAGGGAATGGAGGGAGTACAAGGGGAAGATAAACATCATTAAAATCAATGGAGTACATATATGAAAATGTCATGTAAAACCCTCTATTTCATAATTAAAGAGAAGTACCCTCAGAAAAAGGTTCTGGGAAAATGCCCTTGAAGAGTAAGTGGTATCTCAGCTCTTTCTGATCTTTCTTTGCTTCCTGTCTGCCCTAAGGTAAGCAGCTTTCCTCACTCCATCATGATTCGCTGACTCACCACAATCCCACAAGCACTATTGCAAATGCTATGGGCTGCAACCTGTGAAACTCTGACAAGCAATCTTTTTTTTAATTAAATTTTTAATTTTTAGATTAAATTACATTTTATTCGCTTTACATCCCAGCTGTAGCCTCCTCCCTCATTCCTTTCCAATCCCACCCTCCCACCTTCATCTCCTCCCATGCCCCTCTCCAAGTCCACCAATAGAGGAGGTCCACTGCTCCGTCCATCTGACCCTAGCTTATCAGGTCTCATCAGGACTGGCTGCAATGTCCTCCTCTGTGGCCTGGTAAGGCTGCTCCTTCCTTGGAGAGGAGAGGTTGGTTGAAGAGCCAGCCACTGAGTTCACGTCAGAGACAGTCCCTCTTCCCCTATGGTTCCCCTAGGGAACCCACTTGGATACTGAGCTGCCACAGGCTACATCTGAGCAGGGGTTCTAGGTTATCTCCATGAATGTACCTTGGTTGGAGTATCCATCTCAGAAAATACCCCTGAGCCCAGATATTTTGTTTCTGTTGCTCTCCTTGTGGAGCTCCTATACTTTCTATGTCTTACTAACGAAACTACCTCTTCTTTCATATGATTCCCTGCACTCTGCCCAAAGTTTGGTTATGAGTCTCAGCATCTGACAAGCAATCTTTTTAATGAGATAAGTATTTAAGGCATCTTGTTACAGTAATAGAAAGTGAACACATATACTACGTATTAAAAATGGTTAAATGGCTTACCCTGTTTTTAGTGTAGCGGGCTCTGCCTGAAGCAATTCCAAGTCTCTGAAAATAAGCTTCAAAATCACTTCCAGATCCCAGCTTGTTGATTCTAGGTATATAATATGAATGAATAAATACATATATAATAAAGCATACAATGCCAAACAGATAGGGAAATGAATCCAGCTTCAAGAGTAGCTAGGAATTTGCATAGGGAATTATTATAAGAATTGGAAAAAGTTAAATAATCTTCAAGATATTGTTATTTGCCAGAATATTAATGTGACACACTACACTGAAAATTACCGGAGTTTAGCAGTACTACGGAACACTGCAACCTACTGTTTTTAAATGAACACAAACATTTGAACCTCTTAAAGAGCCATTTTCATAAGCCACCTCAAGTTGTTTTGGGAAGAGCCTACTATTTTTTTTTTGACTAAGCATATGAAACTTTTATAATGGAGCAAACACAATTAAACTTCTGTAAGACTGATTTGGGGACCAGTAAGATGATTTAGAGGATTATGACACTTGCCAATAAGCCTGATAACCCGAGTTTGATCTTGGGACCCACATGACAGAAGGAGGCAACCAAGGACAAGATGTCCTCTGACCTCCACACAAGTACACAGCATCCCTATACATACATAACTGGTGGGCAGCTTGATCTTCATGTAGGTCCCCTATTAAGTGGAGAGGGAGCTGTCGGTGACACAGACTCTGTTGCCTTATTGTTGGTCACTCCTTCCTAATGAGGCTGCCTTCCCTGGCCTCAGTAGATGAGGGTGAGCATAGTCCAGATGCGACTTGATGTGCTGGGTGGGAGGGCTCTGCTTTTCTGACAGGAAGAGGGGAGAGGGAGAAGAAAGTGGGAGGATGGGATCGTGAGGAGAGAAGACAGGGGACTACAAGATACAAAGTAAATTGAAAATAAATTAAAAAAAAAAGAATCAAGTAGAAAATAGAAGATCAGGGCTCCGAGATAAAATAGAATATCTAGATGAAACAGATTGTATGAAAAACATTTAAAAGACACATACAAGTATCAATACAGGGTATGTGATACACTATGGAAAGACTAAACCTTTGAATTACAGGAATAAAAGAGAGAGAAGATTCCTAGGTCAATAATATATACCAGATCTTCACCTAAATCATAGAAGAAACCTTTCTCAAACTAAGAAAAGACACACCTGTATAGATATTAGAAGCACACAAAACTTCAAATATACAAAATCAGAAAACAAAATTCTCGTGGTATATTATACTTAAAACACTAAATATCTATAAGAGTATGGTGAGGTATAAGAAAAAAAGTTACATAAAGGAATAATAATAATCAGAATAATAGCTGATTTGTCATCAGGAATTTGAAAGCCAAAAGAGCCTGGAGCAATTTATTTTAAGTCCTAAAAGATCAGAATATACAACATAGACTGATTTGCCCAGTAAAATTATCCATGATAGTTGAAGAAGAATGATAACTTTTCTATGACATAAATGTGTGTTTGTGCATACACACACAGAGAGATACATACACACATATGTATATGTATATACAAGCCTAAAGAAAATACAAGAAGCAATAATTTGGGCTGAAGAGAGAAATAAGCACATCCAAAAGAAATACTATAACTACTAAAATACAATGCACCATGAACACAACAAACCAACTACTTAATAACTAAAGTCAATATACACCTTTCAACAATAAATATCAGCAATCTCAATAAAAGTGCATGATCTGTCTGAATGGATTAAGAAAATGCATCTAGGTTATATATCATGTGTGTCATTTTGCTTCTGGGTTACCTCACTCAGGATGATCTTTTTCTAGTTCCATCCATTTGCCTGGTAACACAGAAACAGAAAGACACACATGGTATATACTCACTTAGAAGTTGATATTAGCTATATAATATATGATGAACATACTAAAATATATAGTCCTGAAGAAGCTACCCAACAAGGAGGACTCTAGGGAAGATATTTAATCCTCATTCAGAAGGGCAAACAGGATAGACATCAGAAGTGGGAAAAGATGGGGAACAGGACAGAAGCCTACAAGAAAGGGCCTCTGACACCAACAGAGTATCGAAGCAGATGCTGAGACTCATAGCCAAACTTTGGGCAGAGTGCAGGGAATCTTAAGGAAGAAGGGGGAAATAGACCTGGAGGGGACAGAAGCTCCACAAGAACACCAATACAGCCAAAAAACCTGGGCCCAAGGGAGCCTTCAAAGACTGATGAATCAACTGCAGACCATGCCTGGACAGGACCTAGAACTCCTGTTCAGATGTAGCCCATGGCAGCTCAGTCTCCATGTGTGTTCCCTAGTAAGGGGAGCTGGGGCAATCTCTGGCATGAACTCCATTGCCTGCTCTTTGATCACCTCCCCTTGGTGAGGTTGCTTTACTAGGCCTCAGAGAATGAGAAGCCAGAGAGTCCTGATGAGACCTGATAGGCTAGGGTCAGATAGAAGAGGAGGAGGACCTCCTCTATTAATGGACTAGGGCAGGGGCATGGGGGAGGGGTTGGGACCTGGAGGAGATGAGGGAGAGGGCTACAGCCAGGATACAAAGTGAATAAATTGTAATGAAGGAGGAGAAGGAGGAGGAGGAGAAGAAATATATAACCTTAAAACAAAAAAAAGAAAGAAAGAAAATGCATCTATCTATAAGAAACTCAGCTTTAAAGATAGGCCCTGCCTTAGAGTAACAGGATGTAAAAAAATCAATCAAAGAAGAGTAGGAAATAAGTATGTCTCAGTAGTCTAATATCTGTTAAAATAGGGCTCACACTAAAACTTGTCAGAAGAGATGAAGAAGGACACTTTATTGTAATCAAGGGAACAGTTAACCCATAAGACTTTACTATCTTAAACATATATCCATCAAGCATTTGATTTCATAAAAATAAATGTACTACTGGAATTAAAGACACAAATCACTATCAACCCATAAATAGTAGGTAAGGTAATTTCAAAATTCCAGGTTTTTTTAATAGTAAGACATCTACATAAAAATAAAAAACATCAGAATTAAATGAAATCATATATCAAGTTGACCAAGCAGATGTCAACAAAACAGTCCAGCAAAACAAAAAGGAGCATAAATTTAACTAACCAAGCACGAAAAGGCTTTTCTAAAATAGACCGTATTCCGGGACACAAAACAAAACCTTGAAATAACTTCATGTATTGTCTCTGAATATAATTGAAAGAAACTTACAATTGACAGAAAACAAAACTGTAGTGAATACACAAATTTATGGAGATTAAAACAATGTATTACAAATTCATAAAAGAAGAAATCAAGACAGAAATAAAAATTTCCTGGAACTAAATGAAAATGAAAGTATAAGAACACAACAAGCCTCTAAGTGGTTCTATAGCCTAAAAGAAACGCCATGAAGGAAATTTATAGCTCTAGATGCCTACATTCACAAATAAGAAAGTGCACAAATAAATTATTTAATGATGCTGTTCAAAAAATTGGAAAAATAATAATAAATCAAGTACATAGCAAAAAAATAACAAAAATCATAACAGATTAATGAAAGAAAGAATAGAGAGAAAGGGAGGAAGGGAAGAAGGAAGGAAGGAAAGAAGGAAGGAAGAAAATTTAAATTATCAGTGAATTGAAGAGCTGATTCTTTAAGAATATGAACAAGATCCACAGACCCTTGGCCCTATTATCCAAAAGAAAGAAAAATACCACCCTTCTATCAAGGTGGGGTTTTTAGTGGGGGGAGGGGGACACAAACCTACCCATAAAGCCTTCGACCCAAAATTTGTCAAGAAGTGTACGGATAAAGATGCAGCAGAGATTGAGGGCATAGCGAAGCAAAGACTGGCTCAACTTCAGACCAGCCCCAGGGCAGAGAGCCAACTCCTGAAACTATTAACGACACTCTTCTATGCTTGCAGACAGGAACGTAGCATAACTGTCTTCTGAGAGGCTTCATCCAAGAGGAAACAGATGCAGAGACAGACAAACAATAGGCCAAGCTGGGTAAGTTGTGGGTAAGTGGGAAGAAGGCAGTAGGAGGGGTCAAGACGCCACAAGAAGTCCTATAGAGTCAACTAACCTGGGTTCACGGGGACTAAGAGAGACTGAAGCACCAACCAAAGAGTATGCATGAGCTGAACCTATACCCCCTACACAGATGTAGCAGATGTGCAGCTTGGTCATCATGTGGGTCCCCTAACAATAGGGGTAGGGGCTGTCTATGACTCTGTTGCCTTCATCTGGATCCCTTTCCCCTAGCTGGGCTCCCTTGTCTGGCCCCAGTGGGAGAGGATGCACTTAGTCCTGCTGTGACTTCAGGTGCCAGGTTGGAATGGTACTAACCTGTTCTCTGAGATGAATGGGGGTGTATAGGGGGAAGGGGAGGGAGGGAGGGGAGGGACTGGGAGGAGAGAAGGGAGTGGGCTGGGAACTGGCTGTAAAGTGATTAAATAAATAAATAAATAAGCAAACAAACAAACGAATGAATGAATGAATGAATGACCTAAACAGATTATAGGAAAACACACAGCTTGACGATTTTTGATAATGTTCCATTACTAAAAAATAAAACTGCAGGGCCTAGGGAGATGACTCAGTGGACAAAGTGTTCTAGCATGAAGACTTGGAGTTCAGATTTCTACAGCTCTCATAAAAGCCAGTCATAGCCACTCACATCTCAAACCCCAGCGTTGAGGGTGGGGAACAGAGACACTCAGTTCCTGGAAATTCAACCACCCAGTTTTGCTGGGTGCTCCAGGGTCAATGAACGATCTATCATGAAAAAGCAAGAATAAATAAGAAAGAGTGGGCTAGAGAGATGGCTCAGTGATTAAGAGCACATACTGATCTTCTAGAACAGGGGTCTTCAAACTACAGCCCGTGGGCCACATGCGGCCCGCAGAGGAGTCTGATCTGGCCCACCAGTAATGAACGCAGTTTGGCTGCCTTGGCCAGCATATACACTCAGTGTCACAGCTTCTCAGGGATGACGTCAACCACCTCCACCCACTGTACGCTGTGTGCTGGGAGGGTGGGCGTGAGGGCGGTGTTGGGAAGGACACTGACACACCCTTGCGCCTGGCACTCGGCGCATGCGCCGCTGTGACATCACTGGAGGGCGCTGGATGGTGCGTGTCGAGGAGTACCACATGTGGGTGACTATATAATGATGTAAAAAGGCGCCCGCTCCACCCCCAGGCAACGTGGTGTCTGTGTGCTGTGCCTGCCTGTCAGTGAGCTTTTCCTCCACTCCCTCCACTGCCAAAGGTCAGTCAAAAGTGCCATAGAAATAAATTTTTGCCAGATGGGGGGTTCTGCCCGATTGGGGGGTGGGTGACTCTTATGAAAATTCCCCTTTGGGGGTGGTGGGGCATTCAGTGCTGAAATCAAAGTTGGGGGGTGGGCGGTGGTTGGGAGGTGAGGGGTTCAGTGCTGAAGCATTTTAAAGGGGATTACATTGAAAATTTTATATGCATTTTGTATTTCCTTTTCAGTGTTCACATGCTGATTCCGAACATATCAATTTGGGCGTTATATAGGGAGATATAACTGAACTATCAGGGACTGAGCTGGTCTGCTTAGAAAAGCCTACAAGGGGTAAGTGTTCACATCAGGGACTAATGGGGGTTTATACACTGTGTGTGTGTATATATACACATATTAGTATTTTACTAATATCAATTTGGAATCCCTAGGAAACAATGATGTCAAGAAAAAGAAAAATTGACGGCAAGTGTAGGATATTCAAAGAACAGTGAACTTACAATTACTTTTTCACGCGGTACAAACAAAAAGCTGTGAGTCTGATATGCCAGAATATAGTTGCTGTGTTAAAAGAATACAATTTGTGATGTCACTATCAAACTCAACATAAAGATAAATATGATTGTTTGGTTGGAGAAGTGAGAAAAGATAAAATATTACAACTGGAACATACACTGACAACTCAGCAAAATACTTTTGTGAAGCAGAAGCATATTTCCTCACTTCGGGCAAGTTTTCAAGTTGCCAAGCTAATAGCGCTCAATTGCAGACCATTTGTGGAGGGTGAATTTGTTAAAGAATGCCTTATTTCTGTTGCCAAAGAGATGTGTCCAGAGAAGGCACATCTATTTATTTAGTACAGTGAGCCTTACAGGAGTTACAATGACACGAAGGATTGAAGAAATGGGAGAAAATTTGCTGCACCATTTGCAAAACTTTGCAAAGAAACTTTGCTATTTTTCCTTGGCACTCGACGAAAGCAATGATGTTCATGATTCTGCCCAACTTCTCATTTATATGCGTGGGACAAATGAGTATTTTGAAGTCACAGAAGAGCTTGCTGCACTGCAAAGTATCAAAGGTACAACCACAGGAGTGGATATATT
Organism: Pachyuromys duprasi; assembly: GCA_028658305.1. Taxonomy (NCBI): domain Eukaryota; kingdom Metazoa; phylum Chordata; class Mammalia; order Rodentia; family Muridae; genus Pachyuromys; species Pachyuromys duprasi. The sequence goes on along the minus strand of CM053747.1, from coordinate 14,153,175 downwards.
TGAAAAGTTTTGCCAAACTGTGAATGGTTTGGAGCTGGACTGGGCTAAACTAGCCAGTGTAACAACTGATGGTGCTCCTAGCATGGTGGGGTCTAAGAGAGGAGTAATTGCTCACATTAAACAAAAGATGGACAAACACAACCATCCTCATCCAATTGCCATACACTGCCTCATCCACCAACAAGCTCTGTGTTGTAAATCACTGAAGTGGGACTCTGTTATGAAAATTGTGGTATCTTGTGTTAATTACATTAGAGCTCATGCACTAAACCACAGACAATTTCAGGAATTTCTATCTGAGGTAAATGTTGTCCATGATAATGTTCTGTACCACACAAAAGTCCGTTGGCTGAGTAGAGGGAGAGTTTTGAAATGTTTCTATGACCTACTTCCGCAGATTACAGCTTTTCTACTTTCAAAAAACAAAGAAGTACCAGAGCTCAATGATGCAAAATGGAAATGTCACCTTGCCTTTCTGACAGATATAACAGAACTACTCAACAGTTTCAATCTGCAACTTCAAGGAAAGGGGAAGCTCATCTGTGATATGGCATCGCATGTGAAAGCATTTGAAGTAAAATTAGGCCTTCTCATTAAACAAGTACAGGAGGAAAACTTCAGCCATCTCCCAACAACTCAAAACCTGTCAGCGGACAAACCATTGGTTGAATTCCTAAAGAAAACGTGTGGATTCACTAGAATTGTTGCAAAAGTAGTTCCAATTTAGATTCAAAGAGCTTCATCTCCATGAACAGGACATACAGCTTTTTCGTAACCCATTTTCTGTTGAGATTGAAAATGTCCTTACAATTTACCAAATGGAACTGGCTGAACTGCAGAATTGTGACTCTCTGAAAGATGCATTTAAGTCAAGTAACCTTCTGAATTTCTATACATCTCTCCCCTCTGAGACATATCCAAATATCAGGAACCATGCACTCAAAATGGTAACCATCTTTGGTAGCACTTATGTCTGTGAACAGACTTTTTCAAAAATGAAACAACTGAAATCTCCAACCAGATCAAGATTAACTGATGCCCACTTGCATCACTTGTTACAGCTAGCAGTGACAAATATGGAACCGGACATTGACCATCTCATTAGCCAAAAAGCAGGCCCACAGTTCCCATTGAAATACTGGTATGTGATCTGTTTATTTATAAATGTTCTTCATTTTATTTATAAAAGATATGTGCAGTGTGGGTAGGAATTAGTAGTTCACATAGTCCGGCCCTCCAGCTCTCTGAGGGACCATGATCCGGCCCCCACTTTAAAAAGTTTGAGGACCCCTGTTCTAGAAGACATAAGTTTGGTTCCCAGCAATCACATCAGGTGGCTCAAAACTGCCTGTTTCAGTTCATTCAATTCAGCTGGCCTCTGAGGGTACACACATACACCCACACAGATACACATATACAAACATAATTTAAAAATAAAAATAATTTAAAAAAAATAAATGTGGTTGAGAATCAGTGGAAGATACCCAGCATCAGCTTCTGCCCACCCCCACATTTATACCGCATACCCACTCACATGCACATATACAAATACACATACACATCCATACACATGAACACGTACAATACACTTACTATTTACACTATGATCAGCAAGCACTCTTAATTGCTGAGCCGTGTCTCAAGCCCCCCACCCATCAGTTTAATTGAAAAATTTCAAAACTATATTTATCTGTTTTACATTGCATTACACATTTTTAAAAGTGCCTGAGGTCTGGTGTGGTGGTGCACACCCTTAATCCCAGCACTTGGGAAGCAGAGGGAGGCAGATCCCTGTGAATTCAAGGCCATCTTGGTCAAAAAAAAAAAAAAAAAAAAGAGTCCAGGGCAGCCAAGGCTCTGATACACAAACCCTGTCTTGAAAAAAATCAAACCAAAACAATTTTTAAAATGTGTCTGAGCTTATTAGTAAGCAAAACAACGGCTGGCTGACAACTTTATTAAATTTATTTAAATTATTGATGAGCTAGTTGAGAAGCAAGGGAATCTATATTTAACCCAGGGTAGAAAAGATTCATACACTATTTACCTAGGATAGTCCTTATTTTCTGGTGAAGGGTCTTTCTGCAGCCAGCTTTCATAAAGTGATTGACTCTCAAAACCATCATCAGGACTGGAGATCTAGTAAAACAAGCAGGGGACATCAGGAACTGAAGCAAGTGTATCAACTCCATGTGCACATTATTGTATATATGTGTCATGTTCAATTACATAAAAATATATTTGCAACTGATAAGAAAAAAAACTAGCCCAAATTCTTTATTTATGATGACTGTTACTGGTAACTTTGACAATTACCTAAAAGAAAATTTCTTTTTTTTTTTTTATGTCATCTTACATAAAAGTTTTAAATTGTTTCAGGTAAAAATACTAGAGAATATATATATTTTTTTTTCTTTAACAAATTGCTTTTATCCAGCCAGAAAGATGCTACTTTTGTTGGAAAAGAAATCAGTAGTAGTGAGTACTATTATCTAGATTTTTTAAAAGTATGCTTAAGTGAAGCTGCATTTTCTTTAATGTGAGAAAAGAGAAACCTATATACACTGGTACAGTTACTATGGAAATCAGTGTAGAGTTTTTTTCAAAATCAAAAGTAGATCTGCATATTATTCAGCTATACCACTCCTGCATATATTCCCCCCCCCAAAAAAAAACTAACAGTAAACATACTAAAATCTATAGTCCTAAAGAAGCTAAAGAACAAGGAAGACCTTAGGGAAGATGCTCAATCCTCATTCAGAAGGGCAAACTGGATAGATATTGGAAGTAGGAGAAGACAAAGAACAGGACAGGAGCCTTCCACAGTGGACCTCTGAAAGACTCTACCCACCAGGGTATCGTAAGAGATACTGAGACTCATAGCCAAAGTTTGGGCAGAGTGCTGGAATCCTTACAGAAGAAGCGGGAGACAGAGAGACCTAGAGGGCACAGGAACTCTACAAGGAGAACAACAGAGCCAAAAAACCTTGGCCCAGGGGGTCTTGCAGAGACTGATACTCCAACAGAGAACAATGCATGGAGAGGACCTAGACCCACCCTTTTCAAAGGAAACCTATAGGCTGCTCAGTTTCCAAGTGGGTTCCCTAGTTAGGGGTACAGGGACTGTCTCTGACATGAACTCAGTGGCTGGCTCTTTGATCACCTCCCACTAGGGGGTGACACAGAGGAAGATGATGCAGCCAACCTTAATGAGACCTGATAAGCTAGGGTCAGATAGAAGGGGCGGAGTTCCTCCCCTATCAGGGGATAGGGAAAGGGCAGAGGGAGAGAAGAGAAGGGTGGGTGGAAATGGAAGAAGATGAGGGAGAGGGCTGCAGTAGGGATACAATGTGAATAAATTGTAATAAATAAGTAGAATGGAATGGAATAAAAAATAGTTGCATATTTCTGTTTATTGCTGCCCTCTTCACAGTAGCTAGGAAAAGAAATCAGTCTAGATGTCCATCAACTGAAAAGTAGGTAATGAAAATATGGTACATTTATATAATGTAATTTCATTTAGCACCAAAGAAAAATGAAATTTGTAGGAAATGGGTAGAATTGGAGGTAAAATTATACTAAGTGAGGTATTTCAGTCCTAGCAATCCAAATGCCACATGTTCTTCATTATATATTATCATATCTTTACCTTTAACTTTTCATTTAACTTGGAATGTATAGAGAAAAGAAAATTATAAGGGATCATGGGAGTTAGGGAAGAGTTCTAAAGATGGGTACATAATAGAACTCAAGTGAAATGAAAACAGATGGGAATATACTAGAATGGCAAATTTTAAGTGATGCATGTAGGGATGATTAGTAATGCTGTAAAAAAAAAAAGACATGTGGCAGCCTGCTGTTCAACTAGCTAATTAAAAAGAATTATTTTTAATGAAAATGTGGGTGGTGAGATGTCTCAACAACGAAAAGCACTTGCCCCAAGTCTGATAGCTGAATGCAGCAGTCCGCAGACGGAAGAAGAAATCTGACTCCTGAAAATTACACACACGCAAGCACGCACAAAGAGAGAGGGGGAAGAAGAAGGGGAGGGGAAGAAAGGAAGGGGACACATTCTTTAATACGGGCTGAGGAATAGCTCAGCAGTTAATAAGTACTTGCTCCTCTTGCAGAGGACCCAGTCTCAGCTCCCAAAACTCACATGGTGGCTCACAACTTTCTATAACCCCAATTCAGGGGGTCTGATAACCTCACCTGGCCTCTGTAGGCACTGCATGCACACGGCGCGCACACAGATGTTCAGAAGAAAAAAAAAAAACTCATAAAAATTGGGTAGAGTTTAAATGGAATGCCTCATATAAACAATTGGATAATGCCAACCCCAGAAACCACGATGATCAAACCAAAATCTCACAGCTGAAAAGGGGAAGTGAACACAAATCCCCATCCCTAACCAAGAAGCTACCTCCAGTTCATTTCCACTTACAGAGGAAAACTTAGTTTTCTCCACGGGTGTCTCAGTGTGTATGATAAAAAAAAACTTAAGGGGAAGCCCCATGCCCAGCAGTAGATGGCTAATGATATTTTTGCAGATTTTTTTCCTATATTGCTTTGTTTGGGCTTTATATTTATATTATAAGACAATAAGTCTTATCAGTCTTTTGCTTGTATGTTATGATTTTGTGTTTTTAAAGATTTTGTTCTGTGTGAGCATTTTTTTGTTTTCATTTTATTAAGTTTCATTTATTTGTTTGTTTTCTAACTTATTTTTATTTTAAAGAGAGAGAGAGCAAAAGCATTATAATTGGAGGTGGGAAGATCCGGGTATAGTTTGGAACGGGAAAACTGTGATCAAATATATTCTATGAAAAATTATTTTCAATTAAAAAAGAAGAAGAAGAAAGAAAATTCCTGTGCTAAGAGCAGGAATCCTCCCTCTGGGTTTTTGGTGCCCACCCAAGCAACACAGGTTATTAGTGTGACTTCTGGTTGCTGTGACAAAGCATCGTGACCAAGCCAACTGATTGAAGAAAGCATACTTGGAGGTAGAGTTTCAGAGAGGTAAGAGACTATTACGGTGGAGAAGCATGGCAGCTGGAGCAGAAGTAGAAAGTGCAAATCTTGAACAGAAAGCCTGAAACAGAAAGCAACCTGGGAGAAGGGCGAGAGCCTAAACTCTCTAAGCCCTCTGTCAGTAATACACTTCCTCCAAAAAAGCCACACCTCCTAACCTCCTCTCACAGTCAACACCACCAACTGGGGAATGAGTATGCAAATGCCAGAAATTATGAGGAACATTTCTCAAACTAACATGGCTGCCCATGAGAATTATGGGCAGACCTACTGCTCACCTATTGGTATGGTAAGTTTTGTCAACCCTGTAATTAATTTGTTTGTCTGTTTGGTTGGTTGGTTGATTGATTCTTTTCTTTTTGGTAATTTAACATAGTGTCAGACTACTTTCTAAATATTTATATTTATACCCTTAGACAAATACGACTCTAAACCTTGATCAGAGAAGTTTTTCTCTGCAGGAAATGGCTGCTTAAAGTTGTGAGAATATGTGACTTTATTAAGTGTTAACCCTAAAGCACGATATTTATACTATCACTACAAGATTCAGGGAACATTGTACAAGATGGCACACAATCAATATAAAAGCTGATTATAAAAAGAAGGGATCTGTACTGACTAACTTTATGTCAACTTGACATAAGCTAGAGTCATCTGATAGGCAGAAACCCCAATCTAGAAAAAGTCTTCACAATACGGGGCTAAAGGAAAGCCTGTAGAAAACTTTCTTAATTAGTGATTGATGTGGGAGGGCCCTGCCCATCATGGGTAGGGGACCCTGTGTGCTGGTGATTCCAGGTTCTACAAGAAAGCAAGCTGAACAAGCCACGGAGAACACTCTGATAAAAGCTGTACCTCTCATGGCCTTTTCATCAGCATCTACCCCCAGGTTTCTGCCCTATTTGAGTTCCAGTCCTGACTTCTTTCTAGAAAAAACAGTGATGAGGAAATATAAACCAGATAAACCCTTTCCTCCCCAACTTGCTTTTTGGTTGTAATGCTTCATCACAGCAACAGAAACACTAAGACAAGACCCAAAATTCTAGCTCCTGAGCATGAGGAGCCATTGCGTGAACTTGCAGCAGTTGCCTGCCCTGGGCCTGCATAAGACTAGACTTATCAATACTCAGTCATAGAAGGGAGGTGGCTATTTATGTATGCGAAGAGAAGAGGATTCACTATATTTCTGTACCTGCTTGTAAGCCCAACAAGCTCCAGTGATTACTTTCAGAACATTCATAAGGACAGCCCTGCTTAAAAATTCAAAGAAACATTAATGTGAGGAAAGGGAGGAAGGCTGACAAGGTTAGAAGGAATTTTCTAGAGCCGTAATGTCTAATCTACCACTGGTCCACGCCCCATCCTTGCGGCCTTTCAACAGTCTTAATTGCTTCCACCAGATGCACTACCGTCATTAGCAGTAGTTGATTTTTCTTGCTGAGTCAGACAACAGCTTTCCTTTGCCTTGATTATTTGACTTATTAGATGTTGTGGTTTCAATGAGAATACCCCCATGGGCTCATATATTCCAGTGGTTGGTCCCCAGTTGGTGAAACTGTTTAAGAAGTGGTACGACCTCGTTGGAGTAGGTATCCATTGGCTATGCTGCTTCTAGGTAGTGCTCCCTCTGCCTTGTACTTGCAGGTAAGGAGGTAAGCTCTTAGCTACTGCTCCATTGCCACGTCTGCTGCCATGATGGTCACAGACTCACCCTCTAAAACTCTAAGCCTCCAGTAAACCCTTTCTTCTATAGGTTTCTTTGGTCATGGCATCTCTTACTTAAGGCAATAGAAAAGTAACCAAGACACAAGGGATGGTAGAAATTTTAATAAATCAGTTTACAGGAAAGTGAAAGAGCCACTTTAGTTCCCAGATCCTTTATGTGACCATAGATAATAAGCACATGTCTTTGCACAACATTTACAAATAAAAACTTCTCCTACTTACTGGTTCCAAAGTTCTTATCACTAAAGAAAGCAGTCATTTTTCTAACACAGCACAGGACAGAGCATAAAAACATATCTGAAGTATTGCCCCATAAAGATTCCCTTTACACTTACTTTTAGGAAAGATAATATTGTGAGACATTCTTATAAAAGAACAAGGAAATAAGTTTAATCAAGAATATAAGGACAACCATCAAGAGGGAAAAGATAGCACTTTCGTTTGAAAAAAAAGGGGGCACTGCTTTTAGAGATGCTAGCAAAACACAGGCAAGTAAGGTAAGATTAAAAAGATTAAGAAACAGAGTCCATGTCAGAGACTGTGTTGTCCAGTCTTTGATCACTTCCTCCTGGCTTGGGGGTCATTGCCAGGCCACAGAGGAAGAAGATGTAGGCAGTCCTAATGAGACCTAATAGACTAGGTAGGGTCAGATGGTAGTGGAGAAGGACTCCCCGTTTCTGAGAAATAGGGGAGGGCAACAGGGGGAAGAGGGAGGGAGGATGGGACTGGGAGGAGATGAAGGAAGGGGGGGGGCAAGGTGAATAAATGTAAAGTGAATAAATTTAAAAAATAAATTTAAATTTAAAAAAAGATTAAGAATTAGAACCTGCATTAAACTGTCACTCTCTTCTCACTTTTCACTAATACTGACTTTAAAGCAGCAAACATTTCTGTAATTATATTCTTTTGTTTTAAATATTCATTTTATTTTTATTGACGTGATTTTGGGGGGTTGTTTCATCTCTGCCTCTCTGTCTTTCTCTCTGTGTGTCTCTCTCTGTCTGTCTTTCTCTTTTTCTCTCTCTTCCCCCTCTTTGTGTGTGCTTATGCACCACATGTGTTAAGGTGCCTAAGGAAGTATAAAGGGTGTCAGATCCCTTGGAGCTGGAATTAAAAGCAATTGTAAGACATGTGATGTGGGTGCTGGGAACCAAACTCAAATCCTCTGAAAAATTAGCAGGTGCTCTTCACCATGGAGCTCCTCTCCAGCACCCCTGTAAGTAAATTCAAATGAAGGGTACACATACTGTGAGTACATTATCTGATTTTATTTTGAGACTCAATGTGCTTTAGTTCTCAAGAGTATTTAACGTATAGTTAGTTTAATATTTATACTGTTTCTGTGTAATCACCACTTGTAGACTTCCTGCCTTTTTGCCTTTGGACTAATTACTGTCCATTCTACTCACTATCTTGACATTCAGTGAACTGTCTGGTTATAAAGCCCAATGACTTCTGCACTGCCAATTTCTGAATTCCTTGGCTTACTTTTAATACTTTATTTCTTGGCATCCTCACAGCTATGCCACATGGTAAGTTGTATATTACAAATTTTTAGTTGCTGCTTACTTGACTCATCAACGTTTTGATATCAGTTTAAAAATATGTGTAGTTAATTAAGCCAGATGTGTTATCCATTCTTCATAAAATAGTAAGCCAGGTATTGTCACTTACCTCTCTTGCCACTTTATAGACCAGCTGGTAAAGAAGGGGAGTACAGTCAACTCGGAGAGTGAAATTTCCTGAGGAATAAACCAAATACAAAAGTCTTATTTAAACTGCCACATGAAATACATTCCTGTTTAATTGCATCTTTTTATTTCAATTATAACAGAGCAGTCTTTAATTGAAAATGCTCCTGAGCAGTGGGAGGGGCGCAGTGTATTGTTTAAACTGATACAGAAACGGTGGGCTCTGTTGGCTGAGGTAGTAGCTCCCACAGCCGTCAGCCAATTTTCCTTGTAGCAACATTTCTCAGAGGACAACGTCAAAGACAGCATTAAGACTACAGAACTCATTCTTCATTCTTTCACCTGATTCAGTAATTTAGATCAATATTTAGACAGTAGTATGCATGTTGTCTTTAGGGACAATGAACAAACATGTATCAGAAATCTAGAGGTAAGTACAATGTGTCGATTCAAAAAACAGTTCCAATAAATACGGGAATATTTTTTCAAGAAAACGTTTCTGACAAAAATATTTCAGTATGAGGTATACTGTTTCAAAATATTCTAGCCAAATTTCTCTAGTTCCTCCACAAGAAAAGTGTGGTGGATATTAGCGGCTTAAGTAGCAATCCAGGACAAGCAAATATAAACCAAAGATGAAGAAGGAAAAAAAGAAAAGGACTCATAGATCAGTTGTACGTCATAATGATTGATATGAATTATTTTTCCTGTGGTAGAACTAGAAACTAAGTTTTACCAAATAGTCTTGTCTACACAAAAAATTGAGATAATATTAACTTAAATTTATTGACTTAAAAAATATTAAACAACTGGCCAGGTACTATAGTACCCTCCTGTAACCCCAAGTGCTTAGGAGGTAGAAGTGGGAAGACATGGCATTCAGAGTCATGGCCACCAACATGTTTGATGCCACCTGTGAGACGCATGTCTCAAGAAAGAAAGAGAAAGAAAGAAAGAAAGAAAGAAAGAAAGAAAGAAAGAAAGAAAGAAAGAAAGAAAGACCAGTCAAACATAAAAGATCATATACTAACTAGAAATGAAAATCCTGAACATAGAATTTACTTTTTGAACATTGTTCATTTAGATCTTCTGGAGGTATCTCCATTCCTGACCTCGAGCTGTACTACAGAGCAAGAGTAATAAAATCTGCATGGTATTGGCACAGAAACAGAATGGTGGATCAATGGAACCGAATAGAAGACCCAGAAATAAACCCACACACTTATGGACACCTGATTTTTGACAAAGATGCCAAAACCATACAATGGAAAAAGATAGTATCTTCAACAAATAGTGCTGGTCTAACTGGATGACTACATGTAGAAAAAAATAAAAAATAGACCCATACTTATCACCCTGCACAAAACTAAAGTCCAAGTGGATCAAAGACCTCAATATAAAACCAGACACACTAAACCCGTTAAAAGAAAAAGTGGGGAAGAGCCTGGAACTCATTGGCACAGGAGACTACTTCCTGAATAGAACACCAACAGCACAGGCTCTAAGAGCAACAATCAATAAATGGGACCTCATGAAACTGGAAAGCCTCTGTAAAGCAAAGGACACTGTCATCAGAATAAAACGACTGCCTACAGATTGGAAAAGGGTCTTCACCAACCCTATATCTGATAGAGGGCTGATATCCAGTATATATGAAGAACTAAAGTTAAAAAGCAACAAATCAAGTAATCCAATTTAAAAATGGGGAACAGAGCTAAACAGAGAATTCTTGATAGAGGAATATAGAATGGCAGAGAAACACTTAAGAAATGCTCAACATCCTTATTCATCAGGGAAATGCAAATCAAAACAACCCTGAGATTTCACCTTATACCCATCAGAATGGCTAAGATCAAAAACTCAAGTGACAACACATGCCGGAGAGGATGTGGAGAAAGGTGAACCTTTCTCCACTGCTGGTCGAATGTAAACTTATACAACCACTCTGGAAATCAATCTGGCGTTTCCTCAGACAACTAGGAATAGCGCTTCCCAAGATCCAGCTATAACCACTCCTAGGCATATATCCAAAAGAGGGTCAAGTACACAATAAGGACATTTGCTCAACCATATTTGTAGCAGCTTTATTTGTAATAGCCAGAAGCTGGAATCAACCCAGATACCCCTCAACTAAGGAATGGATTCAGAAATTGTGGTACATCTACACAAAGGAACACTACTCAGCAATAAAAAACAAGGAAATCATGATATTTGTAGGTAAATGATGGGAACTGAGTGAGCTATCCCAGAAGCAGAAAGACACACACGGTTTATACTTACTCATATAGACATATAACATAGGTTAAACCTACTAAAATCTGTACACCTAAAGAAACTAATCAAGAGGGAGGACTCTGGCTAAAATGCTCAATCCCCATCCAGAAAGGCAAAGAGGATGGACATCAGAAGAAGGAGAAAATAAGGAACAAGTCAGGAGCCTGCCACAGAGGGCCTCTGAAAGGCTCTGCCCTGCAGACTATCAAAGCAGATGCTAAGACTTATGGCCAAACTTTGGGCAGAATGCAGAGAACCTTATGAAAGAAGTGGGAAATAGTAAGATCTGGAGAGGACAGGAACTCCACAAGGAGAACAACAGAACCAAAAAAAAAAAAAAATCTGAGCACAGGGGTCTTTCCTGAGACTGATAGTCCAACCAAGCAGCATGAAGGGAGATAACCTAGAACCCCTGCAGAGGTGTATCCCATGGCAGTTCAGCCTCCAAGTGGGTTCCATAGTAATGGAAACAGGGACTGTTTCTGACATGATCTGATTGGCCTGCTCTTTGATCACCTCCTCCTGAAGGGGGAGCAGCCTTACCAGGCCACAGAGGAAGACAATGCAGCCTCTCCTGATGAGACTTGATAGACTAGGATCAGAAGGAAGGAAAAGGAGGAGAGGAGGGAGCTACAGGGGGGATACAAAGTAAATAAAGTGCAATTAATAAAAAAAATTTTAAATGAAATAAGATGTACCTTCTATAGATGAATCTGAGTTGATATAAGCAATGCTTCTCTCCTGTAGGATCTTTGCGTTCTCCTGCAGTTGAAGCAAAGTTTTTAATTCACAGTATTTACTGCTATGAAAATATAAACAAAGTAACCATAATAATCTCCTGGAAAAAAATGGCCTGTGATATTTATAAGTCAAACACAGTATCTGCCTATAACCAATTTTAAAGAAAGTTCTAACTATTTAGTTGATGATAGCAAATAATAATAACAATAATAAAATGATAGTATAATGAAATGGTGTACTAAAAGCAAAAGGCCCCCCCAAAAATATTTTCAGCTGTGATTCCTTGATTCTCCTGGGAGAAAGGCATTTTTTAAAACTATACACATACATGCATACCTTACTTTAGAACACACTAATAAAATTTTTATGTGATAAACAGTAGAGAAAGCAAACATCACAAACTGTATCTAATTTTATGAAGACATCTGTGCTCACTTTAAACATATAAGAACTTGGACATTACCAAGAGAGGAGAACTGGAAAGAATAAAGAAGATGCCTAGGAGAGGCTCTTTAAGAGTTAAGAAGCTGTAAGAAATACAAAAAAAAAAAAAAGACACCACTGTAAAATAGCATGTTAAGATACTTTATAGTGAGATTTAATTTACAGTATTATCATTTCAGAATCAACAACCAAAGCATGTAACTCTTATGAAAGTAAAATAAATTAACAGCTTGCAGATTCTGACTATTTTCTAAGTTTACTGATGGTTGTTTTCACAACATAAATACAAAAAAATATATAACATTTTGATAATAAATAATGTTAGCCTAAAAAGTTAGTTTGCTTTGCCAAACAGATGTGAGAATAAAGTCAAATTCTATGTCTTAAATTTTCTTGAGTGGTTCTCTGTCGGTAAGAGAAGCCATACAATATTGTAACGAGTACCTTCCCTGTTACTTACTTCAGCCCATTCAGTTGAACCCAGCAGCCCAAACTCCTCTGCATCCCAGCTGGCAAAGATGATGGTTCTCCTAGGTCTCCAGCCTGAAGCCATAATAGTGTACATGGTTAGCTACACCTGCCTACAGATACAGAATTATTAAGCAAGTGATTTTCAGTTAACAGCTACCAGAGAAATGTTAGTTACCTCCATTCAACAGTTTTCCAAAACTTTGCGCAATCTCTTGCAAAACTGCTGTCCCAGTTGTTGGGTCAATCCCTCCAAACACCCAGGAGTCACGATGTCCTCCCAAAATGACATACCTATCTGGACAAGAATGTGTTCAAGAAAGCTTCAACTTGCATACATTATTGGCACTTGTCATTTATGTATTTAAATTAAACTTTTTTCCTCACAAATTTTCTCCACAGAATCAACCAAAAGTGTAAAGCAAAATCTTTTAGAGTGGGAATATCCTTCCCCTGAATTTCAGTTTCAAATCAGCCAGAAAAGTATGTTATTGACAGAATTTCACCTTTCCTTAATCTTTGTTAAAAGAAAATGTTTTTTAAAAATTTTAATGACTCACCAGGTTCTATAGACCCTCTGATAGTTCCAATTACATTGTAAATTCGTGTGATTTTGTTTATGTTATTAACATGCATTTTAACTTTCCTAGAATTTTGAAAAATAATAAGTTAGTTCATATGAAGCATTGTATTTAATTTTATTTAACATTTTATTGAAAAATTCTAAAAGTACAGAAAGCTGTACAACAGGACAGTGAATTCTCATATCTCTGCTACCTCAATAATTGGATTATTCGAAACACGTAAAAGCATCACCACAATTTCTTCTTATGTATGTAGGCATGCGCCTTAAAGTCGACTTAAAAAACTAACAGTATTTTATCTTTTTCTTCATAACTATATTACTAATTCTTACTGCTAACTCAAATATTCCTTAACGTATTTTTTTTAAACTTTATACTCTCACTATACAGGAATGACAGTTTGTTGTGTAATAACTGAAAAGATAAATATATTGTTTAAACATTTGTTTTTACTAATTCCTGCCCGGTGATGTTTAAATAGATAAACATCAAATAGATAAAATAGATCACATATATTATAGTGCCCCTAAGAGTGCACAGGAATTAAGAGGATCTATTGATACTGACGCAGCTATGATGTCATAGTATAATGCATTGCTTACATATTTGTGATACTAAAGTAAACAGACATTGCATCGACAGTCATTAATCTAGTGCAACACAGTTACACACAATGCATAGTGTACTTTTATTGTTCAATTGTGCTCCTACTAACCAAAAGAGCATTTCCCCTAAGGCAGAATGCCATGTTAGGCCAACAGTAGACCCATTTTTCTTCACAGCATCACTAAGTGGCATCAAGAAGCCACTTTCAGTGACTGATTAAACCATTGGTGTAGATGTAAGTACACTGTGATGTTCCAACAAAAAACACTAAATACATCTTACTGTTAAAGTGACATGTGATTCTACTTACAGCAATGTTTCCTGTACAAGAACTTTCTTCATGATTGTGAAAGTGGTCCGTATATATTACGTAAAAGTGCCCTGAGAACTGACTGAAAAGTATGATAAATTCTATTTTTTAATAAGAATTTGGAAAGTTGTGCTAAGTGACCACCTACAAAGTCAGACTTCCCTGGGCCATCCATTTTGATTCTGACTTGGGCTGAACTATCATTCACGAGTATAATCAATTTTAAGGCAAAGGTAAATTCAGCCAAACGTAGCCATACTTCCTCCAACCCAAAGGCCATACACGCACTATGTCCCAGAATGACACTGTTTAGAAAAACGAACAAACAAACAAACAAACAAACTTTCCCAGGCTATTAAAGAACTACAAAATTACCTGGAATATTCACTTCCTGTAAAGCCAGGCCCAATATTGTAGCTAACATTTAGCATTCCCTTCCAACTTTTGTCTGGTGGAGCAGTTCCTCCCAAGTTGCTGTGAAGAGTACATAAAACAACAACAACAACAAAAAGGTTGATCTTGAAGAAATATTAAGATTGGTAGTGGTATTCTATATGCAGGAAATTTTGATGGAAAGGCTCCTCATGGAGCTTTCATTCTGGAAAGAGTCATGACCTAGACAAGTAAGTAGCATACAAGTGTTAGTTATAAAGCTGAGGAGAAAAAAATAAAACCCAGAGGGCAGATGGATAGCAATAGCCTTGTCATACTTGACGTAGTTGAAGAAGCAGGCAGTTGAAGAGATCCAAAAGAGGGAACATTCAAGAATATGTTACAAAGCAACTCATTTTTAAAGAAACTACTGACTACATAGGAGGCACCTATGAAAACAATTGAGCTATTCTGGTACAGACATTAGGAAATGTAATTTGGGAAATAGGCAATGAAATACAGACAACACTACCAGCAAATATTAACTCAATGCTCACTCTACGGTAGACTGCCCTCTGCTGTGATTTGGGATGAAGCAGTACTGTTCTTGTTTCACAGGTAAAGAAACTAAGTCAGACCATGAAAAGTAACTGTTGCAAGATGACAAATCTAGTGGCCAGCATAATTGGATATTTATACCACAGATAAATAGGTAATGGATATCTGAAGACATCAAAGCATATAATTGTTTTCAAATCAGTGCTGATTTTAATCTTTGGACAGAGTTTCATATTTGAGAATTGCGTTTGAGTAGAGAAATGTTTTGTTATTTTTCTTATTAGTTAAGCGGATTGTTCTTCTCATGAAAACAATGTTCCTATTTCAGGATTTATTTTGATATATGTTAATTTTAACATAATTCTGTATAGAGCAGAAAATGGACATTCTAGGTCAAGATACATTCATATCCAACTAAAGGACTATACCGTAATAGTATCTCTGCATCTTTATATCCAATCGGATGTACGGGAATGTTCGGAATCCCCACTCCTTCCTCAACATGAAGTCTGAAGGTGTACTCTGCAAAAATCAAGTATACACATGAAAACTATTAAAGACTATGAGTGAGGGCAAGATTATGCAGGAATTTATTTTATTATTATTACAGATGTGTTATACGTTTGCAATTAAAGATTAACAAAAAGTCAGGTTTTTTTTTTAAACTGGCTTGAGTCAGCAGTAAAAAAAATAAGTCATTTACATTCTAAGGTAAAATAAAATCATTGAGATTATAGATTTTTAAACTAAACATCTTAAATGATTGACTTAAACTTTCTAAGATTATTTTCTTTGCTCAAAAGACATTCTGAATTACTATAATAGAAACGCAGCAAACTGTATGCATGGAAAATGTGCTAACTATTCTAAAGCCACATATAATGAGGAAAAACCAGAAAACTTGAGATCTTAAAAAATAATTAATTTATCCAAATAATAAGACAATATTTTCTTCAAAGGAAGATTGAGGTGCTGTGGGACTGATAATCACTTTAGGCCTAGCTATCAGGCAAGATAGTCTAATGAGAAAACCTTCATGTTCATATCTGAACCAACTAAAATATGACAAGACATAAAACAATAGTTCAAGGGGTTTTCTTACTATTTCACTATTTTTATAATTGCTTGTTGAAAGAAAAAGTTTAACAATAAAATTATGAAAAGAAATCAACAAGTATAATAACTTGATTGGCCAGACATTCATAGAATAGCACATCTCAATATAGCAGAACTTATTTCGTGATTAGGTGAGTGGAGACATGTAATCGATAGACTATATTGTGGGCAATAAAACATATTTCACTGAAATGTAAAAATTACACAAAATATATTGTTTGACTATAGAATTAGAAATCAATACTGAAAAAACAACCTCCAAAATTCTTGAGCAATTAAAAATCAAACAACGCAATTCCCTACTAACCCACAGAAAACCAGGTAGAGTCCCCAAAGACTCTCTTCTTCTGTTCTCCCAGCTCCAATCCCTCAAGCTCATCCACAGCTCTATAGCAGAACACCTTTGGCAGCTGCAGCCCCACCCTGCACCATCTCCTGTGGATCCCACAGTTCCCCTCCCTTCTAACCTTCCTCCCCTCCACTCATTGCTTTGTCCCAGATTCCAATCCCAGCAGGCACTCCCTGCTAACCAAGGGGCCTCTTCCTTCCAAGGCAACAAGTAGGCTGAAGGCAAACCCACACCTATCCTGCTTGCTCCCGAGATCCATCCTGCCCCAGTCTCATTCCGAGCTCTGTAGCAGGACACTCACAGCAGTCTCCCTTTCCGCTTGACCCCAGCCCACTGGAGCACATAGATCCACCCTCAGTCCTCCTTTCCCCAACTCCTCATTACCCCAGCAACCAACACTAGCAAGCATTCCCTGGGAACACATCAGCCTAGCAGAACAAGGAAACAGCCACCAACTCAAGCCCAAGCTAACACACACTGGCTATCCCTGCCAGAAAACCAGATAAGTGAGAGACCAAAAGATTAAAAATCAGTGGTTATTAAACCTGAACTAGATGGGTGGAAGTCCAGAAATGCCCTGAGGGAAAAGCTCACCTTTTACATTCTTTCCCTACTCACTAGAGATACAGTTGCCAGGAAACTGGTCCATCCCCCTAGGTAGCGATACTAGTTGATTGATAGGTGTGGGGACCTTCCTATAGCCAATCAATTCGAAATGCAGCAAGCTTGCCAGGCATGAAAGCCCCTACCTTGGGAATGCTGGGAAGGACAGAATCTTTAAATGAGCAAACTACCCTGAACACAAGGTTCTTGGTTCTTGCCGCTTTGGCGGTGGGGGCTGTGGACCCAAGCTGCAGCTTGTAACTTTTAATAAACAAAAACCTCATGTATTTACAGCAGAGTCTATTTGTTCCTGGTCTTTTGGGGTTTGTGAACTGGACACAACATTTGGGAGCTCATCCGTGACCTCAAGACTCCAGGAATCTGACCCAGAGGTTTTTATGCCAGCAGTAATGTCTGAATGTCTCTGCGCAAATGTCTGTGTGTGCTGTGTGTACATGTACTTCCCCGAGGTGTCTGTATCTGGGCAGCAAGACGTGATCAAGGCAGACATGCTGATGGGCACAGCCGCCGAAGTTCAGAGGGTCGCCCCTAGCTTCATCAGTATTTTTGGCAGGTAATCTGTATCTGTCTAGCCTGTCTTTTTGTGTGTGTTTGTGGGAATAAAATTGTTAGAACTTTGCAAGACACACTTCCAACACGGCGGCACACGGCGACCTTGTGCTCCCTAGGTGTCTCCCAGGGCTGCAGCCTGCTCTCAGTGTCTCCTGGGAATCAGTTTATCAGTTTCAGCCTCTTTGAGGTGGATGTTGTACCTGCCTCAGAGGCCAGCTTCATTTCTATGACCAACTCCACCAGCACGCCCAGGTTCCGCCAGCAGCAGACCAGCTCGTGCTCTGTGTTAAAACAAATAAATAAAAACATATATGTGTGCCTGTGTGTTTATAAGGTTTATAAACACATATGCTTAAAAGTTACCACATGGTATGGAATATACTTCACCGCCATCTTGAGATTACCATGTGGTATGTAATGTGGCCGCCACATGGTGTGGGTAAAACCCAAAAACCTTAGTCCTTCTAGACTAAAAAGATGAGTTTTATTTTAAGTTAATATTGGTTTTAGAGAGTGAATTGTTTACACTGGTAAATTTTGGTTTTAAAATCTGGTTTTGACTTTTAAAATTTGACTTTAGTTTTGGTTATGCTTTGTGACTTCTCCAAAAAGGGTACTTTGTTTTGATATTGCAAAAACAGGTTTTAAAAAATGTTTAAATGTGTAAGCTATAAAACATTTAAAGTTTATCAGGTATTTTAGACAATGACCTTGGGTAGTCTAACAAAAAACCTGAAACAGTTTCTCAATCCTTTGGGGGAGAACAAAAAACTTTAATGCTTATTTTATTAATTTTACTAAATAAAACCAAGCCATATGGTTTAAGCTAATTGAGAAAATTGCAGTTTTTACAGTGTATCTTGTAGAGAATTGTTTTTCTTAAGCTGCTTTGTTTATCGAAAAAGCATGTTTCCACCCTGGTCTTCACCTTGAAACAGAAAAAAAAAAAGTTTCACCAAGTTCCTTAAAACTTGTTCTAAGTTCCTTAGAGTTTGTTTATGTGACCTTGGACTGTTAGGCCAGGCCTGAGCCTGTCAGACCACAATATATGGATGCAAATGCAAGAGGTTTATTTTAACCATGGCACAATAGGGTCACCCCTGCTGGTCAGACAAAGGCCTTGGGTTTTTAAAGGACAAGGCGTGGCAATTTTCAGGGGTTGCAGTCTTGGCAACTCAGGATTGGATGAGGTATTTAACTTTTAAAATAATTGGTTGGTTCTAGGCACCCTTAGGTCCGGTCAGCCCTGTTGTAAATATCTAGGGAATATCTGATCTTCAAGTCAGTTTGGAATTTCTGCCATATGAGATATAGCCACAGCTAAAGATGGGAGAGTGATTAACTCATCCTGTGTGTGTTCTGAGGAGTGGGGGCTGCAGGCTTTTGGTCGAAGTTCAGGGGCTATTCAGGAGAAGGATTGGGGCCATTTGGCCCAGTTTCCAAACAAAGTTTATCTCACAGGCGCCTGCCAGTGATTTTCTCCCAGTAGAGGTCTCTACTTGTTCTCTTCTTTATCTCTGCTCTCCAAGATGGCCAGTGTTAGGACTTTTACATTTCTTTGTTCTCTGGAGAAGCACTAAGAGGCTTTAATTAACATGGGCCTAAAACTTAAGAATATAAGTTATAAGGCAACTAAAAGAAACATAGGTTACAAAGTTAGTCTGATTCTTTCAGGACCATATCTGCTACAGGAAAGTAATTTTTAAAAAAAAGGTTTGGCAGTTTCAAAACTTCTTTTTGTATTAATATGACTTGGGTTTGTTTGTTTGTTTGTTTGTTTGTTTGTTTTTGCTTTGCCTATTTAAAAAAAACTGTATTCAAAACGGTTATACTTCATTTAAAAGGCTGGTAATTCTCCATTGCAAAATGTTTTCTTATGCTCTTTTAAGGGAAAAATTCTAGCTGATAGGTTTGTTGTGGCCAGAATAGTTTGTACAGTTTAAAATTGTTCTGTACTGTTCTGTTATGCAGTTGGTTCTAAAATTTATTTAATCACAATGTTAAAACTTTTGGTTATAAAAATAATTTGTATGCTCATGGATTGGCAGAATTAATATAGTGAAAATGACCATATTGCCAAAAGCAATCTACAGATTCAATGCAATCCCCATCAAAATACCTTCACAATTCTTCATAGACCTTGAAAGAAAAATACTCAACTTCATATGGAGAAACAAAAAACCCAGAATCTCCAAAACAATCCTCTACAACAATAGATCATCTGGAGGTATCTCCATCCCCGAC
>CM053747.1:14096865-14132986 GCA_028658305.1 Pachyuromys duprasi | reverse complement strand
TGGTGTCACACATCTTTAATCCCAGCACTCAAGAGAGGCAGAAACGAGCAGATTTTAGTGAGTTTGGGGCCAGTGTATTACACAGAGTGAGTCCAGGAGAGCCAAGGCTACACAGAAAAACCGTGTTCTTGAAAACAAACAATCTCAAAATAAAAGGTTAGGAAAGACAGGTCAACATAGGATATTACTTCCTTTGTGGAAGGAAAAGCTAGACCAAAAACAAAAACAAAAAACCAAAACAACCAAAAAACGTTTCCGACCCTACAGTGAGTTATAATGTATATAAAATATATCTAGGTTTGGTTGTTTTAATGATCTACACTAATAGAAAGGCATGCATCAGAAATAACTCCTTAAAGCTAATAAGCACTTTTATTAACTTTTCTTAAACTGACAAGGTAAAACATTCTTAAAAATACTGTTATTTTACATCGAGTTTAAGGTAATTCTCTTTATCTGCATGAAATGCAGAGGTTCTGAAACAGCAATTAAATGGTCGCAAATGGAACCTCTGAACAACCATATGAAAAAGAAAAGCCACTGTGCAATCAAGTGTGACGTTAGAAACCTTCACTTGCTTTATCAGTGACACCCAAAAGACAAAGCTGCCAAAAGGAAACACAAAACCACCTCAAGAAAGAAGTGATACGGGTACAAGTAATATTTTGAATCAAGTGGTTTCAACCACTTTCCTCAGGTAGCAAAAAAGATCACCATTTCTAAATGAAGTCCTATTTATGTAGAAACTTAAAGACACTCTTTGGATCCTAGGTTTTTATTGCCAAAAAAGTTTAGTGTTTTTGCCTGTCGAAGCCTGAAGGCTAGCTTTGTGTCTTTACACTTGTTGACACAGCTATACATTATTTCTAATAGCTTTTGTTAACAGCACAATGAGGGATACAGGTTGCCTCCTACATCTAAGGTGCACTGCATTATTTGCCTGATGCCTGTAGAAGCTGCAAGAGGGACCTATATTTGAAGTGAAGTTCCTGAAGCATGTAAGTTACCATGTAGGTGCAAAGAATTAAACCCAACAAGCCAGTGTTTTTAACTTTCTTTGTGAGAATTCTATTAATACCAAATAATCTGGGAAATAAAGTCCTTCAGCTTTCATTTTCACCTATGTAACTTTAATGCTCCAATTTACTAAGTCCTGCCAAAGTTCTAACTTTCATAAAGATTCCCCTTGAGCTCTGCCTCAAAAAAGGAACCTATTCATTAATGGTTCTAGTTGGCATAGGTAAGAAATTCCGTGTCATCTATAATTAAAGCAAATGAAGTATAACATATAACCATTATTATATATCAAATGTGTCAAACTCTTCATGAAACCCTTAAAATAACTCCAAAGGATTACACTACTACATTAACCTAACATGTAACAGATAGCTGTCCTAAAATACAATCTATAATTTTCCTGTAGTAGCTTACTTTTCTGGTTGCCTTGACCAAAACATGTGACAGAAACAACCGAAGGGAGGAAAGTTTATTTTGGCTCACGGTTTCGGAGGACACATTCTGTAAGGGCTGAGGAGGCAGCGGCGGGAGTACAGGGACCGAGATGGTTCATATGCCCTGACGGGATCAGACCAGGGTGTACAATCCTCAAAGGCTCACCCCGGCGAGTTCAACTAGCCCAACACCCTAAAGGTTCACACTTCATAAAACAGCCATAAGTCGGGGAGCAAAAGCTTAACACAAGCTTGCAAGGACACTGCAGA
Source organism: Pachyuromys duprasi (assembly GCA_028658305.1). Taxonomy (NCBI): domain Eukaryota; kingdom Metazoa; phylum Chordata; class Mammalia; order Rodentia; family Muridae; genus Pachyuromys; species Pachyuromys duprasi. The sequence continues at coordinate 14,131,265 of CM053747.1, read as the reverse complement.
TTCAACCTCAACAGACACCTTAAAATATTTCAACAAAACTATACAGTCACAGTTTTACAATAGAGTTTTTCATCAGGGAAACAGATATAATTCATAAAGAGATTTTAGACTATAAATTAGGCACAATTTAGCCAAAACACCATTAAAAAGACCTTTAAATAATCAGATTAAAAAAAACATTATTGCTTACTTTTATGAAATGATAAACTTTGACCAAATTGATACTTCTATAATCTTAGTTATATTTCCTATAGTCTTAAATTATACTGCCTGACAATTAACACATATTTATGTAACTTATTGGAATTAAATTAACTGCTAATTAATTATAATGTTAGGCAGTACATACAGATCGTTTGACTACACTGCTTCAGAATTAGTACTACAAAAAGTAACCACCGCATAGGGAAAAACAAAACAAATCTTTTCTTTAAAGATTTTCAGGAATTAGAGTAACAAAAGTTCATGAAAAGGTCAATTAAAAAATTTTTAACCACCTAGCTTTTCCATTTAAGGATCAAACAGACATCAGGATAAAAAAAAATCTTTTGTTTCTCTGCTTATAATAATTTATACTAAGAAATACTTTCCTCCCTTCAAGTGTGGGGCAACAACTATAGTTCTAGTGAGGAGACGTGAATAATCATATTGTGAAACTCAAAAGGAAGATAGAGGCACAAAAATTTAACAGACTTTGGCTTTGAAGAACCTCATGATAATCCAAAATGGCAGATTAAAAACAACAAAATATTACAGCAGCAAGCAACTATTTCACCACACATATTAAGAACTCTAAAACAGACAAAGCTTTCTGTTTCTCTTCCAATCAATCTGCAATATCTTCTTTTGGTTTCTCCTGCTTTTTGGTTGTAGGCAGTTCAAGACTTGCCCACTGCATGGGTTCTGCTTTTCTCATAGTGATCTCAATTTTTGTTGCAGTCATAGTGACATAACTTCGTTTCACATCAATCACCTACAACACATCAAGAGTAAGAGTTAACTTAGTGCTTTTACTGGTTTCAGAAAAACACATTTATTCTAATGTAAATACAAAGCTTCTGAGGCAATTTTTATGCGATCTAAGTATTTTGATAGGACATGTTAAGATTATATTCATAAACGTTCCATGAGCATTCTAAAAATGCTTTCAGTCAACAGGAAAAAAACGGATGGATTCATAGTACTTACACCCCAGAGTTTCACATTTTGATGAAATTCCTTCTCTCCTTCAAATACAATGTGAACATTTAACTGAAAAGATAAATTATCATTATTTTGGTGCTAAGTATTTAAAACAAGGCCTTAATACACACTAAGCACAGTGAAACACTGAACCATACCCAGTTAAGAGTGGTAACTGATAAAATTCATACTGGTTTGTAAAACCAAATGCCAACTGTAAAGACAAGACTGACATTATTCAAGCCATGAGAAAAATGCCAAGATTGAGCCCCTCCCCCTCCACTTAAGAAAATGATTAACAGAAAGGAAAAATTAACTGGAAGGTTCATACTGAGAAACAAATATATATTTTGTCTTCTAAGCTACTATCTTTCTAGAAAACTTGAGAACAAACTCTCCTACACTGCGTTTCATTTAACATATCGTCTCTCTGAAAATCATTTGGGATTATTGGATCAGAAGAACTTTAAGAAAATATTACCACATAAACAATGTATTTAGGACAATTTTTACTGAGTTACTTAATATACTTACCAATGTACTATTTGCTTCTACTTTACTGAGTTCTGGCAGCGAATTTTTAGCATATACAGAGATGGTAACTTCACCCCCAGTCTGATGCCAGTCATGTCTACATGGAACAACTTTTTTCCCCTGTAATAAGAAAAACTTTGTAATCTTAAAAACTACCACATAATCAAAATTTTCAAAAGAGCCAATTCCGCAAAGAGAGGAAAAACTACAATGCACAGCTAAGCAATTGATGCCTTCAGAGCAACAACTTTTACTTAATGATTCAACCAAGAGGTTTAAAAAGTAAACTGTGATACAAAATATCTTAACAGTTTATGATGTGAGAACACCCTCATTTTTCCAGTTTGGTGTAGATGAGTTTTAATTCAGAACATGGCTGCTCTGGCAAAGTATCACATCCAAAGACGTTCTAGGTCTGTGTGATCTACTGAAATATAGACACGGCTTTAATTGCAAGACACAGAGGCAAGCACATCTCTGAGTTCAGCCCATACAGAGCCAAGTTTCATGTAAAAACTTAGGGTTAGGCATGGTGCTACACGTCTTTAATCCCAGCACCCAGGAGACAGAGGCATGCAGATCTGTGAGTTCTGTTCAGGCAGTTGGGTGGTGAGTGAGTCTAGAGGCAATGGAGTTGAGTTCTTAATGTTCAAGCTTTTGATGTTTGTCAGCTGGGAACTGACTCATGAGGGGTTGTGGTTTTTGTCCTGTATGGACTTGGGAGGGCATAAAAGAGCTCAAAACAAAGAGAGATCGTTTTGCATTGCTTGGCTTCTTCACTTTGCATCACTTGGAGATACTTAGAGCACCACTTCAAAGATTGATTCCAGGTTGTTGTTTTATTTGCTGGATTGTTGGTTTGCTGTTTAGCTCAACTTCTGGAAATATGCATGGCTGAGCTTGGTACTGCCCCCCAAAACCCCTAGCGAACAGGAAGTAACTAGAGGTATATGTCCCTTGCCTCTACTTACCTGCTTTTTCTTCTAATTAGTGTTTGTGTATGGGGGAGGCAGGGAGGAGTTGGAAGGGAACTAGAGGCATTTAAGAACCCTAAATAAAGTAGGTTTTTTGAAAAAAATCTAAGCTTACAGGTAGAGCCCATATGTGGTTTAGGCGTAATGGGAAACTTAGTTTCTAATACTGTAGAAGAAATGGCAGTTTTTGAAGGGATGAGAATCCTGTTTCAGGATGTCATGGTGGCTGCTCCCTATCTGTTTTCTCCTGTTTTGCTCCCAGAGGTAATTTTCTAATTTTGCTTTGTCATCTTCCTGTATACCATTTTTAAAATGGTTGGAAGGATGAACAAACAATTAAAAAAGTTACAAGTGCATAAGGAAGGGTCTGAGAAACAAAAAATGGATGACAGGAAAACCGAAGTGTCACTCAATCCTCTTATTTTAGAAAGAATTAGCTGCGTAACAAGGGAGGTTGCTCTGAGGTTGAAGCACTTCGCAAACATAAAAGTGCCAGGGAGAGGAGAGAGTTCAGGCCTGTAGTATGGGAGCAGGAATTTCCTGAAGGGTGAAAGATGGAAGCAAGCTGTGCTGGAAGGCAGGCCGCTGCCCCACCCTGCTCCATGCACTTTTACTGTTAAGTGTCCAAAGCACCTTCTTCAGGCAAGGAGCCAAGAAGAGCAGGACTCTGTGCAACTAAACAGGGTTGGCTCTGAGCCAAGCGTGCTGCCGGCGGGGCTGCCCGGAGCTACAGAGGCTCTATCAGCTCTCCCCGACCATCGGCTCTCAGGACTTACCGTGCCTTGCTTTTAAATAGTACAGATAAAAATTTATTTTACAGAGAATCATCCTTAGCGGAACTGTGCTCACAGACCATACATATATTAATACAAAAAAGTGTATAATACCTTTGAAAGTTAGTATTTTGCAGAACCTAAGGACCATACACCAAAAAAGACAGGATAATTAGCCCAGAAGATCCTACCTCACATCTGGCCTCAATAACTATATCCTCAAAATTCTGCATCTGGGACAATTTCAAAATGGTTCTCTATCTAGATTGTCCAGCATCAGATTGTTCCAGTCAGGGATTCGGATAAGCCTTGAACTTTCTCAACTAAAGTTACAGCTAGACTTCTCAAGACTGGACAATATCCCTCCCCAAAAGATAAAACTATGTCCCAAATCAGCAGGAGGCAATTTAAGAAAACTATAGCCCGTTTCCAAGAGGGGGTGGATAGGTTTTTTGGTCATTCTATAGATGACATGTTTGTTATTATTTTAAAGGGGTTGGTTATAGGAATGATAAATAAAAGAGTAGATTAGGAATCTACTTTCAGACCAAAGGGTACTGGTAAGCCAAAAATCCTACATTGGTATAAATCTTTGTATTATATTTTGTTACAACATGCTACGGTACTGTACCCATATAATTCTTAAAATTGCAATGTTAAGTTCTATTCCTTTTGAAAGCTGCTATTACCAACTGTTTAGGATAATTAAGAAATGAATATTAGCATATTCAATCAGACAGTCAAACCTATGTTGTAATGTTAGATACTAGTTAATTACAAAAATGTTTTTTATATTAACAGATAAAAATAGCTGTAAACAATTTAGATTAAAAATAAAGATGGTCTTCAAAAACCCCAGAGAGCTACAGAATTTACATTTAAAGAATTTATTAACTTCCTTTTGATCCTAGTCTATCAGGTCTCATCAGGAGTGGCTGCACTGTCTTCCTCTGTGGCCTGTTAAGGCTGCTCCCCCCTCAGGGGGAGGTGATTAAAGAACAGGCCAATCAGATCATGTCAGAGACAGTCCCTGTCCCCATTACTATGGGACCCACTTGGACACTGAACTGCCATGGGCTACATCTGTGCAGGGGTTCTAGGTTATCTCCATGAATGGTCGTTGATTAGAGTATCAGTCTCAGAAAAGACCACTGTGCCAAGATTTTTTGGCTCTGTTGCTCTCCTTGTGGAGCTCCTGTCCTCTCCAGGTCTTACTATCTCCCTCTCCTTTTATTAGATTCCCTGCACCCTGCCCAAAGTTTGGCCAGTCTCAGCATCTGCCTTGATATCCTGCAGGGGAGAGGAAGACCTCCCCTATCAATGGACTTGGGCAGGGGCATGGGTGGAGAAGGGAGAGTGCAATTGGGAGGGGAGGTGGGAGGGAGCTACAGGGGGTATACAAAGTAAATAAACTGTAATAAAAATAAAAAAATAAAAGTTAAAAAAACAAAAACCAAAAGATTTTATTAACTTAATGCTTGACAATGAGACAGGTCTGCTCCCAGCAACAACCCCATTCTATTTCAAAGAGCATCAAAGAACCTCCACGTGAAATTTGTTTCATATATGGCAACTTAGCCATTGGGCAAGAAAATGGCTTGCATCAATTACAGACAAAATACTGTCCAAAACTGGACAAACAACTGCCAAGCTTTGCAAAGACAAGGTAGGCAAGTCCTTTATAATTCCTGGTTCACAAAAAAGTCATTTGCTCAATCGTGTTTGTAGCAGCTTTATTTGCAATAGCCAGAAGCTGGAAACAACCCAGATACCCCTCAACTGAGGAATGGATACAGAAATTGTGGTATATCTACACAATGGAATACTACTCAACAATAAAAAACAAGGAAATCATGAAATTTGCAGGTAAATGGTGGGAACTGGAAAAGATCATCCTGAGTGAGCTATCCTAGAAGCAGAAAGACATACACGGTATATACTCACTCATAGACATATAAAATAGGATAAACCTACTAAAATCTGTACACCTAAAGAAACTAATCAAGAGGGAGGACTCTGGCTAAAATACTCAATCCCTATCCAGAAAGGCAAAGAGGATGGACATCAGAAAAAGGAGAAAACAGGGAACAAGTCAGGAGCTTGCCACAGAGGGCCTCTGAAAGGCTCTGCCCTGCAGACTGTCAAATATTCTGGGACAGAAGGCTGATGATGCTCCAACAATATAGAAAAATGTGGGGAGACTGTCCAGGCAGCCGAATCTCTCTGTCATCTCTATACCTTTGGAAGCTGCTTGCCTATACTTTATATGTACTTATTATTAATATTTATTCCATAAGTCTCTGTTGAAGTTGAAGAGTAGATATAGTCTCACAGTTAAATTTACATTGTTTAGAATGACAGAAATTGACAGTAGAATACTTTATCCAAGGGTATCAAAAATAAAAATGTAAATCTTTTCTATTATTTTTTATATTTGTTATGATTACACAGAGTACTACTGTAACAGAAAGAGCCTTTTATTAAACTAAAAGGAGAGATGTAGGTATAAGGTTATATGTAATTCAAATGGGCAGAGGATCCAGAGACATCAGGACAGAGAGCTGGAACAGGGAAAACCTACAAAGCTCAAGTATCTCTGGGATGTTTGCTGGAATGAAACCAAATTAGCTTAGAGGGTTAAGAACAGAGTTATAATTGTTCAGTTTTTGTGCTTTGAAGCTTGTTAAAATAATACAGTAGAGCCTCAATTAATTGTATAATAGCCGGGTTAAGAGAGAAATTGAAAAATACAGTTTTATAAAAATAACTTTTACAGGGTTAAACTGTTACTGTCCATTCAGGAGATAATTTTACAAGACTTACAAACTTTTATTCCATCTTAATATTCTATAGTCTACTAAGCACTGCCATAGAATCCCTCTTTGAAGACAGAAACAAGAGAGGCATTTGTTTGGTAAGATAAAGGAGACAACACATGAACTTGAAAGCATGAGAACCTTGAGTATATTTTGCATGAACGAAAGTTTTGGGGGTATTAGGGCTAGAGACATGGTCTGCTGGTTCTGTGTCTGCTTTCCAAGCATGAGGGCCTCAGTCTGGCACACCAGCACCCACATAAAATCCTGGTGGAATGAACCTGCAAGCCTAGTGCTAGAGGACTGAGCACAAGACCCCACAGCTGGACTGACAAGTTGTATGCTCAGGAAGAAACCATGTTTTAGGAAATAAGGTGGTCAAACATGGGGCCTTCATTACATACACACATTCTACCCCTACACACAAATTGTCAACTATTCCTATGATTATTAAATTATCTTGTCTTTTCATGTCAGTATGTAGAAAACGTCACATTTTACAGAAACCATCTTTTGACTACTGTTATGGAAATGACCGTTATTCTCCAGCGCTATACTCTGGTATCAACTGAATTTCAAAAACAAATGAGAGAAAAATTTAGCAACAAAGTTCAGGAAACTTTGAAACACTTCCATTAAAAAAGAGAAAGCAATGCCCCCTCCCCCCCAAAAAAGAAAAAGTATGTTTCACCAGGGCTTATAATCTCAAAATTTGTAAAAAAAAAGTGAAACATCATTTTTTCAAACTTAAATTGTTAAGGTTTTGACAACAGAGAAAATGTGTACGCACACTCACTTTTGGAAACATTTTTGCAAGTTTTATGGTCATTAAATTATGATTCAAAAGCAACAATAAAATAACCAAATACTGAATACATATTTGAGTTAAAAGATATGTTTTATGAATTAGAAAGGTTCATAAAAGGTTATTAATATCAGCACAACATAAAAGATTTGTTCATATTAATCAGGCTATTAAAATAATAAGATCTAGCATACAAACCTATATTCTGCAAAAAACCGGTTTTCTTCTTTTAACTTAAAGGAGTTTAAGGAATTATGTTCATAGCTGTTAAGACTTCTGGCCATTAGATAGGGAGAATCAATGTAAGGTTAATGATTTTGTGGCCAAAAGAGGAAAAGAGGTCTAAATAATTTGTTTAGTAACAGTAAATTAACAGGAAGTGCTTTTTAAAAACAATTTTAAAAGACAAGGCTGTGAAACTTTTTTTAACCTTTTTTTTTTTAAAGATTTTATATGTATGAGTGCTTTACCTGCATGCAGTTTGTGACTCACATGCAAGCATGGTGCCTAAGGAAGTGGTGAGCCTTGTCGGTCCTGGGAATCAAAGCCTGCTCATTTGCAAGAACAAGTGCTCTTAACCACTGAGCCAAATCTACAGCCCTCATGAATCTAATTTTATAAGACAAAGATCTTTCAGTTTTGTCAGGTGTAAAGGCTTTCTGAAAATTTCTATACTTACAACAATAATTACCAGGGTTATTTTGTCAGTAGGCAGTGTTGAGGATTGTACACACGCCAATGCTCTACCCTGTCACAGCTATTTTTGTATAAGCCCATATTGCGCTCAGGTCTCCTGAAGATGACTTAGATGAACACAGGTCAGCATGTGACTTTGGAAAGGGTACTTACTGCATCTTTTTTAGTCCACACATGTTTCCCTGTCGTACAGCCCTCTTGGGCCAAGAATGTATTAAAATCTGAGGTTTTTCTTCTACAACAGCTCCAATATTTCATCCTTTAAATTAAGACAATAAATGAAAACCCGTATTATCACCACAGCAAATGTAATTAAGAAATAAAAACTCTAAGTATCTTACAAGTACCTGTGAATTAGTTGTTAAGATAGATACAGACTGGGGAAACTCATTTAAAACCCAAGATGTCATTTATTATATTAACTTAGCTTTTGAGTAAATATACAAAACTATCCCATATCCCAAGTCTAGTTTTTCACTGAGAATGTACAACCTAGGTCCCTTATGTAGCTACCAAAAAGTGGTCTGACCAAAGATCCTAATATTCACCTTTCAATAACACAATGAAGAACATGGAACAAAGTAGAAACTAGCGTTTGCACACATGATGGCCAATCTCAAAGAAGGTAAAACTACTACTACCTTGATTAAAATCCTACATAGGAAACTAAAAATTACAATTCTCTAGGTTAAAAGTTCTGAAGCACATGGAAACAAATGAAGAGTCTAATATAGTGAAGTTTTTATATATGAGATAGTTAGACCATAATTTATATTATAGACTATAATTTATATTATATTATATATAGAAAGACACAAACTGAATTGAGAGTTATGGAAAAACATGTGCTTTTTTGGATAATGGTACTTTCATTGCCCCATGGCCAAAAATACTAATGTCTTAAAAAAAAAAAAAAGAATGACAGTCCTTTACACAAAGAAATGCAAGTCAGACTGCATGATAGGACAAGCCTGTAAGCTGCTCTGCAGGACCCTGAAGTAGAGGCAGATAGAGGCAGTTCACATAACCAGTAGGACCTTGCCTCAGATAAAACAAACAAACAAACAAACAAAAAAACAAAAAAACATTTCCACTTAGGATCACACTGCAGAATCACGATTACTTAAAAACTGTAACCCTGTTTTCTATGCTGTTTAATGAAGGCAACCTAGGTTATTATAAGGATTAAATGTTAATGTAGGTAAAATTTTTACTATAACTGCATGGCAATGTTTAAAGATATAAAGGTTTAATTAATGTTTTGAATCACTACTATAAATAATTAAACTAAGAATATGGTTTAGGTTACCCCTCGTGGAAAATGGGTACTCCAGAATGATATACACAGACTTCATCTAGACTCTGTAGACCCTGGTACGTCTAAAAAACAAAGACAGAGAAAAAAAAAATTAGCTGTTTATCTCACACTTGCATCTTATACTTATCTGTAATACTGGTTACCCACAAAACCTTTATAAAATCCTTAAATAACAGCAGCTACAAGAACACTGCTAACCTCATCAAGGAATGGAAAATGACTCTCTTTTGGACATGGTTGAACTCTAGAGTTCTGTAAAGAAAGCAAACAGAAAGCCTGGCAACCTTACTATTTAAAATGGTTTTAGCCTTTTAGACATAAGGTTATATTCAAATTTACAGAAACATGTTGGAATCAAGGGACTTGTATTCTTACCAGAAATAGAGTATGATTTATATGTATATACTCTGTGTGGGCATTACAAATTAATATGGGAAATCTGATAAACAATTCTGCAAGTTTCAGTAGAATGCTGATTCTTGTCCTTACAAATGGTAAAGTGAGCTGCAGACCTATATATACATTCATGGTTGGTCTGGAGTTTCTGGGTCCCATTGCTGTTGTACATGAAGGTTCTACAGATGAACTCAAAATTTAATGTTAATAAAACACTGATATAGCTGATGGTATATTCTCTATTTCTGTATTCATATTAACTAAAGTAAAGTTTCTTCTTAAGCACAAAGTGCTAGGAGTTTATCTCCTGAACCTATTACTGCCACCTAAATGTCTCTTTTCTCATCTTACTCAATGGCAACAAATGTACTGTCTTCCAAGTCTGAGTCAGCGAGTCTGCCCTCTCTAACTCTAAAGTTATCACAAAATTTTGTCAAACTCAATGAAACCACTATCAAGTTTAACTTCACTCAGGAACTAGCAAATTTTAACCACCAGAATGCACTCATTTCCCACTTTTTAATTTCTCTTCTCTACTGAGTACAATTTCCTAATTAGTACAAGTCTTCTTGAATTCCTTTGATTAAAAAATACCACACTATTTCCATCACATTCAGTTACAGGTGTTTTCACACATTTAAATGTAACCCTGCATGAAAAAACATCTTAAAGCAAAATGACAGAAAACAGACAAGTTTCAATACATGAAAATTATAAGTCCCTCTGTTTATCAATGACATCATCAGGTCAGTGAAAACCAGACAAAATACCTTTGACAAAGGACTTGCAGCTAAAAGGTATGAAAAACTCCTACAAGATTATTAAGAAAAAGATGACAAGAATGTTAAGTGAGGGATTATGGACATTTAACCAGACAGGAAAGAATTAGTAGGCATATAAAAGGGTACTCAGCCTTAACACCAGCTAAGTAAATACCAGGGAAGAAAACTGTATTCTCTATCAGACTTTCTGAAATATAAAACACTGAAAAGACAAAATAGGCCAATGTGCAGACAAGTGGGTCCAACTCATAAATACTGACAAGCATAAAGAATATGAAGCCACTCTGGAAAACTACCCATGTCTACGTATCTGCAAAAACTAAACACATAAATACAATGTCACTAAAGCTACATACTTTGGTGTGGTGTTAAAAAAAGGAAAAAAGGCAAGAAGGAAATACCAATTATCAATTACAGCACAATTAAACAATGACATTCAGAAAACATCAAAGAGGGTAAGACCATGGCTATATTTCATAACACAAATCTAAAAGAGACAAACTCTATAATTCCTTTTACATTAATATCAACAATAAGCAAAAATTAATGTTGATAGAAATCTTTGTAGGGAAAATGTCAAAAGTAGTTAAGATGTGCTTCTCAATGCTACATTCATTTTGAAAGCCTCAGTTTTGAACTCATATTTAAGTTTTAACAAATTTCACTATTTCAATGAAATATATTAAATATTTCTTAAATTCTCCATAATCTGAAGATTTAATTTTTTAATCTTAAGGCTCTTAAATTTGGTTAATTTCAATCTACATAAGGACATAGTATTATGACATTACAGTATCAGACATTGCCATTCTTTTCCTTATGTTACTCCTATCAGTTTCACTTCGCATAGCTCCCCTCCCCCTCAGACTTGGCACTTTAATTTCCTCTAGTGCTCTGCGGTTAGCACTCCTCTTTTCACTACCAACTGCACCCAGCTATGAACGCTGTGACTTACAATAGCAACTTGCCTGCAAGATTGATACAGTAAGTGGCACCAATGTTAGGGTCACAACAAACCACCTTTTGATTGGATTCAAGTCCCCTTCCAGAAGATGGACTCCATACCTGAAACTTATTGAGGCTAATCCGATACGTACTACTTCTAAAAATAAACACGGGGTGGGGAAGGGGGTGGGAGCTATACTATTATACTCTAGAGCACTATATCAGAGAATCTTCTTGTTGTTGATGTTAATCAACACAGATATGACCTGGCAGTTGGCAGTGAGGGACCTTAAAGCACTCAGTATGTCTGTATCAAAATCCTCTCCATTCAAGGCTCAGGAATGTAGGCGGAAGAAGAGGAAGAAAGATCCTAAAAGCTAGAGGTACTAGATGATTCTAAGGAAACAGCATGCTACAGATGTAACAGAACTGATGTAGATATGAACTCAAGAGACTGTGACAGCATTCACAAAACATGCCAAAACGGAAACCACGCAAAATCCCAGCACAGAGAAGCAGAAATGAGAAAACCTAACCAAGAAGAAAAACCTAATCTGCAACTGGTCCCTGTTGAGAAAGAGAAATTCAACCACACTCCAGGTCAGGCTTCATGTTCAGGAGTAGCTGACAAGCATAAAATAAACTCTATTTTGTGTGTATGTGTGCTTGTGCGTTTTGTTGTTATTGTTGTGTGTTGATTTATTTATTGCAAGGAGAGTAAGCAAGAGAAGGGGAGGGAAGGAAGGAACATGAAGTTGAGTGAGTAGGAAAGATCTGGGAGAGCTTAGGAGTGAAAAAAGAATATTATCAAAATATACTAGCATTTAAAAAAAAGCAATAATCCTTACAATGAAAACTTTCCCCCCCTTCACTTACTATTTCTATCTCATCTCATTTATATAAAGCTACACTTCTATTTCCACCTCAACTTTGGTAAGAAAGGTAATCTCAAACGTCGTAAAAGAAAACAAACCTGCGGGACCCATCTTCACGCTCAACTGTGCTGTAGCTGGTCTTGCAGGAAGATAGCATCTGCTACTGTTAGTTCATTATTTCATCAGTATGGCTATTTTGCCTGATTATATCTGTGAACCAAATGTGTGCCTGGTGCCCACAAAGGCCAGAAGAGGGCAAGAGATCCTTAATCTAGAGTTGCAGGTGCTTGTGAAGTGCCATAAGGATGGTTAGAATCAAGTCCCAGTCCTCTGAAAGAACAGCCAGTCCTCTTTGGTGCTTGAGACATGCGTGTCATTTATTTTAACTGATATACTATTGAAACAATGAACTCCCAAAACAACTCTTCCCCAGGACTCTCTCAAGCATGGAGAACAGAAGGCCCAAATCCAATGCCAAGACAAATGGAAAGGCCAGAGAATGACAAATTTCAGGTAGGTGGGACCATACCTTGACTGGGACTGCTTAATTATGCATATCTCCAGCTCTTTATTTAAGCCTTAATTTTATTCAGTCAAAATGGACTTGGAGTGAGTGCTGTTGTATCTTTTCCCTATTCCCAATACGATTACACGAATAAAAGACTTTTCTACTTTTTAATATTAATTTATATTAATTGAATTACTATAGACATGTAGCTGAACTTGGCCTCTTAAAATACAGGCTGTTACCCTAAGCTCACTAATTCAAATTGTACCATTGTACCTATATCAGCTGTGTGCCAGGGACTGTCCTAAGCATTCAAAATGCAACAAAAAGCAAACAAACCACAGTATCATAATCCTCACCAAGAAATGGGATAGTTGGTTAAGGAATGAGTCAAATAAGGTTAAAAGATCTCATGATAATTTATACTGTACATTTAGTTATTTCTCAGCAACCTGCTCTCCAGAATAACACGGCCTGACCTTCTACAACAGCATCTAAGCTGGTTTCTCTTCTTTCAATTCCACTATGACAGAAATCTCTCCTTAAATTGGGCATGGTGGTACACAACTACAATCCTGACACTCAACTGAGGGAAAACACTCAAGTTTGAGGCCAAGCTGGGATAGAGTAAGACTCGTTTCAACAAACAAAACAAAACACCTTCCTGAAAGAGATAATGGTTGGCCATGAGTTTGAAGTAGTCCAAACCCTCATCCTGGTTTAGGCCTTTCATCATCTTGTCTATTTATTTACACAAAACTTTCAGATTATTGCCTAAGCCCCAGGACCTTGCCATTTACTGAGCAGCCTCTCTCTTAGGCATCTTTACTTCTGTTCTCCCTAATGGACAGTTCTATTCCCAGATTTATTACCCGAATCCAATTCTGACCTGGTGCTGAATCAGAAAGACCTTCACTGACTGGAACCACTGTAGTTGCTTGATTGACTACGTTTACCTCAGGTCTGCCTGAGTTCATTATTCAATGGGCTATTTTTGTCCTCTGGAGCACATTAAAATAGGCTCCACAGGAAAAAGTTTTGTTTAATTTGATACTATTATCTTTAGTCCCTGAAACTTGCTGTTTAGCTCATAACAAGTGCTTAGTGGAGGTCAATCAAATTAGATTTATTTCCATAATTCTATTAGATGTTTCTCTCAGAGAGTCTTACTGTATTTATAGGCCCAGTCTTCAGTGCCCAACATGTAACTAGCACCAAACTATTTGCTAACTTTAGAGTGAATTGTAGTCTTTTGCTTCAATATTAAAATTTTACTCACTAAATTCAAAGTTTTATAATATATGTACCTTTGAACATCCTCCATTTTTACAGGAAGTCCCAATCTTTATTTCATCACTGTCTTCTTCTGTAATGAAGGGGGAAAAAAAGGTAATGCAAAACTTCGTAAAATATGCTCTTGTTGAAACAAGAGGAATAAAACCTAAAACTACAATATTAAAAAAAAAAGTATTGCACTGTTGTATTATTCTTATAAAACAAGTCTGATTTAAGAAAAAAAAATAAAGAAAAGGAAATGTACATCCCAGCACTTGGAAGGCTGAGGGAAGATGATTATGAATTCAAAGTCATCCTAGATCACACAAAGAACTGTTGCAGCTATTTGACAAAGTCTTGTTTCAAAAGAAGTAAAAAACCCTATACCTAGTTTTTGCCTATATGCTCTCAAATGATTTATGTTATGTTTTCATTCTACAATTCAGTGACTATCCAATTTCATAAAAATCTTATATTTTCTTACAAAGCGGAAATCACAGATATTTTTGTTCCCTGATATTAGGCAGAGATCAAATAGATAATGAAATATATTTTATGCGATACACAAAGAATTGTTTCAGTTATTGAAGAAATTCAGCTGGTAAAATATTTAAGGGAAGATAAATTTACACAAAATCATAATCAATGAACCAAATGTTACTTTTATACTGTTACTAGCATTTGGGAAAAAAGTAAGTTCTCCACTACAATGTTCTGCATTGTCACACAGTGTACTGTAGCTATCTCTTTTGAATGGCTTACTTACACAGAAAATTATTAAAGACAAACAAAAAACAGTGTCTTACCTTTTTTATTTTCTTCATTCCCTGATGACAGTTTAAGTTTATCAAGTGCTTGTTTTAAGGAAGCAGATATTTTTAATTCCAAGTTTGTCATTGGCTCATCTGGGCTGGAGAATTTTGAAGTCTATTATCATCATTAATATACCAAAATATTTCTTTGTACTTAAAACTGATAACCTTAAAAATATTCCATATGATATTAAGATCTGTGCATTGTTATTTCTAATTAAAATTATTTCATGACTAAATGTCACAATCTACCAATATCTTAAGAAATGAAGTTTTGGAGCTGGAATGATGGCTCAGTGGTTAAGATCATACATTGCATTTGCAGAGAACCTGAGTCCAGTTCCCAGTGCTCACGTCAGGTGGCTCACAACTACCTCCAACTCCAAGGGATCTGATTCCTTCTGCTAGACTCCACAGGCACCTTTACTCACACATCCATACACCTATACACAGACACACATACAATTAAGAATAAAATAAATCAAGTTTCAAATATTCATGCCACTGCTAGCGTAAAGATACTGCTGTACAGTGAAGCTTTAAGACAGAAGTAAAGACTAGGAATCCAAGCCTGCAAAGATGAGTACATTCGGTGTAAATGTCTGTAGAATCCTTTTCAGTTCACCCCCAAGCAAAATTCTGAGCATAAATTCTCAAGCACTAAGTAAAAGCATACTCATTTGTATTAACAGAGACAATTTACTCATGTGGAGAGATGACATACAGCCTTTTAAAGTTAGATACAATTTTAGACAACAGTTCTAGTACTGTTAACTTTTGTATATAGGTTATTTACACTGCATCTAAAATGACAAACTTGCAAATATTAATAAAGTACACTAGAACCTGATCAGATGGATTTAAAATATAACATGTAGGTGCGAAAGAGCTAGCTCAATGGTTAAGATGATTTAGTGTGCTTCCAGAGGACTGGGGATCGATTTCCAGGATCCAGAGTGCCTTAAAAAGGGTACACAACTCCAGTTCCAGGTGGTCAATTTTTCTCCATGGGTACCAACCACGCAATTGGTCAGACACACATGCGGGCAAAACATACCCGGAAAGACAAAACAAACATTAAAATACATTTACCTTTTCTCACAGCCTCTTAAGGCTTGTAAATCTGCAGTTCATCCTCTAACTGCAATATACCAGATTTAAGAATGAACTGTATTGCAACAAAATGCTTCTTTTTCCAGTTTTTTTTTAACTGTCTAGTCTACTGTCTGACAGGCTCTTAAGACTGAATTAATAATGAAGTGGAATAAAAGCAGTCTGATCTTTAATTACAGCCCATACCTCAAAATATTAATGAGCAAACAAACATCAAAAGTCAGGGTTCTTGGTGTTATATTATGTAATGATCTATAAATTTATTTGAACATATTAAAAGAAAGTTAGGAACACTGTATATTTATAATGTTAATAAAAGCTCCAATTGGTTTTAACTTTTCAGGCTTGTATTTAGAAAGAACTCACTTGAGGGACAAATCTAGAGCCCAAATTACATGTTTATATTCTGAAACACTCACTATTTAAATGCAGTTTGATGATCTTGTGTTACAAGTGGTAAACCCATAAAAGAAGGTTTTCAAACTGTGGGTCATGACTCTTTTAGGGGGTCAAACAACCCCTTCACCAGGGGTTGCTTAAGAACACTGGAAACACAGATATTTAGTTATGATTTCTAACAGTAGCAAAATTACAGTTATGAAATAGCAACAAAATGATTTTATAGCTAGGGGTCACCACAACATGAGGAACTGTATTAAAAGATCACAACACTAGGAAAATTGAGGACCACTACATCAATGTGTTTCAAAATATATTCTTGTTAGAAGAGAAGGTCATTATGAACAATCTAATTTTACTTCAAACTGAACAAAAGCCATTTTTAAAGTATTTTGACAGGTTATTCTAAATCAAATAAATGAAAACTCCGGAAGAATAAGAGTAATTCACCCAAAAGCATCGTAAAGTAAAGTGATTAGGCCTCTGAGGCTCTTCAATTCAATCTAATTGTATAGAAGGACAATTCTTTTACTAAATTCTACCATGCCACAATGAGAAAGATACATCAGAAAACAAAGATGTGCAACTTTTCAACTCTGCATGAATGCCCTCAAAAATTAAAGGATTATTAGCAAAAACAAAAACAAAAAACAAAAAACACATATGGTGGCCATAACAAATGCCTTTATACAAAATGTTAAAAGGAAGTTTCAACGAGAAATGCCATTTTCATAGTATTAAAAGTATATGCAGCTGTGTAGATTATACCTTGGCCTTTGTATTGCTTCTACTGGTTTAGGGGCTTGAATGATGTGCTCCTGAAATTTGGGCTTTAATTCAGATAGCTCCTTCTTCTCAGTAGTCTTGACCTCAGGCTTGACTGGTTCCGGTGGCTTCTCACTATTATGCCTGCCTTTTGTACAGCCCTGTTAGCAAAAGATATAAATGAACACTTATGCTTTCACCTACTTTATGTATGTATGTTTCTATTTCGGGTGTTTTAAAAGCCTTTCCTAATTATTTATACATGCCAAAGCTCTTTATCCAAAAAGATCTCAGCCTGTAGTCTCAGTTGATACAGTGCTTGTCTTCCATGTAACAAAGCCCTGGGTTTGACCTTCAACACTACTAAACCTGGCATGGTACCAACTGTAATCTGAGCACTTGGATTTGGAGGCAGGAAGATCAGGTGTTCAAAGTCATCCTTGCCTACACCTGGGCTGCAGGAGACCCTGCCTGACAAAAGCTCCATGAGAGCTCCACCTTTCCTATTAAAATGACACACGATCTTCACCCAAATATCTTTTAAATTTTATTTTTCTTATTCCTTAGAAATAATGACTGTTTTCTTTCTCGGTGCCATATAAAGCAGTGGACCATCTCACTGGTATCTTGATAAAATTTACTGCCTCTAAATAAAAATGTTCTTTGTCACTGTCTGCCTACAAATTCCTTCTTAATAATCTCTTCAAGACTACCAAAAATCAAGGACATAAAATGACAAATGAATAGTTAACACAATAATATCTTGTTCTCCAAGGCAAACATATGATTTTAGAGGCTACAGAAATGTATCCTCTTTGTAAAACAAAGTGCAACCTCATAGCTAAGCCAACAGTTATCAGTGATCTGACTGCATACTCTGTAGCTTCCAGGAATATGTGCTTTTAGGAAAATAATACAGAGAAAAAAACTAGTACTTACTACAATGCTTAAGAAGTCAGAAAAATCAGTTGTTCTTCTCTTACAGCAAGACCAGCCCTAAAGGGACAAGGGAAAAAAAAAAAAACAATCAAAATAAGCTTAAAACTGTGTTACACTTATTTCTTTAAATCCTGAAATTACATATATATACATATATGAGTTCAGTTTATGTAAGCTGTTTGCTAATCACATGATTTTATATTAAGAAATTCCTTAAAATAGAAAATCAGCTTCTTTTAAGAATATTATTTGAGATTCAGAAAAACAAAAATTTTAATACCGTCTATCAGAATAGCACTGTAAGTCACTGGAAGAGCTCTTGGTCTTGTGTACAACACCACATCGAATTCCCAATCTTTCCAATTCATATTTAAAGTATTTGAGGTGTAGTAAGATTTACTTGGAAAAATCTATTAAGTAACAATATAGTACTACAATTTCTAAACAACTAAACTTTCAGACAGAAACAGATTTGACAGAAGCAACTGAGGTATGTATGTTTAAAAAAAAACAAACCATCAAGCGATTCCTGGGTATCAAAGAAAGGAGCTCCAAAATTATGGAGGGAGACAGACTGATAATGCTGTCCGCTACCGAAAAAAGTTAAAAATAAGCCTGCACAGAACACTTCTAATGATTTATCAGCAGGGCAGCTTTTAGCTGCCCCAGAGCTGAATAAGCCCATAGTAATAAATAATTACTCAGTGCTCTCCCATCTAAAACACACATCCTTAGTTCTAAGTAATAAAAAGGCCCTTAACTGACCTAAGAGTTAAACCTATGAAAATAAACTAAGCCTAAATAATTTCTCCTTGGTAGTCAAAAAGTGATTGCTTTGGTATTTAGAAGCATTCATTATCTTGATTCTTTCTTAACCCTCAATAAAAGGCACGAGAAACACTTTGTTTTGTATACAGAAATGCTCTCTCCCATGTTGCTTGCCTAACCACCACACATAGGATGTACTTCTGAATCTTTCACTGCATTCTGGTTTCATTAAAAGCTTGTTTGGCTTTCTGGCCTCCATTTTTTTCTGGGTCCAGTATATGCCATTGAGGAAGGGGTCTAATTCTAACAATTTCACTCAAAAAACAGACACTTTATGTAGTTTACCACAAACAGATTACTGAAGGTAGCTTTTAGTTGTTATTTTAAATTCCAATGTAATAGATATTAAAGAAACAGAAATATAACATACTTATGTCCCCAAAATTATATTAAATGCACCAGTTTCTTAAGGCACAGATGTTTTGGTGATGAACTTTTTTTTTTTCTGTAGAAGTCTGGATTGAGACACACATGAACCAACTACCACAATCTCATAGGATTTAAAAAGTGCTATATTATCTATATTCATCAGAAAATGTATTCTGTAAGAGTTTTACTGACTTAATCATATATATGTACATAATTATGTCAGATGTTTAGCACTGAATACATAAAAAAATCAAAACAAAGGTTCAAAACGCTAAATTTGTGTTATTTGCTCACGTCATTACTTTCTCACTGTCCTTTTTAAATTTCTATTTTCCCTTCTGCCATTCTCTCTTATTTCCTAGCAATAGGGATCTTCCCACTTGTGCTCAGGTCCATTGGTTTGCACCCTCAAGTTGTCACCTTAGCCAGTGATTCTTCAGATGCATCTGCATGTACGTGTCCTACAGACAGTTGCACACCACTGCACCCCGAAACTGAAGTTTTTTTTATTATTCTCATTTCTGTGGTTGTGCTGGTTTTTATAACTGCTCACCGTGAGTCCACATGGAGGGGGTAGAAACCAGGTCAACATTTAGTGTCCTCTCTTGCTTCTTCAATTAAGTCTCTCACAGAACATGGAACTCGAAAAATCACCTTAGACGATCTCAACAGAGGCCCAATGACCCACTTTTCTCTGCCCCAGTTTAAAGACAGCCCTTGCACCTTCATTTCATTTAGGAGTTAGGCACTCAAATTTAGGTCCTTATGCTTGGATAACAAGTGCTGCAGCTGACATTCTCCAGATTCTCGCTGTCGGTATTCTATACATATATTCTATACAGCTGGGTGTGGTAGCACACACTTTTAATCCCAGGGCTAAGCAGAGGCAGGAAGGTCACCGGAGTTCAAGGCCAGCCTGGTTTACACAGCCAGTCCAGGATAGCCAAAGCTACACAGAGAAACCCTATCTTGAAAAACAAACAAACAAAACTAAAACAACAGCAAACCCCCCAAACATTCTGAAAACCTCAGCTTTGCAAGGCTGCTGGATTATATGGCTAAAAAAAGTTCAGGTAATACAAGCATTCCTATAAAGCTACTAGTTTCATATTTAACCAAATGTGTAAATTTATGTTAACAACAACAACAAAAAAAATTTTGATGTCATTAGGGGAATAGTCAGAGAAAAAGTTCTGTTAATATTAATATTCAAGAAAAGGAAGGAAGTAACCTTATGCTCACATTCTTAAATTTATCCTTTTTAAAAAATGTGCAAGTCACTGAGAACTTGCATCCCTCATATTGGTCATAAATTTTTAAAAAGGTAGTACCGAAAACTTGGTCACAACAAACAAACAAAAAAAAACATTCTACCATTTCTCTGATTCTTCAGCTCACCAAGGCAATAAAGGAGAAAATATGGTATCATGTTTCCAGTAAAATACTCCAATTAAATGTGTAGCAGTATTAAACACCTGAACAATCACTTCTAATACCTAGGGGAAACCTGTCTTACAAGCCAGCAATGACAGACTCAAGACTAAGACCAATATCACTGCTGTTATTCAACTTCAAATTCAGGATGGGAATAAATCATCAGGAAAATGGGTTGGAATGTAAACACAGTAACTATATAATTAGAAAATATCACTGTTGACTATCTTCGCATTTAGAGAATTTGCTTACAGCACGCCAAAATGATCATTAAGAAAGAAAAACTGACAAGCTTAGGAATAGCAAAAAAAAGAAAAAAAAAAAGATTTTATTACATCTTTTAAAGAAACTGAAAAGTATCTTGCTCCTACCTTTAGGGCATCATGAAACACAGGAACACCTGGGTGGTATGTGCAAGCATCTGGTCAAAAACAGAAAGGAAAAACAACACAGCAGCTTTTAAATTAGAAGTTTATACATCACTCCTTCCTTCAGGTGTTAGGGTTTCATCCTGTTACTAAATGCAGTTTATTTACTCCCTAAGACTTCATTAATGCCTTGTATTAAAAACAGTAAGCTAAATCTCTGAGAATATGAAACACGGGCAAAAGTAATTCAGAACTGCTCAAGAATAATGCTCAGAAATACTCTTTATCAGTGATTCTTAACCTTCTTAACGCTGCAACCCTTTATTACAGTTCCTCAGGTTGTGGTGACCCCAAGTACAAAATTATCTCACTGCTACTTCGTAACTGTAATTTTGCTACTGTTAGCACTGATGTATGTTCTTCCATCTTTTGAGGTAAAATACTAAAACTTTAAGTCTTATTGATTCTGGCAATATTTCTTTTATCCTCCAAAAATATCATACATGTGTACAAAGTATCTCAGTCATACCCAAGTACCTCACTTGCCAAAGTATACAATGTATAAACACAGCCAGGACTCAAACAGCCCAGGACATCAAGACAGCTTCACCATGTAACCAACAGGAATGAAACAGGAAAACCACTTTCAAAAGGAAAGAGCATTCAGGTTTCACAGTTTTGCTGCTATTGATACTTACTGATGAGATGCTACAATACCCAAGTTTTGAGGGTTTTTAAAAATCTTTTACACTAGGTTTGGGTGGAATTTTCACTTGTCACTCATAGCTGCTGTGTTGTCCAAGTGTGTCTACTAAGGATACTTAACACATGTAAGTTACAGTTCACATTTCTTTTTTACATGTACTTGAATTACAAACTAAAATGTCCTATCATCTTGAAAAGAGAATTTCTGTATACAAAACAAACCAAGCAAACAATAAACTTAAAAAGAGTGAAATAAGGTAATAAGCATGGAAATGACACATCATTAAGAGAGGACTTATAACTAACACATCCATTACTGCACTCCTCAAAATACAGAACGTATTGGTTCCTTCAACATTACCCTTGTTTTTTTATTTATTTCTTTTTTTTTTTTTTGAAGTTACAATTACATCATCATGTATCCCTTCCCTTTCCTCCCTCCAAATCTTCTCATATATACTTTCTGTCTTTCAAATTCATGGTCTTTTTTCCTTAATTACGGTTTTATATACATAAATGTGTGTGTATATGTGTGTGTATTCCTAAATAAATAAATGTTTATAAGATGTTACTTGTACAGGTTTTTTTGTTTGTTTGGTTTTTTCCATGAGAGGCTTTAGCCAGCACCTTTTGGAAACAGATGCAGACTCACCGCCAAACTTTAGACAGAGTTCGAGGAGTCCTACAGAAGAGTTGGCAGAACCACTGAGGGTACAGGGAAGGCTCAAGGACTCCACAAGACCTACAGAGTCAACTAACCTGGGCCTCTGAAGGCTCACAGAGACTGAACCACTAACCAAAGAACACACCTGGACTGGTTCTAAGTCCCCTGCACATATGTGGGAGATATGCAGCTTGGGTGTCATGTGGGTCCCCAACAACTTGAGCTGGGATACTCTCTGATTCTGGCCTGCCTTTGGATCCCATTACCCTAACCAGGCTGCCTTGTCTGCCTCAGTGGGTGAGGATGCACCTAGTCCAGCAGGGACTTAATGTGACAGGGTGGGTTAGTAACCAAAGGGGACCTCCCTCTTCCTGAGAGGGAGAGGGGAAGAGGGTATGTGAGGGGGAGGACTTGGAGGTGAGGAAGGGGCCTTCGATCAAGATGTAAAGTGAATAACCCTTTAATTTATAAATTTAATGTATAAGGTCAAATGATTCCCATTCTAAAAAAAAACCTCTTAAACTCAGTGTTATCAACTGTCATTCATTCAAACAAGTTACTTGACATTATCTCTACTTTTAGAAAAAGTCCCACTTTGCTAAAGTGAATAAAATCTTATCAGCTGACAGGAGTTCCCTGACGTATATGAAGTTGTTAACAGTCCCAAATTGACGGCTGTTTACTTACTCTTGTGGCTTTCCTACTCTGTTCTGTTGTTTCTTTTTTATTTTCATTTTTAATCTTCTGTAGGTACCGCACCATTCCACACACGGACAGACTAACGTCCAATAAAGAACTGGTGTCTCTCCGTACTTTGGACCGGAATCTAGTACCCTAAAAATGTTGCCCCATACTACAAAGCATCAATGTATTTAGTATTAAAGCAGAACGTGCTCAAGTTTAACAAGTGCTTGTAGACTGGCTTCATCTGTAAATCCCATACCACTCTTATTTTGAAAGAAGTCACCAGTTTACTTGTGTAACAAGATAAATATTTCAAACACCTCCAACGTGAAAAGATCTTTAATTAAGGCATCGGCTTTAAACTCTTTTACAAAGCTGAACTGTGTTACCACCACGCAGATTTCCAGTCTGCAATGAGATACTTCACGGTGTAGTTGTTAACTTATATAATGAAGTGACAGTACAATATCTTGCCTATAAAAAGAATACCATACATGCTAGGTGAATCTGAGCTAAGTGTTGTATCTTCCCACATGAGTCCACTAATCTGCATAATTATCCCCCCACCCACCAATTTCACTGACACCTCTGGTTTCAACCGGCATAGGGGCATTCTTTCACTGTACATTCTCAATTAGACCACACTGGTTTTTGGAGCATCACTCGGAGCTCATTTTATGCTAGATGGCGTGGTTTAAAACTGCAGGCCCCAGCAAAGGTATGCCGAAAACGTTACTGTGGAACGGATGTGTAACAGTCATTTCCGCAACCAAATACATTTCGTTAGAAAGCAGGTAACTTGTCGGAGGGGGAGAGGGGAAGCCGAACGAGTGACAAATACAATTCTCACTAGTACTCAAAACGCAACAAGAAGTCCAACACGCAAGAATGGTCCACTGTTCACCTCTTTTGTACCGCTCACACCCAGGCATCACGGAGGAGAAGTGTAAATCAGGTCAGGAGAGCCCTGGAGGTGCAGAGGATGCTCACTAAGAAATGCGGGGCACACGGCACACCGAAGCGCCCGGCCCTGCGCTCCCGGGGACAGTGAAACACATGGGAGGCTCCGGGGGACAGCATGAGGGGCAGGTGAGGGAGGACGGGGGTCGGGAGAGGGAGGCCGGCGAGCGGCGGGAGGCTACCGGCCAGGATCCTCCTTACCGTCCGTGTTGGCCTCGGGGTCGAAACGCTGGCCACAGCCGCGGTTGTAACACAGAAGCGCCATGCCGTTTTCCGGACGAACGCACACCACCGGGACTACAACTGAATCACCACGGCAATCGCCAGCGGTACGGCACAAGCCCGGTTTCCGGAAGCCGCCGGTACAGCTTCAGGAATTTTCGCGAACGTTCCGCCTGCACACGCGCAGAAGAGACGGGAATAGGGGCCGGAGCCAGGCGCTTGGTGGTAGAGTTCCCGCCGGACTCCCGCGGGTGAGCGCCGTCGGGGTGGACCCGGACTCCTATAGACGACACACCCATGGGCGGAAGCGGAAGTTCCGGTGAGCTGCTCTCCTTTTGTGTCCTGCTTTTTCTCCAGTGTGTTGCGCGGTCCCTGGACCGGCGACGGTGGCGTGCGCGGTAGACGGACTGGCTTGGCGGGGGATGGGGGGAGAGGTGAGTGAGGAGGGCCGCGGACTACCCGGTTATCGGGTCTTTAGGTCCAGATTTGCGCAGCCTCAAGACCGATGCCCTGCGGACGGTGTCAGTAACCAAAGAATTGTTAATTCGCTTTGAAAACACACAGGACTTCACAATGAGCAAGATTACGGTTCAAGTGTTGTCCTAGAATCAATCACGATTCTAAATTGAAATTTCTCATTAGTCACCACTTACCCTACTCTTGAGTCTTATTCGGCCTTGTAAAATCTCAAGTTCAGTGTACAAAACACATTATTACATCAACATACAACATGTAAACACTGTTAAACCCAGCACGTGCTTTCTATATGCGTCTTTTGAAGTAGCAAACCGTGTTGGATGACAGATAACCGGAAAATGTGTGCATTTTTCCAACGATCCCAAGTTTATTAATGAAGATCTGCTCACAAAGGTACCATCCAAATAATAAAAGAATTCTCATTTTCCGTATCCATTTTATGCTTAGAAATATCAAATTTGTGTATTACTCAACATAAAAATATAAAATGATGTATTTATTTAACCTAATATTTCCATTTTATGTCATTTATAGTCATTGTTATATGATTGATGGAATAGTATACTGAATTCTATCATTTTCAATTTCTCCTATAATTTCACCACCTTAATTGTACCCAAGTCAATAATACACTTATTGTATCTAAATTGTATATTCAATATATTGTATTCTTATTGTATATAAATTGCGAGGAGGGTAGCTAATACTGTGTAAAGGACATAAACCTTTTAAATACTTCTAAGTTTTAAAAGACAGTGTATTGCTAGTTGATTTCTAAAGGGTGATACCTTTTAGAATTTTTCATATTAGCCATGGATAGCTACTATATAGACAATAGAAATTACTCATAAATAATAAGAAATGAATGAAGAGCCCTAAAAAAAGTTTTATTGTGGCCAGTTCCAATGTTGCATGTCATAGTGTCAATGGGATAGTTAGATAAATCTTTTAGGTAGTCTTAATGTTTAATGTCAGTTGTTTTTCACTGGTACAAATTTACATTCAGAAAATAATTGTTTATAGTACATAAATTGAGAATACGAAAATAACAAAATGAACAATTCTACCACTCAGGAATAACTGCAGAATTGCTAAAACAACTGATAAATTAATTTTCATTATTCACGCAAAGTATTTATAGATCTTGTATAGATGTTAAAACAAAACAAAAGGGTTGCTGGGATGGCTCGCTGAGTAAAAGGCACTTGCTTGCCAGGCCTGACCTTTGTTAGATCCCTGAGACCCAAATGGTAGGAGAGGAGTCATCCCTTCAAGTTTTCCTCTGACCTCCAAACACCTGTGATGTGCACATAGATCCACGAACATATGTCACAAATACATGCAATTAAAAACTTACTCTAAAAAGAATGGAAAAAATGGTGTGATGTGTGTTCATCTTCTGGATGTTCTAAAGAAACTGAAATTTAATCGTTATTGTGATTTTTTTCTGTTAGTTTTTTCTTCTAGTCAATATATAAACTGTTATCTATTTAAATTTGCAGTTCAACCTCAATTCTTCTTGTCAATGTTAACTACTACCTATGAAGAAACTTTCTAGTTATGTATATACCTTAAAAAGATGTTAAGTACTGACACCCTTTCCCACTTGACCGTATCAAAGGTGCTGTAACATTGACTATCGTGTTTACGTTTAAAAAGACAGTGTGTTAACATAATGTGATTGCCAGGTTTTTTTGGTGAGAAATTGACATTCATTATATTAATAACAAATTTAATAAATTTTATTCTCAGGCCAGTTTTTTATTTTTTTGGTTTTGTGTATGTGTGTGTGGTGGTGGTGGTGGTGTTTTGAGGCAGGATCTTGCTATGTAGCATAGGTTGGCTTGAACTTAAATTCTTCCTGCTTCCTCTTCACAAGTGCTGGGATTGCAGGGGCGTACTGTCATGCCTAACTCACTATCTTGGTATATATACACAATGAAAAATATTTCCCAAAATCAAAACAATTAACTTTCATCTCTGTATATTTGACATTTGTGTGTGTCTGTGTGAACAATTTATTTCTATCTTAAACAACTTCAAGAATACAAGCCAGTTTTAATAAGTATAGTCACAGTGTTATACATTAGATTGCCAAAACTTGGTCTGATATTACTGAAGCTACTGTCTGACCAAAGCGTTTTCTCCTATCCCTCATTCTTTTAATATCTATTACCATCCTGGTTTATTTCTGAAAATTCCTTTGTATGGTGGTTTGAGTAAGAATATCCCCTCCACACACACAGTAGGTTCATATATTTGAAATCTTAGTCATCAGGAAATGGCACTATTTGAAAGGAATAGAATGACTAGGAGGTATGGGCTTGTTGGAAGACATGTGTCACTGGGGATGGGCTTTGAGGTTTCAAAAACTCATTCCAAGTCTAGTGTCACCCTTGGCCTGTGGATCAGGATGAAGCTCTTAGCTACTGCTCCAACAACTGCATGTCTCCATGCTTCCTGCCATGATAATAGTGGACTAAACCTCTGAAAATGTAAGCAATCACCCAATTAACTGCTTTATTTTATAAGAATTGCCTTGTATACAAAGCAAATAAACTGTAATTAATAAAAATTAAAAATTAATAAAACAAACCTAAGAGTTGTCTTGTTCATAGTGTCTCTTCACAGTAATAGAACACTAAGATACTGTATAATTCCAAATGTTAGAATATGCAGATTTGTCACTTTTGTTTATTTGTAGTGTTGGTGACTCTTGTATTCTTGGTAAGTGGTTGACCACTCAGCAACATCTCCAGCCCCAGGCCACTGAAGGAGCCAGAGAGGTCAGGGACACCACAAAAAAAACCTACAGAGTCAATTAACCCTTAAGTACAGGAATAAAAATATAAAATGGTGCAACCCTTGACCAACATAGGATTGGGAACTGAGAAGGAAGTACTGCATGTTCTCTGTCTAAAGATGACAATAGGCAGAAGCTGATGTCCATAGGTTTGGAAAGCTATAAAATTAGTTTTGTAAGGTTTAGGATTGAGATCCAGCAGATAATCATAGCACTTGGATTGATAAACAAGATTTTCTTTTCCTTTCCTTCTCAGTTTTCTTCTTTTTGGTATTTTCTTAAAATGAATTATTTTCTTATTGTTTTTAGAGCCAGACACGGTGGCACAGGCCTGTAATCCAGCACTTGGGGAGGCAGAGACAGGCGGATCTCTGAGTTTGAGGCTAGCTTTTGTTTTCAGATATGCGTTTGAAAAGAACTCAAACTCAAATAAATTAAAATGTTTAAATATAGGCATTTTTACTAAACGTCTTTGTTAAAATTAAAGCTTCAAAACTGGAATTTATCATGGCTCATTTTTATGGATTAAAAATTCTACAAAAAGAACAATTTACAGATGCTATTTTAAGTTATTATTAGGAATGACTTCCTTATGCAATAATGGCAAGCATTTTCAAAGAATGACTTTTAAAATTATAATGTTAGCTTTGAAAAACTATTTCAGTTTTTATCAAAATTTACCTCTAACAATACACATAAATGGTAGCTAAATTGTCTTGTTGAGATTTAAGTAAATTAGACAAAATTGGAATTTTACTGATAACTCCTTAATTTGTATTAGATTTTTCTGAAAAATCAGTGCATGAAATTACTAAATTTTTCAGTTTTTACATTTTACATTCCTGATTCTAATTTTGAAGTACTCTGAATTATATTTTCTCAAGAAACAGATGGCATATCTTATGGTTTCCTGCTAAACTAGGAATGTATTGTACAGTTTGTTATGGAAAATAAATACATTTTAAGAGACTATGAGGATATTCAAGTGTACTTTATGTCTCACTAAAATGTAACTTGTAGAAAGCAGGAATTTATATCTTATTCAGTATTATGTGACTGACATGGCACTTAATATATGTTGAGCAAGTGAATATACATATAAAAAGAATAAATTTACAGTCATCATGAAATTTTTTTCTTAGCCTGTTGAATTTGGAGAAAAAATCAAAAATAAAGTGAAATAAATTAGTTTAGAAATATAATTAATGAAACAATATTAGACTCCAAAACATATAGATGAGAAGGTGATATGGTTTCATGAATTCAACAGAAGGACTATTGGTGGGTATTCAAGAGATAATTTGAAGCTTCCTTTTTAAATAAAATTTACAAGTAGAGATAACTATATATTATAAATCTTGTCACGCTAAACTACATATATGAAATACAAGAATTGCTCTGTTCCACAAGATGGCAGCAAAGACTTATTTTGGCACATAAAACAATCAGTCATTAATCCAAATGATGCTCATCTATAAAAATTAACATAAGGAACATAGGGGATCTTATTGTTTTACTTTTCCCCTTGCTGTTTCTTACTATCCATTTCACTAGAAAATTTCTGTACTCAGCCCTTATACTCTTGATGTTTTTAAAAATACTTTCCTCTTCATACTCTCTTCTACTTAATTGTTAAAATACAGTCTACATAATGGCATTTCTGTCAATGACAGGCAACACCTATGACAGTAATCCTGTGACTTTGCATTAGAGCCGAACCTTTCCCTACTGATAGCATTGAATTTCAGTGAGTGTTTATGAATTGCTGCTGATGCCAATACAAATGAGCAAGTGCTGCCAATTATATTAGTGTAGCACGAGCAGGTCTTCACAGTTCAAAGCAATGCCAGTAAATAATTGTTATTAGTTATGTATTTCCTATCTTAAGATTTTAGAGTATACTTCTACTCATCAGAGTTTACAGCATCATGAGATTTTATGTTTGCAACACTTTCATGTATCTTGTATCTATTATGTCTTGTTTCTTCCAAAAGGTAACAACAAGCAATTGACTGAAGTCATCTATCACTTGGCTTCTGTAAAAACACACGATTATCTTCACCTAACAGTGAAGCTGTCTGACGTCACATTTCTCAAAATGTATCCCATTGTTAAGCAGCAAATGACTGCATATCTAAGATTAATCTAAATCTAAATGTACTAAGCTCCTAAACTAAAAATGCTTCAACAACTCCCTAAACCATAAGGAATAAGGAATAATTCATTAAGTTAAACCACCCAGTTAGCTAATACCCATAAGTGTGTTCTATTTACAAGGCACTGTGTATGTAAGCACTAAGAAGTGATTAATTAAGGGAGCTTTCCACTTGTGAATAATGCACTATGATATTATAGCTGCAGTAGAATATTTACCTAGGTAGGTGGAAGTGTGCTTGGAAATGGAAAGAATGATGCAGTGAGGGAATGAATTGATTGGCAGTGAGGACTTGAAAGAGAACTTTGGGTATATAAAATGGAATTGTAAAATATAACTATTGGTGAATTTATTATTGTCTACCAAGTTCCAAAAATTATGTCATAATTATGAAAGTGATGAAAATGAAATTTATCCAGATTATCTCCTTTCTAATATTTTCAGATGTGTTTGCACACTATATCTGCACAACACAACATAGTACCACCTTCTGAACTTTTATGTTTCTCAGTGTGTGCATAGAACAGGACCGTCCTTTATTTGTAGCTGAAATTCATGTAACAATAGATGAATAAAGAGGAAATGGAGGATGTAGCAACAGGGCAGAAGAAGAATGGTTAGGAGGCTGGGTAAGCACCAGTGTCATAGAGACAAGCAAGGAAAGATTTTTAGAGAAGGAATGACTTCATAGTAAATGCTGCTGAGTTACTGACTGGTAAAAGAGTAAAGGGCAATCACTTAAATTTGACAATTAGCATGTCAGATAGTGACCACTGCCAAAAAGACAAGTTGAAACATTATTGCTCTAGTGAGCAATAATGAACAGGAATGGCAGCTTCGAAAAGATAGCATGCAAGCATTCTTCATCCTACCCCACATCATTACCCCAAATCCTTACATTTTGCCTTTTAACTATTTTTTTTTCTCTTCTTCTTTCTGGGGTCAGGAAGGTTGAAACAGAGTCGTGTTTGTTACAGAAGACCAGTTTGGCCTTGAAAGTGTAATATGCCTGCCTCATTCTCTCAAGTGCTGGGATTATAGGCATGTGCCTGTTTATTCTTCATTTTTATAATATGTAACAGGCTTGAGGAGCAAATGTCACCACAGGTTTGAGTTGTTTCCCTGGCTAAACACATTGAACACTAACATATGTCTCTGACCATCTGAATGTATTCATTTCAGACATGTTTATTTAAAAT
Organism: Pachyuromys duprasi; assembly: GCA_028658305.1. Lineage (NCBI taxonomy): Eukaryota > Metazoa > Chordata > Mammalia > Rodentia > Muridae > Pachyuromys > Pachyuromys duprasi. The sequence goes on along the minus strand of CM053747.1, from coordinate 14,100,490 downwards.
CTTTGTCCATTTTGAAATGCTGTCATGAATATTTGAGGTATCGGGTTATGCGAGTCTGTTTTTTGCATTAATTTTTTATTGTCTTAATTAAATTTGTTCTTTGACATTTTCATACATGTCTAAAATTTATTCTAATTATCCCCATATTTCTTAAAAATCTCTTTCTTACATTTGTGTATTTTTTTGGTTTTGTTTTCTTTCATGACACACAGAATTTTACCAAGGCTATGTGTTAATTCTTTATAGATATAAAACAGTTGCCTTTGGTTAATACTAATATCAAGGATTGGTTTAGTGTATAGTTGATTCCCCCTTCACTCCAGTACTGGGAACTGAACTCATGGGGTTGTTTATACAAAATGAGCACTCTGCCACTGAGTTATAACCTAGCAATGCTTTCAACTTAGTTTTTTAAATTTTGCTGTATTTATATTGTGCTCTTCTTTTAAAACTAACCACATGTCACCTTTGTAAGCATTCACTTAGATATAACAAGCCACATATTTGTGTAGTTAATTGTGATTCTCAGTACTGTGTGCTCAGGCTTATTTCATTTCCTGATTAGCTGTTACTATAAGTTACTTTATGAAAAACAGTAGTGGCAAATTACAAGGAAGCTAAATGAAATTTTTCATCAAGGCAAATGTGCAGTATATTTAAACAAATGAAGAGAGACAGTATTTTAAGAAAGTTTTCAATAAATGTTAGTTTTAGGAACAGTGTTCTGCTAAAATCATGCCATGAAATGTAGTCCCATGGGAAGTATGAAAATTCAGTTAATTCAAGACCAGCTTGGAAATATCATTAAAAACTTAACTCTTGGGAGTAGTATTATATGGTGGCTGAGTTGCCTAGGAGTCTAACAGGCATTACCACATCCACTTTGTATAATGGAAGTAAAATGGCAGTTTTTATGCAGTATTTCCCATTGTAAAGGAGAAATTTAAAAATAATGTGGCTAGTACAGGTAACATGAATCTTTTAATGAAATACAGCAACAGTTTACTAACTTATCAAATTATTGGAGTATTGATTAACTTCAAAGAATTTTGGAAATAAAATGTGTTATGAAGTATTGGCAGGCTTTATTACATGTTTTTATTCACACATTGTTTTTCTGGAAAAATAATTCTATAAAATGAAAAGTAGTACGGGGAGAGTCTTAGTATAATGAAAAGGAAGAATATAAATAAAAAAGAAGAAAGAAAACATCTGTTAACCACTTTAATGGGCATAGCTTTTAATAGGAGTTGTTCAAGTAGAATTTGTTCACATTAGAATAAAAATGAATTCCAGGTGTTTCTTTTCCATATATGTTGAAGAAAACACTTAGTACCCCTTTTAAAGACAAAATTTTGTAGCACTGCAGATTTTAAGACTACAGCTAAATAATGCATCTTTAATTGAACATTTATTACTTATTATTTTTGTTTTTCCTTTATCATTGAAAAATAAAGTTAATATTTCTGAAAGGCAGTGATGTAAATTACAATGCAAACACTTGAGTTCAGCCAGCATGCTATGCCTATAATATATTTCAGGCTTCAAAAAGGTAAAAGCATATAGTATTTTTTTCAGAACAAAACATCAAGAATAAAAAAGTAAAAATGTCCCCTCCGGGTCTTTCTATCTCCTTCTTCCATAAGGATTCAGGCACTCTGCCCAAAGTTTGGCTATGAGTCTCAGTATCTCTTTTGATACTCTGGTGGTTAGAGTCTTTCAGAAGTCCTCTGTGGAAGGCTCTTGTCCTGTTCCTGATGTTCTCCTACTTCTGATGTCTATCCTGTTTGCCCTTCTGAAAGAGGATTAGGCATCTGCTCTATGGTCCTCGTTTAGCTTCTTTAGGGCTATAGATTTTAGTATGTTTATCCTATAGTATATGGCAAATATCCACTTATCATTGAGTATATATCATATGTGTCTTTCTGCTTCTGGGTTACCTCACTCAGGATGATCTTCAGAGAACAACAGAGCCAAAATACCTGGGCCCGAGGAGCCTGCAGAGACCGATACTCCAACCAAGGACCATTCATGGAGAGGACCTAGACCTATCCAATGGAAGCCCAGTTTCCAAGTGGGTTCCCTAGTAAGCAGTATAGGGACTGTCTCTGACATGAACTCAGTGACAGGCTCTTTGATCACCTCCCCTGGGGGGTGCAGCCTTGCCAGGCCACATAGGAAGATGACACAGCTTGATTAGACCTGATAAGCTAGGGTCAGATAGAAGGGAGGAGGTCCTCCCCTATCAGAGGACTAGGGAGAGGGCATAGGGAAAGAAGAGGGAAGGAGGGTGGGACTGGGAGGAGACTAGGGGAGGGGACTGCAATGGGGATACAAAGTGAATAAATTGTAATATATGAATAAAATTAAATTTAAAAATAAAAAGTAAAAATGTTTAAATATATGCATTTGATTCACTTTTTAACATAAAATTATTTCTCAACACATGTATTTCTGTGAAGTGTGTGGTTTTAGGGACTGACCTAACTGGGGTGACTGGGATGAAGAAAGACATGAAAGCTCGCATCATGTGGTTAATGCTCCGAGATGGAGATGCACTAGAAGAAGCCTGTTTATTTTATATATCTGAGTAGAGGAATAGGGTTTATTGTATACAGCTGAACAGGATGCAATCTTAGCTAATTGTGATATAAAATCTCTATATGGATATAGTCTCAAGCTGTAAACTTGCAGGAGAAGGAAGTTGTCATGGGTATTTTATGTACATACTATCAATATCCATACAGACCTGGGCAATCTTTGTTATTTCCCTGAGCCTGACTTGGGAAAGGCTTTGCCATTCTTATGAGTGTGAAGCACTAGGGTCCCTGACATGGCTCATGACTTCATGTGCTGTCCACAATATATTATTATGTTATAGCACTATATATAGTACATGACAGTAATAAAAACATAAATACTTTTATTGTAAGTCATTGTTAACGATAGGTAATAAGACAGAATCATTCTACTTATTATAATTATTATATTTGACAATACAATCTTAGTGCTTATTCTGTTCCAGGCTTTCCTTCTACTTTCCACAAAAACTGACACAAGTACTTAATTGTCTAGGTTATTTTAGGTTACAAAGATGAAATACATAAATTTCATTCAACTTAAGCTGTTGTTGTGGGTGTGTTACAAAGATCTAACCCAGGCATTCAGAATACAGACTTCATGTACTCAATTATTAATAAATAACTTTAAATTTGATTATTCAGAGTATTTGAAATTACACAAAGAGAACAACTGTCCTAACATAGGTTGTAGTAACCTGTGTAACTATTGAGTAATTTGAAGACATTTTCTGGTGGAAATTATAGCCAAAGTTTACTTTTCCTATTTTTTAAGTACCCAGTATAATATTATTATGTCATACTTCAGATACCCAAAACATACACCCTGAATAAATTACATGTTAAACTTTTTCAAAGAACAAGATGTAATATTTCAAAACTTTTTATTCTATGGATAACTTTTTTTTTAATTTATTTATTTTTATCTCAATCACAGGTTAGGTACTTTGAATCCCAGGCATAGCCCCGTCCCTCATTCCCTCCTATCCTCCCACTCCCTCCCTCATCTCCCTCCTCCCCATCCCCTCCAAGTCCACCAACAGGGG
>CM053747.1:14073557-14096365 GCA_028658305.1 Pachyuromys duprasi | reverse complement strand
GAAGGGAGCCACAGCTGGGATACAAAGTGAATAAACTGTAATTAATAAATTAAATTAAAAAAGGATCAGTCGGGCTATTCTGAAAAGTATGTAAAGATTCCCTATGTAAGGGGTCTTGTATGAGACGGTTTCTACAATCAAGGACCATGTGTGGATGTGGCCTGGAACCCCCGCTCAGATGGGGCCCATGATAGCTCGGTGTAGAACTGAAGAACCTAGTGAGGGAAACAGGGACTGTTTCAGTCATGAACTTGATGGCTGACTCTTTGACCCTCCCCCATACAAGCCGGGGAGTGACAGACTGGCTAGATCCCAGAGGAGGACATTGCAGCCAGCCCTGAAGAGACAGGATGAGCTGGGGTTGGATGGAAGGGGAGGAGGTCCTCCCCAGTTGGTGGACTTGGAGGGGGCGGGGAGGAGGGAGATGAGGGAGGGAGTGGGAGGGTGGGAGGGAATAAGGGAGGAGGCTATGCCTGGGATGCAAAGTACCTAACCTGTGATTGATATAAAAATAAATAAATTATAAAAAAAAGATTCCCTATGTAAGCTGCCAGGAAGAAGATTATACATAGAAAGACAGAGGGGACTTTACAGGCAGTCCTGAAGATACCTGATATACAAGGGTCAGATTAAAGGGGAGGAGGTCCTCCCCTATCAGTGGACTTGGAAAGGAGCAGGGAGTAGATGAGAGAGGGAGGGTGGATACAGCTGGGATACAGAGTTAATAAAATGTAACTAATAATAAAAATTTAAAAAAAAAAAGAAAATTGCCAAAGGTGGTACATAGTCTGGTTTACTTGAAAACTGAAGTAATTCATGTGGCTAGTACAAAAGGCATATCCTTTTGATAAGGAAACAAAAAAATTGTAAAACCATGTGGCCAGATAAACGCTGATACTTTTCCATCTTTCACTTTATGAGATAATAGCTCCTCTTGGAGGTTACGTTAACATCAGCATCCAATTTATTTCTCTATATTGCTTTGGTTTGAGCTCTCCAGAAAAACTCTGAATCATACATATTTTTATCTTTATTAGGTATGTTTTAAAAACAGATACATTTTGAATTTTAAGACTCATCAAGTGTAATTATAAATATTGTAAAACCTTTTACAATTATCTATTTATGTATGGATGATAATTACACTGTTATAAAGAATCCACTACATGTACAAAGCACGAAGTACTCCAAATTTAAGTTAGCAAATGCTTTACTTCTCATAAATCCTTTCGTTATTAAAAGACAAAAAGATGACTGAAGACACAACTCTGTGCTTGAGGAATTTACAGTTAAAAGAGAATATTAACCAGTTAGAAATTAATACACTGAAACACAAAATATGGATGGATAGTAGTGTTTTGTAGTGTGAAAGAAGGCAACAAAAGGAGAGATATTTTTGCTTATGTGATTTGTGGAAGAGATGTATGTGAATCATCACATAGAAGACAACATATGCTGTTGTAGAAGATGTGAAGGTGTTCATCAAGTTTTCAATGTTGGAACAAAGGCTAATTGTTGGTAATAAATGTTTTGTGTACCTGATTGTAAATATCTCCCACCATTAAGTATCATTTTCTGTCACCTTGCCAGAAATACAGAATTAACAAGCCAATGATTGCTTTGCATTAACCACAAAAATTACAGAATTATGCTTTCATTATATGATCTATTATTTATTTATGTGTGCAAGTCATGAACAAATGAAAATATTCAAGCCTTGACTAATGTGCTAGTGAACATTGTGGTGTTAAGACAAATTACAGAGAATAGAAACTTAAAGGTGGAAAGGTTATTTTGGCTCACAGCTTTGGAGGTGTTAGTCAGTGTTTATCTGACTCCATTGCTTTGGAGTTGAGGTGGGGTAGAACCCCGTGGTGGCAGGAGCATGTGTCAGGAGAGGTGGTTTATTCAGTGATGGTCAAGCAGGCAAAACAAAAACCACCACGCAGATAGGGAGGGGGGGCACTGGGGGCAGGATATTGATTGTGTTCTAGTTTCATTTCTGTTGCTGTGATAAAACGCCCCTGCTAAAGGTAAACTGGGGAGAAGAAAGCTTCTTTGGCTTACAATTCCAGGTTACAGTCCATCATTCCAGGAACATCATAGAGTCAAGAGCTTGAGACAATCCGTAGCTACAACCAAGAACAGAGAGAAATGAATATTCCCATGCTGCCTACTTGCTTGCTTCGTAGATTTTTCAGTCTTACACGGTCGATAGCCTAGAGTAGGTAATGGTCCTTCTCACAATGGGATGAGGCTTCCTATATCAGTGGGCACCCACAGACATGTCCATGATCTAGACAATTCCTCAACAGGTAGTCTCTTTCTGGGTAATCCTCAGTTCTGTCAACTTGAAAGTTATATCTAATGAATAAATATATCTTTCAGTGGCATGTAGTCAGTGACATACTTCTTCCACGTAGGCTCTACCGTCCAGTTTCCGTCACCATCTCATAGTCCATTCAGTTTTGAACACATTGAGGAATAACCCATGGTGAGATAAGTCATTTCCCCAAATTCCACTGCCTTGTAGTTATAGCAAACTTGGACCTAAATCATAACTTGTTTGGAGTTAAATATAGTGCCTTAGCATTGTAGCAACATGCCCTACACATGAGCAGAAACATACAGTAGTGAATTGAAACATAAAGCAAGTATATTACAAGCTTTAAATCTAATGCATATTTATATTATTATAATAAGTTGTTGTAATAAGTATGATAGGAGGTCCAAAACTCCCCTTTCATAGTTTATAAAAAAGCAGAATAACAACCATTGAAACTTTTAGTTATAACACTTATTCAGAATTTATAATAGCCCTATTAGAAACATACCAGATACCCAACATTAGACAAATGAATGAATAAGCTGTTGTCACATATGATATAATATTTATATGAGGAAGGTAAAATAGCCATTTCAGAACCAGAAAGTACAGAACCAGAAAGTGGTAGTTGCCTGGAGCAAGAAGTAGAAATAAGTTGTTTAATGACTATATAGTTTCAGCTTTATAAAATGGAAATGGTCTGGAGATCTCTACAGAAAACAATTTGAATATGCTTACTGCTATTGAAATGACAATAAAATACTACAAGTTTATTTTCTAATTAAAAATAAAAAATATTTAAAATCAAATTTAAATGAAAGATGTATAAAATTTCCAACCTCAGTGCAGCAAGATATAAAAGCCTTTGCTTGTCTCATCGATTCTTTAAGTGGAACACTGTTGCTTCAGCCCTCTTTTTATTGACCTTGAGTTTCTCTCTTTATGTTTCCTAAGAACAAGACAATCCAAAACATTATTTAACTATGCATTTTTGGGTTATTAGCCAAGAAATGCAATAATTACATGTGATTGTTTCATGATATGAATTTTACAGATTTTGTATATTTCAGGTTACTATTATTTGTTCATTTTATCAGTATTTTTTCTGTGTCAAAATATCACACTGCAAGCAATTCAAGGTAGGAAGACTTACTCTGGCTTATTATTCATGGACACCATTCCATCATGGTGGAAAAGACACGACTTCAGGCAGGGAAGGCATGACAACAGAAGCAGGAGATCACATCTCCAGTCAGTAAGCAGATGCAAGCAGGAAGTAGGGCTGGCCTATGAAGCACCAAGGCCTGCCATAGAGGTTTACCTTCTCCAGCAAGGCTCCACCTCCTAAAGGTCTCACAATCTTCCAAACAGCACCACCAGCTGGCAAATGTGTGTTCAATCCCATGAAACTATGAGGACAACTCATATTCAAATCTTACCATGGACGGCCTCTGAAAGACTCCACTGACTGAGGTATCAAAGCAGAGGATGAGACTCAGAGCCAAACTTTGGGCAGAGTGCAGGAAATCTTATGAAAGAAGGGGGAGATAGAAAGATCTAGAGGTGACAGGAGCTCCAAAAGGAGACCAACAGAGACAACAAACAAACCAAAAAAACCCTGAGCCCTGGGGGCCCTGAGGAGAATGATACCCCAATCAAGGACAATGCGTGAAAAGGACCTAAAACTCTGGCTCACACTCAGTCTTCAAGTGGAGTCCTTTGTGAGGGGAGCAGGGGCTTTCTCTGGCATGAACTCAGTGACAGGCTCTCTGACCACCTCCCCCTGGGGGTGGGGGGTGGGAGGATGCAGCCTTGCCAGGCCACAGAGGAAGACAATGCAACCAGTGCTGATGAGACCTGATAGGCTAGTATCAATAGAAAAGGAGGGGAACCTACCCTACCAGTGGACTAGGGGAAGGGCATAGGGGGAGAAGAGGGAGGGAGGATTGGATTGGGATGAGAGAGAGGGCCACAGCATGGATACAAATTGAATAAATTGCTACACTCATAAAGTCTTACCAGTATGGCTACCCCAAAATGAGCTGAACTTGAACACCAACAACCAAAGTGGATGAGGAAACTGCCATGAAACCTTAAACCTATACAAAGAGCTACAGGCAATGAAGGGATGAGGAGAACAAAAGAATAGTCCTCGTCAGAGAAGAACATATCAACTACTATCCAATATCAAATAATTAACCATGAAAATACACAAGTAATATATACACTGAGCAGGTTATATTTAGGTTACATGTAATATATTCATTTGTATATATGTATACACATATGCATGTAACAATTAATTGGTTGCTTCTCTCCTTTGATAGTTTTCATGGTGACTTCTGGTACTATAAAAGTTAGTCATCAGGAAGGAGGTATTTGGGTTAATTCCAGCTCAGGCATCTTTAGGAAGTATGACTATAGTGTACAATGCCTTCAGAAATAGGGAATTACTTAGCTTTCATACCTGAGGTCTTACCAAGGACATTGGCAATATTAGGAGATGCTCTTGGGCCACCTTGACCAACAACTCAAAAGAGGGCTTCTCATTCTTGGTGCTAAGGTTTATGTTAGGTAGTCTTTGGCTGTTGAAGGGGGCATTGTCAACTTAAATGGAAAAAAAAAGTCTCTGTTAGGGTTTCTACTGATATGACAAAACGCCATGACCACAGTAACTATGGAAAACATCATGGCATGGGAAGCACGGCGGCAGACATGTTGGAGAGGTAGCTGAGAGTTATACATCTGGATCTGTAGGTAGCAAGAAATGACTGTGACACGCTTTATCCAACAAGGCCATAGCTAATCTTAACAAGGCCACATGTCCTAACAGTGACACACCTATAAGCATATGGGGGCCATTTTCTTTTAAACTATAACATTCATTTAACCTATCCGTGTATATTTATACATAGTCCTGTGTGTATTATAGGGTTTGGGGGGGCAGTTAATAATATGATACCTATGACTTTGTCAGACAGCTTTCATTTTCACTGCATTGTACCATCTAACCTTCTCTTCCCTAGTCAGAACCCTCTCCTTATTTCCTGTTTCCCTGAACAGATGACTTGTACCCTGCTATTATCTCTATTGTTCCCTAACTCCATGTCTTGGGGTTTCTGTTGTTGTGACAAAACATCATGACCAAAGCAACTTGTGGAGTAAGAGTTTACTTCAGCTTACACTGCCAGGTAAATAGTCCATTACTGAGGAAAGTGGAGGCAGGGTCTCAAACAGGGCACTGGCCTGGAAGCAGAAGTTGCTGCAGAAGCTATGGAGGAGTGCAGCTTGCTGGCTGGCTCCCTGTGGTACTTTGAACGAAAAAGACCCCATAGGCTCATAGGGACTTGAACTATTGGGAGGTATGGCCTTGTTGGAATAGCTGTGGTTGAGGTATGCTCTCCTTGGAGGAGGTGTGTCATTGTGGGTGGGCTTTGAGGTTTCAGAAGCTCAAGCCTAGTGTCTCGGTTACTTCCTGCTGCCTGCGGATCCAGATATAGAACTCTCAGCTACCTCTCCAGCACCGTGTCTGCTTACATGCCATCATGTTTCTGACCATGATGACATTGGATTAAACCTGCGAAGTGTAAGCCAGACCCAAGTAAATGCTTTTCTTTATAACATTTGCTCATTTGCTCATGGGGTTTTGTTACAGCAATAAAACCCCAACGAAGACACTCCCCATGGCTTGCTAAGCTTTTCTTACTATGAGCCTCAGGGTGGCCCCATATACAATTCTCCCCCATGGATCACTTGTTTAGAAAATGGCCTCCAGGCTGGCTTACTGCCACATCCTATGGAGATACTTTCTCAGATGAGGTCTCCTCCTCTCTGAAGACCCTAGAATGTGTCAAGTTGACTGAAAACCAGCAAGCAAATGCTACTAACCTGGAAATGATTGCCTTTTATTTTCTTGGTTTCTACAATTATTTGGAGATATGTACTCATAGCTGAAGACTTGGAGCTAGGAGCCTCTAATGAGAGAAAACGTGGCCTATGGCTTTGGGTTAATTCACTGCATATGGTCTTTTTTAGTTCCATCCATTTACCTTCAAAATTCATATTTTTACAGCTCATTTTTTTCATCTCATTTTTAACAGCTCAGTAGTAATACCCCTTCTTTTTCTTCTCCTCTTCTTTTTTTTTTTTCTTTGAGACATGGTTTATCTGTGTAGCCTTTGCTGTCCTGGACTCACTTTGTAGACCACTCTGGCCTCAAACTCAGAGAGATCTGCCTGCTTCTACCTCCCCAAGTCCTGGGATTATAGGCGTGTACCACTACACCCAACTCACATATCATGTTCTTATTTTAATTTATTGGTTGAAGAACATTTAAATCTTTCTATTTCCTAGCAATTATGAAGAAAGCATCAATGAACACATGATTGTGCAAGTCTCCGTGGAGTAGGATACCGAGTACTTTGGGAAGTATTATAGGGCGTGGTGTTGCTGGGTCATATCGTAGATTTATTTTTAGCTTTTTTGAGAATTCTAGGCATTGAAATCTATAGTGGATGCAGCAGTTTGCAATTACACCAACAGTGAATGGAGTTGTTTTTTTTTTTTTTCACTCCACAGCCCCTCCATCAGTTGAAGTGGGGGTTGTTTCGGTGATCTTTGTCATTCTAACTTGGGTAAGATAAAATCTCAAAGTTGTGTTGATTTACAATTCCCTAACTGCTAAGGAAGAGCTACACTTCTTGAGATATTTCTCAGGCAAGTTTTTCTTCTTTTGAAGACTCAAAACTATTCAAACATGGTTCTAGGTCCGTGTTTTGAATGGATCCTTGGTTTTTTTATGATTCCTTATTCTTTTACCTCTTTGTATATTTTGGATATTAATCTTCTGTTAGATTTATAGCTGGCAAAGATCCTCTACTATTCTGTGGGCTTCTTCTTCACTCAATTTCTTGTGTCTTTAGCTGCACAGATACTTTTACATTTAATGAAGTCCCACTTGTCGATTTTTGTCTCAATTCTTGGTAAATGGAGTCCTAGCCAGAAAGTCATTACTACACATACATTATATAGGGTGCTTCCTACATTTTTTCTTGTAGTTTCAGTGATTGAGGATTCACATTCAGGCCTTTGATTCATTTTGAGTTAGTTTCTGTGTAAAGGGGCAGATATGGGTCCAATTTCATTCTTCCACATGTGGACATCCAGTTTTACTAGCACTGTTTATTGATGATACTCTCTTTGCTTCAAATTATGTTTTCAGGATCGTTTTCAAATATTAAGTGGATGAAGTTTTTACACGTATTCATCTTTGGGTCTTCAATTTTGTTTTAATGGTCTGTGTGTCTTTTTTTTGTGATGGTACCATATTGTTTTTGTTAATAGTTTTGTAGTACATCTTGAGATCAGGAAGGTAATCCCTCCAAAATTTTTTGTGCTTTTTATTCTGTGTTGTTTTGGCTACCTGAGGTCTTTTATGGTTCCATATGAATTTTAGGTTAGTTTTTTCTAAGTCTATGAAGAGCAAGATGGGAATTTTGATAGGGGTTTCACTAAGTCTATAAATAGCTTTTGGTAAAATGGTCATTTTCATATATTAATTCTACGAATCTATGAGAATGAATGTCCTTACATATTCTTCTCTTAACTATTTCTTCAGAGGTTTAAAGTTTTCATTGTAGAGGTTCTTTACTTCTTTGGGTAGGTTTATTCCTGGATATTTTATTTTCTTTGAAGCCTTTGTGAAGAGGCATATGTCCATAATCTCTTCCTCTGTATGTTGTTGTTATATAGTAAAGCTATTGATTTGGTCAAGTTGATTTTGTATCCTACACCATGGCTGAAATTGTTTACAATTTCTTGACTTATTTTTGATTGGAGTTTTGGGATCTCTAATATATCTTATGTCATCACAAATAGTGTTGATTTGACTTCATCTTTCCCTATTTGTATTCCTTTAAAGTATTTCTCTTGCCTCACTGTTCTAGAAAGTATTTCAAGCAAAATATTGAAAATAAATGGGGACAGTAGACATACTTACTGACTTTACATACCTACTGACTTTAGTGGAATTGCTTCAAGGTTTTCTCTATTAAGGGCAGTGTGGGCTGTGAGTTTCTCACATGCGGTTTTTATTATGGAGAGGCATGTTCCCTCTTCTCTCACACATTACAGCCTGAGAGCAGCTTCCCCTTCCCCACTATTCCCATCTCCTCTCCTCCAAAACACACACACACACCCTTTTCCCAGATCTACTCTTCCTATTCCCTTCAGAAAAGAGCAGGTGTCCCAACTGTATCAACTGAATACATCATAACAAGTTATAGTAACGCTAGGGATATACCCTCATACCAAGGCTGGAGTTTTCGTTGTATTGTTTTCATATTTATCCAATTCCAGAAATTCTTTAAAATTTTTGTCTTGATCTTTTCTTTTACCCATTTAACATTCAGTAATGAGTTAATTAATCTCTATAAATGTATGCATTTACCAATAATTTGCTGTTGTCAATTTTAAATTTTATTGCCTGGTATCCAAACAATGGCACAAGGAGTTAGTCCATTATTTTTAAATTTGTAAAGTTTTGTGTGTGTGTGTCCCAGGACTTGGTCTATTTTAGAAAAACTTCTGTGTGTTATTGAGTAGACTGAGTAGATTTGGTACTTTGGTAGAATACTCTGAATATATGTCTTCAGTCTATTTGATATATGATATCAGTTACTTCTTATGTTTCTTTGTTTAGTTTTTTTTTTGTCCAGATGATTTATGTATTGGAGAAAATGAGTTATTGAAATCACCTACTGTTAATGGTTTGACATTAATCTGTGTCTTTAAATCAGAAGTCTAGTTTTTTAAAAAATAAAACTGAGTATGCCAGAGTTTGGTGCATATATGGTATAGTCAAAAATGTCTTATCAGTAAAATATTTCCTTGATTAGAATAAAGTGCCCTTCTTTATCTCTTTTGATTAAAATTAGTTTGAAGTCTATTTTGTTAGATGGTGGGACTTCGATGCCTGCCTGTTTCCCAGTCCAAATTGATTGGATTACTTTTGTCAACCTTTATACTCTAAGGCCATGCCTATGGTTAAAGCTTAGACATTATTTGGAGAAAATAGACAAACAGATTTTATTTCTTGATCCACCCAGTCAGCTTGTGTCTTTTGATTGGAGAATTGAGGCCATTGCTATTTAAATTTATAATTGAAATGTCTGTGTTGGTCATCATGCTGACTTTGGTATTGTGCTTGTATTTTCAGTGGTACTTTGTATTTTCACAATTATGGCTCCTTATTTCTTTCCATTGAATTTCTGCTGTTCTCATTTCTCTCTTCAGCTCAAAATATCAACTCCTATATTTTCTTTCAGCTTTGCATGTTGCATATAAATTATTAAAAGCTATTTACATCATGAAGAGTTTTTCTCTCCTTCAAATATGATGGATAATTTAGCTGATTGGACTAGGCTGTCTGTCATACTCTTTTAGAACTTAAGATGCATTGATCTAGACTCTCTGCCTTTCACAGTTTCCATTGAGAAACTACCTGTTTTTCTGATAGTTTTTTTTAAACATCTTATTTGTATTTTGTTTTGTTTTACTCTCTTGCATCTTTTAATACACTTTCTTTGTTATGAATACCTAGAGTTTTAACTATGAAATGCTGTGAGGATTTTCTTTTCTGGTCATGTATATCTGATGTTTGGTATGCTTCTTGGATCTGTATGTATGTTTTTCCTTAGTTTGGTGGAATTTACTTCTGTGATCTTGCTGAAGATCTGGTCTGTACTACTGCTTTTGGAATTTTCTCCCTCATGTATACTTATAATTTGAAGATTTGGGTTTTTTACATGTTTTCTCATATATTTTTTATATGTTTCTCTCTTTTTCTCTCTGCATGTGTATGTGTTAATTTTCATATCCCTTGCTTATTTGATGTAGATCCTCTAATTTATCCTTGAGTTCTGCCATTCTACGTTCTGATTTATTCATTCTCTTTTGAATTGAATTTTTATTTTTATATTAATTATAGTTTATTTACTTTGCAGCCCATCTGTAGACCCTCCCTAATTCCCTCCTAGTCCCTCCCTCCCTCTCTCCTCTCCTTCCTGCCCCTCTCTAAGTCCACTGATAAGGGAGGTTTTCCTTCCCTTCCATCTGACCCTAACTTATCAAGGCTCATCAGGACTGGCTACAATGTCCTCCTTTATTCATTCTATTTTTAAGTTTTCCTTTTGAATTGTTGGGTTTTTCAATTCGATTGCCATATCACCTTGAGTCCTGTTCAGTGTTTCTCCTTTTAAAATTTCATTCTCAAGTTCTTGGTTGTCATTGTCATTCTTGTCAGCCTTATGATTGTGTTTTCTTGGGCATCAATCAAGTATTTGTTTTCCTTAATTTCATTGATCTGGTGTGTGTTTGTGTGTGTGTGTGTGAGAGAGAGAGAGAATGAGAGAGAGTGAGTATGTGCCTTCATTAAATTCCTTGAAATTTTGTGATGAAATTTTAAAATGTTCTTTCAAATTCCGTATTCTAGGGTACATCTAGATAATACCAAACATTTCTACATGACTGGTAGGTTGTAGCAAAAACATATTGAGTCAATATTTAATATTGTTTGTAGCTTTGAAATAAGATTTGGACATGTAGACTTCCATTGTTAGTTCTAAATTTGATATGAATAGAATATGTTGGGGCAGAAGAGAGAGTGCATGGGTGGGCTGGGCCTAGGTGTTAGAAATTACTTGGGGGGAATGAAGTCAGGTGAACAGAGGGGACTGACTAGACCAGTATATAGGATGCGCTTTCTGGTTTATGCCTGGAGTATGGGGATAGATATTACTAGGTGAAAAGGTTAGATGTGGCACAATAGCACCTATGATTTAGGTAGTATATAAGAATTCCTCTTGAAGAAGCCTAGATATCGCTTGCCATGAAAACAAGGGTGGCCAGAGTAGACTGGGTTACTGGATTGGGACATGTTTAAGTCCAGCAGTGGAGAGGATGAGTGGATGGGGAAAGTTTCAGACACTCAACAGGCTAGAGTCTGGACAAAGATGTGGAAGATATGACTGGGTAGAGAGGTTGGATATGGCACAACAAGGATCTATGGGTGGTGAGAGGTAGGGCTCGTCCTGGAGGATGTCTAGAGGTAGACTGTGAAAGAGTCAGGTGTGGCTAGACTAGACTGGGTTACTGAATGTAGGATCTGAACTGATATGATAGGTTGGGGAGGTGTGGATAAAAGAGGGTCACAAAAACTCACCAGAGATAGAGCTTGGAAAGAATATGAGTAATATCTAAGGGCGGAGCAGATTGGATGCAGTGTCGAGACGACATGTGGGTGGGTGGTGGCAGGTTTTGTTGTTTTAAATTAAACTTTTAAGTAAAACTAAACATTCATTAATTTTTTTCTTAACTAATTTTCTTTTGACGCCAAGGATGATATAACATTTAAAGAAGAATAAATTCTAGTTTTGTATAGCTATTGCAGTAGTGCAAGCTTTTAATCCCAGCCTTCTGGGAGGCAGAAGAAGGTGGGTCTCTGAAATTACAAGGCCAGCCTGGTCTATAAAGTGAGTCCAGGGCAGCCTAGCCTATGCAGAAAAACAAACAAAAATTCTAAGATTGTGATTATTATTACAACTCAGAATTACCAATGTAGAAGAATTATGATTCATTTATTATCATACAGCTTCAGTAAGCAAGCATTTGTGTGTACATATACCAGAGTGAGATATTATTTACTCATATACTATGCACCTTTTGTTACTATACATTTTGTAGTATGTAGAATAACTCATCTCCTATTAAAATACTTTATTTTCAAGAAAATAGACAAAATTAAAGATCGCAATATATAAAGTGTAACAACCCAGACTTAGAAAAGAAATCACTGCTTGTTTTCTATCAGATGGAGCACCTGGGTATATACCACGAATGAAGGGGCTACAAGGGAAAAGGAAGAAGACTAGTGAAAGGGGAAACAGGAGAAAAGAAAAGGTGATAGGGTAAATATTGTCAAGCCCCATCATATTTTCATGGAAATATATGTATGAAACTCCTCACTACATAAAATAAATATTCACTGATACCTATTTTTTTAAAATCTACTTCAAAGTGGAGTAAGCCAAGAATATTTTTTTTTTAATTTAAAAGGAAGTCCTTCATGGTTAAAAAAAAAGACAATTGTTTTTCAAAAATTCAGTATGCTAATCAGTCATGGAAGTGCACACTTCTGATCACAGAATGCAGGAAGCAGAGACAGTCCTATTTTTGTATGTTTGATGCCAACCTCATTTAGATAGCAAGTTACAGGCCAACCAGAGCTATAGAGTGATACTGTACCTTAAAAAAAGGTCAATGTTAATGTAATTGAGTATTAGTCCAAAACAATCTTGAAAGACATATATTTTAAGTTTAATATTTCTTAGTACCTATTGATTTTTTATGTGGATACTTTGCATGTGTGTGAAAAAGTTCAGCAGCTCTTAATAGGTAAGCTCTTATTTTTGTAAGACCTACCTAGCTTACCTACCTCTCTTCCCTTGAGCTACTAGATAAGTGTACCTCATGTTTGTTGACATGTCATTATTGTTGTCAAGAAATATTTTAGTTTTTGTGGGGCTCACTGTGCTTTTTCATATAACATATTAAGTCTTTTCCCTTATGTTTTGTACACTTTCTATTTCTTTTAAGGACTTGAAAACAAATGCTTATAAAATCAGGTATAAATATATCATTGGAAAAGTAATTTACTTATGAATAGCTGTGATACACTCAGACTTTATCTTATGGTGATTAAAAAATTTAAAAAACCAAATTTGTGATTATTGTTCCCTCATTCATGTCTGCATGTTCTTTTTTCTGTGAGTTACTATTCCTACACATCTAATATAAAAAGTCAATTTAATGTGTTTTCCATTTTAACATTGGTATTTCACATCGTATAACTAGAACACTTATTTAATTTTCAGTAAAATTGGTGATTATAAAACTAGTTCATTCGTCCTTTGAATTTTTTCCTCCTGAATACACATCACGTAACTGCACTGAATTGTATTTTGAAAATATCTGTTTACAAGAGACCAGCTCTTTGCTTTCACAGAGTTCAAAGCTTGGTTATAGAGATAGATAAAATGGAGTAGACTATTCAGTTACTGTATGAATTAGAATAGTAGATATTGCATGACTGTTTCATGAAAGTAAGCATGTAATTCTTCTAAGTGTCTGTTAAATGTGATAAACTCATCAATGATTGGGTGTAAAGTTTATGAACATTTTTTCTTCTCACTTCCTTAATAAACTTCTGTAACTTATTTAAGCCTTTCATTTGAGTAAAATATAATTTTCCAATTATGATAGCACTGTTATTTTATAGGTACACAAGTATAATGAAGATAGCATCATACACTTTTAAAGACAAACTTAGGTTTTATGATTTAGAATTCATGACAATTATTACTGGTCTAGAGAACACATACACCACATTACATAGTTTAAAACGAACCGTAATTCTCTAACCTTATTTCTCTGGTTTTAAATGATTTTTTTGGTCAATATTCTTTTCTTTATAGATGATGTCAGTCTCTAGCCACCGCTTATATATTGACTCGATGGCTAGTAAACATTTGTAGCTAGTGTGTTTTCTTCACAGAGAAATTCTATCCCATGTAGAAAAACAAATTTCACTTTATAAGAAACAGTAAGCAGGTGGTGGTCACATACACCTCTCATCCCAGCAGAGGCAGGTGGATCTCGAATTTGAGGACAGCCTGGTTTACAAAGTGGGTTCTGGGACAGCCAGGGCTACACAGAGAAACCCTGTCTTGAGAAAGTACAACCAACCAATCAACCAAACAAAAAGAATCAGTAAGAACTTTTAGAAAATAATAAATCGTTACTATAAAAAAATCATGGACTGAAGATGTTCTTGCATTTGTAAACAATCATTAAATCTTACCTTTACAACACAGCTATCTAGATTACTGGAGGACCAAAAAAAAAAAAAACACCAAAATTTTTTATTGAAAAATTGTGAGTGGGGAGTCCTGCTTTCTCCTCACCCCCTTATGTTTTCCCTTTGCTCTTGCAAAGGCCCCCCTTCAAAACACACACACACACACACACACACACACACACACACGCCATTACCAACAACAATCAAAGCACAGAAGACATCCTATGGAAGCTGTAGTATGCCACAGTGTGTCCCACCAACACATACTCCTTGTCCACACAGCTTCACTTGCAAATGTTCATTGAAGTGAGTCATTGGTTTGGTTCAAGATCTCTGGCTTCTGTGACAGCATCAATACTGGATCCTCAATGGGACTTCCCCCAGTTATCCGGTTTTTACCCTGTGCCATGGAGATCCTGGAGCTTTGGAAGAGCGGGACTGGCCCTTTCATTTGTCTTAACCATTTGCAGATGATACAGATTATGAGGTGGGCCATCTTGGATGTAGCAGAGCTGGTCAGCCCTCCAGCTCTTCTTTATCTGCTCCACCAGGGTGAGCTCTCCAGCCCTGCTCTGACTAGGCTAAGCCATGCTACCATTAGAGGAGGCAGGGCCAACCTATCTATTCTCATGCCTCTGTGGCTGGCTCACCCACACCCATGCCTCCAGAGATAGCTCAACTGTGCTGCACTGTCAAGGTGCGGGGCCAAGTCTCCTACTCTTTCACCCATCCAGCTGGCTCACCAGTGCCTTTTCCACCATGGCCAGCTCCAGCATGTTGTACAGGCGAGGTGCAGGGCCTGCTCTCTTGAGTGCCAGTGATGGGTCAGGGCTCTCTCTCCTGCTCTCAAGCCCTGGGGACAGCTCTCAGGACTACTGACCACTACAGGTGGAAGGGTAGAGAAGGGGAGGGCCTCACCCTCACAACCATACCACATCACTGCACACCAGTTGTCCTGGGCTTTCACCCTCTGGGCCAGCTTACTTGCATCCCTTCTGCTAGGGCTAACTCTACTGTGCTGTCCAGACAAGGCGCAGGCCCTGCCTTACCAAGTGCCGCAGGATCAGGGACAACTCTCCAAGTGTCTTCACTCTGGGGCCACTTTTACTGGAGGTGGCAGGGGGTGGGAGGGCATCACCTCTGTGTCCGGGCCACCCATGGCAGAGGAGTGGCAAGGCAAACCCTCCCACACTCATGCCCTTGTGGCTGGCTCACCCAACCCCCATCATCAGGGCCAGCTCCACTGTGCTGCTTGGGCAAGCCACAGAGTCCTCTCTCCAGAAGGCTGCCTGCAGTGAGAGACTGGGTCAGCATTCAAGAGTGCCACATCTACTGGATGAGGTAGTGGAAGTTTTGGGTTCTTTAAAAATTTAGTTATGCTTTGTATGTTTTTGTTTTTATCCCAAGTCTGGGATATGGGACTGCCTTTGTTTGTCCACAGCTGATAATTACCTCCTGTGGCTCAGAGAGGAGCACGGTCTATGCCAGCTGGAATTAGTGGAATCCTGAGGAATCCGGGAGAGTATATAGATACCAGAGCCCAGTGAGAGGAAGGGTCTTTGAGGAGACAAACCAAGGAAGAAGACCGCTTGTTCGTTCTGTTGCTGTCATATACCTTTTGCCGTTTGCTGGATATCCTGGCAATTGAGATTGATACTTCTCCAAGAAACCTGACCACCCTAACCAGCAGGAACTAAGTCGAAAGGGGTCTATGTTGCCTTTCGCTTTTAACCTTTTTTTCTTTTCTGCCTAGGGTTGGGGGGTTGGAAGGGAGGCAGAGGCTTACGGAGCCTCCCAAAAAGTAGAGTTTAAAAACAGCACCTATAGGATGATTCTAAATCAAGTATCTACTTGTATCTGCTTTCTTATAAATAAAATTGAAGTGATATCTGTGGTATTTTCTTTTTCTTAATGACTGCTTTTGTTCATGTGCATAGATGGTGTCTTCACACAGGAACCTCAGACAGCGGCAGTAGGGCAGTAGAAAATTCTTTCTATAACTGGACAGAACACCCCAGAAAATGTAAATATTCTGCAATAGCTGGGGCAAGCCGATACTAAACAAAGGCCAAAAAGGTGGAGGTATGACTGGGAAATATACAGAAAATACATGTTTTGTTGGCTTTCGGGACATATGTGAAATGGGTAAAGTATGAGGACAATCTCTATGAAATACCCAATGTATGACATTGTGTTCCAGTTTTCTTTATAATTTTTAAGACATTCATTTTGATTAATGTTTTCAGGCTCCCTAGATCTTTTGATGTATTTTTTTTCTTGTCAAATATTTACCTAATGAGAAGTTAGATGTAATCTGTAGATTTATTTCTATCTTAAATTGACAAAACTTATTTCAGCAATTATGATAAACTTTCTTGTTCAAATAGCATTACAGAATTCTGTCATAAGTCCGTTACACCTCAGCAAAACTAAAATTGAGAGTACAGTCAGAAAATGTTTTGATACGTGAAAAGTAAAAAGCCCTCCCCTTCCTTACCACCAGCGGGAGCCAGTAGGAGAGCTGGCCCTGAGGGCTTGAGAACAGGCAAACTAGCCCTGACATATAAGCAACTCAATTTTGGTAGTTATCTGAAGTTGGCAAAAAAAAAGCTGTAAAGCAACCTATTTATCTTTGTGAGTTTTCCTGTCGAGAAATAAAGGTTTTCTTCACGTAGAATGAGTGTTGTCTCTATTACCCAGAGGCCACCTGTAGCTGCTCATGTCTCAGGACTATATAGAACACAGGGTCTAAAACAAGAAATTACCTTAACTATTGTAACTAGTTTTCCTCTGCCTAATTCTTTTGTTTTTATTTTTAGTACTTTTCTTGTTGATTTTATTTTTATTATTCACACATATTATTACTGCAGTTGTAATTTTTCTTCCTCTTCTTTTTTTTTAATGTAATAGAACTAAAGAGTGATCTAGTTCATAGCTAGTTGTAAAGCAATTTCCTCTGAGATAAACATTTTATATTGGAGTGACAATCATTAAGAGTCAGGGTACGCTAAAAGAAGTGAAACACTCCATCCTGTAGGCAAGTTTGAAACAAAACAAACAGGCTTTGTGTTTTGAAGTTTTTGTAAACAGCTTAATACTTTTGGGAAGTCTCTGAAACTGACCAAATTTACTAGGTCCCTCACTTCCCAAACTTATATAAGCTGTAGGAACTGCTGCAAAACACTCCCATACAGGGAAAAAAAATGCCCAGATGGGGCAGAGACAAGCCGTTTTGCCTGGAAGACACTGAAGGCTACTTAGCTACTTGGAAGTGACACTCTCCAGCTCCTTGAACTGCCTGCAGCTTGGACAGTGTGCTTCAGGTTTCCACCTTCTATGAGCTGTCACCCATGCTGGGGTAAGCTTTTAGTGATTTATGTTTTTGTAATTAACCTCTCACCCATGTACCTGTAAGAAATCCCACTAAAACTCTTTGGTTTATCATGTTGGACTTTGGTGGTACCTTACTTTGGCCTGCCGTTGATTCCCATGTGGTAGGTAGACATTTGTTCATGGCTTCATAGGAATAGTGTCACATGACACAAATCCCAAAGTGTCTTTGTACTACTGAAATCTAATTTTTAAATGAATTAAAATTTTTACCCTCCATAGTATATTCTTGTCCTTGCTTTTAAAAATTCTCTTGTGATTCTATCTACCCAGACAATATTAACTTCAAAAAAGAAAGTGAAATGTACAACTCTACCTTTATGCAGGCTTGTAGGATATGTGAGGTGATTTGTAATCTGGAGATCTACACTTGTAAAAGTTCTAGAAGCTCCTTATTAGAATCCTTTCACTTGCTTTGTATACTGTCATGTATATATGTGTGTGTGTGTGTGTATGTGTGATTATCATAATCAAGCTAATTAGCATATCAGTCACTCACACAATTACCCTGTGTGTGTGCGTGCGAGTACAGTGAAAACCAAGATCTATTTTAAAGTATGTAAAGATCTACCTTAAAGTATACATTATGTTATATAAAATCATTGTGATGTACATTAGATCTCTTCTAGACATTAATTCTTATAATTCAGAAACTGTACTCTTTACCAACATCTAATGGTACGTTTCTTTTAAATAATACAGATGTCTCTTGCTAAGGTTTCAGTTATTCTTTATACACCTTAATTCTGAGTGTAGTGATATTAAGATGATATATCCCTTCACAACCAAATCTCATTTTAAAAATAGTCGTATTATTAGAAAGTAATATGTGTTTTCCAGGAATATCCTTTGAATGAATTTTGGTTATCAAATAACGTTTTAAAATATCAGTGACTCCATGAATTATCATCTAATATTCATTTTTCCTAAATGAGAACTTTATTATTGTGCAAATATAACTATAAACTTTGTGATTTCCACTATTTTAAATTGTAGAAGTCAGTGTACTATATTGAAAATGTATTTGAGTAGCTTTTTTTCAAGTTCCAGAATAATATTGACTCTCATGAAGACATACCTTTTGTTGCAAGTATTGCTTTGCTCTGCTCATTTCTTTCTTCCTCCTTTCCTCCCTTCCTCACTTTCTTCCCTCCCCCTTCCTCCTTCCCTTCCTTCCTTCCTCCATTCCTTCCTTTCTTCCTTCCTTATTTCTTTCCTTCCTTTTTTTCCTTTCCAGCAGAGAACATATTTTATTGAGGTGCAGATATAAAAGAATATGTAGGGAAGAAATTTGTTCAAGTAACAAGGAGGGCTCAAGGGGGAAGCTTGGATCTCTCAGGGAAAGTGAAATAGAATATATTTCACATGTGGCCTCTGTAAGTGGTTGGGGATGGGAACAGGAGGGAATTAGTGGGGGTGGAGAAAGATGAAGGGAAGAAGTACTAAGAGAAGCAACTGGAATTGAGGGATATTTCTGGGGTGAGGTAGAAACCTAATACAATGGAAATTCTCAGGAATCTATGATGGTGATCCTAAAGAAAACTCCTTGTAATGGGGGAATATGCAGCCTGAACAGGCCATCTTCTCTAACCAGGTAAGGCTTCCAGTGAAGTGACTGGGACAATAACCCAGCTACAAAACCCTTGACTTACACTTTGTCCAGTCTGAAAGCTGTGCTGAGATAAATGTGGCCCAGAAGTTGTCTAAGTGGCCAACCAATGACTGGTCTAGCTTGAGACCCAGGGCCTGAAAGGGAGCCCATGCCTGATACTGTCTGGAGGGGTAGGGAACCAGAGACTGGATAACCCAGGATGGAATCCAAGACTACTGGCCAAAGGGGAAAAAAGTCAATGAAATGATTCTTAATCATACTCTGCAATACTTGTAGATGGGAGCCTAGCATAATTGTCACCAGAGAGGCATCATCCAGCAACTGATAAGAGCAGATGCAAAAACCCATAGCCAAATTACTTAGGCAGAGCTCAGAATCTTTTGTAAAATGGGGAGAAAGGATTGTAGAAGCCAGAGGAGTCAAAGATAGCACAAGATGATGGCCCACAGAATCAACCAACTTGGGTTCATAGGGACACACAGAGAATGAACTGGTAATAAGGGAGCCTGTATGGGTCAGTAAAGATCCTCTGCATATATGTTATGGTTGTATAGCTTGGTGGTTTTGTGGGACACTCAACAGTGGGAGAGGGGACTGTCTCTGACTCTCTTCTTGCTTTCAGGACCTTACTTTCTCCTGCTGGGTTACCTTATCCAGCCTTAGTATGAGGGGATGTGCCTAGTCTTACTGCAACATGACAGGGCATGTTTGGTTGATACCTCAGGGAAGCCTGCCTTTTTCTGAAGGGAGATGTAGGAGAAGTGGATTTGACATAGAGAAGAGGTGGGAAGTGACTGAGAGGAAAGGAGGGAGAGAAAACTGTAAACAATATGTAATGTATGAGAGAAGAATATCTACCTATCGATCGATCGATAGATCATTACTGAACATTCTTAAAAGGAAGTCTCCGACACAGCTAACAAAAATAGTACACAGGCACGATAAGAGAGGTTGGTTGGAAGGTTCAACTTCTGATGTAAACTAGAGATATTTTTAGCTATCCCTGTATACTAACAGAAAAACACTTACTAAAAATCTGTTCTTGTGGAATTTATCTACAAAATTGTTTCTATAATACATGTTTTACATGTATTACAGTTACAGTTAGGAAAAATAATACATGTTTAATAAAACAATACATAGAATTGCTTTAGGACACAAGGATGGTAACAGAATCACCACTATCAATCTAAGCAACTGCAGGGGTTTGTGGGATCTCATTCTATAGTAACTATGGCAGTGTTAACATGTAACAGTGTGTTGAATGATTAAATGGCTTTAATCATGGATGGCATTTAAAGTAATCATTGGATAAAAGAAATTGTAGGTAATTTTTATAAGAAAACATGATAGATTTTCTTCAATGCACTTTAGAATGAACATTTTCAGCTTTGGCTCTGCTCTTTCTTATGTAACTGTTCCCTGAGTGGCAGAAGCATTTTTTGTTGTATTACTACCATAAGCACAAGTCATTAGGAAAATTGCCAGGTTGTTGGGGAATATGTGTGTGTGTGTGTATTTCTAAGAGTTAGGGTGAACAAGGAAACATATCCAATATTTCCATTCTCCTGGATGTTGTTTTTACAGAACATAATTTGTAATTTTAGTAAACCCCAGCTATCAATTCTTCCTTAATAATTGTCTTTAGTGTCATATGTAAAATGTCATTGTCCACCTATGACCATCCAGAGTTTTTGTTCTGTTTTCTTCTAGGAATTTTCTAGTTTTACATTTTGTACTTAGGTTTGTAATTAATTTTGACTCACTTTTCCTGAAATCTGTAAATTCTATGCTTTATCATGTGGACATATAGGTTTATAGTCCAAGACTTAACAGATACCTCATTGAAGAAGATACACGAGTTAAAGAAGAGCACATGAAAAAGACATTGCCAGTCAAGTGATGTCAATTTGATTGTGTTAAGGGTTAAAAGATATCAAACCTGGCTGATATTAATTCTGTGTGAAACTGTGAGAATTTTTCTGAAGAGATTATCATTTTACTCAGCAGCTTGAGTAAAAAAATATCTACCCTTGTTAGTATGAATCTCCAAAACGATCCTGTACAACAACAGATAATCTGGAGGTATCTCCATCCCTGACCTCAAGCTGTACTACAGAGCAATAGTAATAAAATCTGCATGGTATTGGCATAGAAACAGAATAGTGGATCAATGGAACCGAATAGAAGACCCAGAAATGAACCCATATACCTATGGAAACTTGATTTTTTGACAAAGAAGCCAAAACCATTCAATGGAAAAAAGACAGCATCTTCAACAAATGGTGCTGGTCCAACTGGATATCTGTATGCAGAAAAATGAAAATAGATACATATTTATCAACCTGAACAAAGCTAAAGTCCAAGTGGATCAAAGACCTCAACATAAAACCAGACACACTAAAACAGTTAGAAGAAAAAGTGGGGAAGACCCTAGAACTCATTGGCACAGGAGACTACTTCCTGAATAGAACACCAACAGCACAGGCCCTAAGATCAACAATCAATAAGTGGGACCTCATGAAACTGAAAAGCTTCTGTAAAGCAAAAGCCATCCCAGTGTGGGATGAGAGAATGATTTTAATTTATCCATAGCTGATAACAGCATCATGAGAAGTGCGTAATCAAGTGATTTTTGTCAGCTGGAAACTCAGGAGAGGGGCATAGATGAAAAACATTCTTGTGCAAACTCTGAGATAGTTTAAATAGGAGCAGAGAGAGAAAGAGAGAGAGAGAGAGAGAGAGAGAGAGAGATTGCTTCGAGACACTCTTAGAGAGATATGCTTCTTTGGTGAAGGCTTCAAGGAGGTTACTGCTGCCCCTGTGGCTGGTGGTCCTTGTTGTTGCCTTTGCTATTGCTGGATTTCTGGATGTTGCCGAACTGCTGTCTATTCTGACGGTGAAGAGTGGAATTGCCCCAAGGAACTACATCTAAAGGGGGTTACATCCCCTAGCCCTACTAGCCTTCTTCCTTTTCTACCTAGGGTGGGGGGGGGGTGGAAGGGAGGTAGAGACTTAAGGAACCCCAAATAAAATAGGTTTAAAAGATCAAAGGATTACTTTTCAAAATAGATTTTAAAAAACCTTAAAAGGTAAAAATAATCACAACCAAACTTTGGGCAGAGCACAGGAAGTCTTATGAAAGAGTGGAGGACTCCCCCTTTCTGAGGAGTAGAGGATGGGGATAGTGGAAAAAAGGGAGAAAGGGTGAACCAGAGAAGAGAAGAGGAGGGCGCTATACCTCTATTATGGCTAGAAGGACCTGGAGAGGACAGGCACTTCACGAGGAGACCAACAGAGCCAACAAATCTGGGCCTAACATGGCCTGCAAAGACTGATGCACCAACCAAGGACAGTGCATGGAGGCGACCTAGACCTATCAGCTCAGGTGTAGCTGATAGGCTGCTCAGTCACCTAGTAAGGGGACCAGGAACTGTCTCTGAGATGAACTCTGTTGCCTGTTCTTTGATCACTTCCTCCAGCTGAGGCAGCCTTGCCAGGAAGAGAGTAGAGGAAGAGAATACAGGTAGTCCTGAAGAGACTTGATAGTCTGGGGTCAGTTAGTA
>CM053747.1:14054371-14064708 GCA_028658305.1 Pachyuromys duprasi | reverse complement strand
CAATCTTCAGCTACACAGTGGGACCAGCCTTCTCTATATGAGAAAACAAAGCAAAACAAGACAGAAATCATGGCAGCCTGCTCTTAACACAACACATATGTCTACCTGCTTTTCAAAGGAAAGATGAAAGAGCATGAAAATGAAACAAAGCATGAGCAAAAGTAGACATTCCTACGCTCTTTCTTCATTTCTGCATTGGGCCTAAAAGAAGCGGGTTGGAACATCACCACCCCCAGAAGTGGGCTGCCAGAAATTGTGACAAACTCTTCTCTACTGTATTTCCACTACTCTCAAGGGAGATACAGACTGGAGCCTGGTGGGAAGGCTGGATCCTCCGCCCAGGCAGAGGACAAAGGCACTCTGGGAAATGTCTGGTATTAAAGTGAAATCTTGTGGGTCTCAGCTGCTGTAGCTTTCACTTTTCATTTTGCTCTGCTACCTTCCCCGAGCATGGCTTCCACCCTGGGGTTGGCAGAGACTCTGCAAGTTTCCCAGATATCTGGACCACAATTGACAAAGGGAATGTCCACCCACAGGGCAGCCCTGCCTGGCTCAGCTGAACCCTCCTCCAGCAGGCTGCTTCCTTCAACCAACCCCTCGGCTCCCGGGCAAGGAGAAATTAGATTGTCTGATGAGATCTGTTCTGTCAAAAGATAGCAACACGCGGTTCCCGTAGATTTGAAAACATTCACCACAGTTTGTGGGTTGGTCGCCTATATAGGAAAAATAAGTGACAGCAGAAAAAGTGAGCAAACAGAAGAATGAGGAGGAGACGGCTGTGTCTAGTAGCACAGCCTGGGAAAGTCAGGGTCTGCCACCAAAGATCTAACTCGGCAAACACCTGGAACTCTTTACTTTTTCACCTGCCGCTGGGACCCTAGGCCCCTTTAGTCTCCGTTGGAAGCATCACTGAAAGCCTCATCTCTCAGGATCTGCTTGCCAGCAACTGGACACCATGAAGGTGAGGAGCAAAGGATGACATGGGATGCCTTGCTGGGCCTCTAGGGGCAAAACGGTTTCAGGACAAGATTTATGTGCCCATGACAGCATGTGGGACCAAGAGCCCAATAAAGGGGTCTCCCTGTATTGACTGCTCGGAACAATGGCCAGAGCTGCAGGCGACCTAGGAGGTGTCACAAAAAGAGCTCATGCTGTGAAAGCAGATTTCCCCAGCGCCCCAGGAGCAGGGAAAGGAAGAGCAAAGGCCAGGGAGATACTGCTCCTGGCTCCTTGAAGCCTTTCTTGTTAGGACTCACCGACGCAGGTTCCACGTCAGAAAGGAGGATAAGGTAATGCGTAAAAAAGGAAACTCTCTTCCAGACTTTCCTATCTGCAAGAACTCAAAACCAAAACCAAACAATAAGAAACCCTTTACAACTTAACATGCAAATAACTTCAAGTATTCCACTTAAGGACGTGTGCCTCGTATCTCACTTAGCACTTAAGTATGCTTTCTTTCAGTTTATCCTAGGCATTTCTGACATATTGTTAAAAATCATCCATCTTATAATTCAACAATTTCTAGGAAATTTATGAAGATGAATGCAGCCATCACCAGAATACAGGTTGGGGATATTTTAATCATCCCAAAGGAATCCTTCAGGCCCATATATGGTCATCTGTGTCTTTCTAACCTACCCAACAGATTCTCTGTTTTCTTTCTCCATATTTGAGTTTTCTGAGTATTTATGAGTGGAAGCAAGTAGTATATAGTCTTTACAGCTGGGCTCTGTCACAAAGGGTGAAATTGCTAGGCGCCTAGATGCTGTAGCATTTGCCATCATATCCTTATAATATTCAGTTACATTGACATGCAACATGTTTTATCCATGGGCCAGCCGATCCATGTTTGGGCTCTTTCTGCTTTGGCCTGTTCTGAATAACGCTGCTAAGAATATTTATGTAGGTGTGCCTTTTGTGTAGACACATAGAAGTGCCTGGGTAGGTATTAAACCTATGCTTAGCTTTCTAACAACGGGCAGGAGTCCTGTAGGTTCTAGTAATCAGACTCAGGCACAGAAGCTTTGCAGCAGATGGGCCACCGCACGGGCTCTACAAAAGATTTTTCGATCCTGTGACACTGCTGAATTTATTAATTCTAATTATTTTGGTGGTCATATGCTTGTTAAGGTTTTTATCTAGTCATTCTTACATTGAATACAATAAACTGAATCCATCAATCCACAATAGCCAAGGAGCTACAAATTACAAACATGAGAAAGCCTCAATGAAGGTATCTAGGTATCCCTAAGGCTGACATGAATTTAACAATGTAAAACAGGGGGGAAAGATAATTCCAGGGGCTTGGTGTTCTGAGAACAGCTGGGAAGAGGTGAGCAGCACCACACATCCCCAAAGCTAACCAAGGACAAGCCAGCATTGATGGTAAATAAAATAGACTATTTCAAAGGATGTAAAAATTCAGGTCAATAGCAGGTGCCTAAGAAAAATAAATATTTGTGTCTGTTAGTTCACCTCAAATAGTAACATTTTAAAAGCTGAATACATTGTTCTTTTCTATAAAGTTCACCCAGAGGTGGTTCCTGAAGTAGAAAAAAAAATCTTGTGTCTGTAGGTGTGTAGGTTTACTACTGGTTCTTTGACTGGGTTCTCTTTATTAACCTGTCTGGTTTATTTTATTTTTTACTTTTTAAAATTTATTTATATTTTTATAAATTAGCTTATTCACTTTGTAGCCCTGCTATAGCCCCCTCCCTCATTCCCTCCCAATTCCCACCCTCCGACCCTCTCCAAGTCCACTGATGGGGGAGGTCCTCCTCCCCTTCCCTCTGACCCTAGCCTATCAGGTCTCATCAGGACTGGCTGCACTGTTTTCCTGTGTGGTCTGGTAAGGTCGTTCCCTCATCAGGGGGAGGTGATCAAAGAGCTAACCTGTCTGTTTTTATGCCAGTACCATGAAGTCTTTATTACTCTTGCTCTAAGTAAAGATTGAAATCAGGGATGGAGATACCTCCATAAGTTATTTTATTGTACAAGGCTGTTTTAGCTATATTGGATTTTTTATTTTCTATTTTAAGGTGAGAATTGCTCTTTCAAGGTTTGTAAAGAGTTGTGTTGGAATTCTGATGGGGATTGCATTGAACCTGTAGATTGGCCATCTTTACTATGTTAATCCTAATGATCCATGACATAGAAGATCTTTCCATTTTCTGATACCTTCTTCAGTTTCTTCAGAGACTTGAAGTTCTGGTCATACAGGTCTTTCCCTTGCTTGGTTAGAGTTACACCAAGACATTTTATATTATTTGTGGATATTGTGAAGGTTATTGTTTCCCTAATTTCATTATCAGCCTATTTGTCTTTTGTATGCAAGAGGGCTACTGATTTTTTTTTTTTAGTCAATTTTGTATTTGTAGAAGGTGTTTATCAGCTGTAGAAGTTCTCTGATAGAAAATTTTGGGTCAGTTATCTATACAATTATATCATCTGTGAATAGCTGTACTTTGACTTCTTCCTTCCCAATTTACATTTTCTTGATCCCCATTAGTTGTCTTATTGTTCTAGCTAGGACTTCAAGTACTATGCTGAATAGGCATGGAGACCATGGAGAGCCTTTCCTTGTCCTTGATTTTAGTGGAATTGATTTAAGTTTCTCTCCATTTAATTTGATGATGACTATTGCCTTTATTATGTTTAGGTATGTGCCTTGTATCCCTGATCTATCCAAGATTTTAACACAAACAGATGTTGGATTTTGTCCTTCCAAGGCTTTTTCAGCATCTAATGAAATGACCATGTGGTTTTTTTTCTTTCTTTCTTTCTTTCAGTTTGCTTAGATGGTGGATTACATTGATGGATTTTGGTATGTTGAAACTTTCTTGCATCTCTGGGATAAAGCCTACTTGATCATGGTGGACAATATTTTTATGTGTTTTGTGGTTTGGTTTGTGAGTGTTTTATTGAGTATTTTTGCATCAATGTTCGCAAGGGAGATTGGTCTGAAATTTTCTTTCTTGGTTTAATCTTCGTGTGGTGTAGGTATCAAGGTAACCGCAGCTTCATAGAATAAGTTTGGAAATCTTCCTTCAGTTTATGTTTTGCAGAAAGTTTGAGGAGTATTGGTATTAACTATTTTTTTGAAAGCCTGGTAGAATTCTGTGCTAAAACCATCTGGCCCCATTTTGTTTTGTTTTCTTTGGTTTTTTTTTTTCCACCTGTTAGAATGACTAAGATCAAAAGCTCAAGAGACAGCACATGCTGGTGAGAATGTGAAACAAGGGGAGCACTCTTCTGTTGCTGCAAACTTGTAAATCTGGCACTTTCT
This sequence comes from Pachyuromys duprasi, assembly GCA_028658305.1. Classification (NCBI taxonomy): domain Eukaryota; kingdom Metazoa; phylum Chordata; class Mammalia; order Rodentia; family Muridae; genus Pachyuromys; species Pachyuromys duprasi. The sequence continues at coordinate 14,060,423 of CM053747.1, read as the reverse complement.
CAGAAATTTGGGAGTAGCTCTGCCTCAAGACCTAGCTATACCACTCTTGGACATATACCCATAAGATGCTCCACCATATAACAAAGACATTTGCTCAGCTATGTTCATAGCTGTTCTATTCATAATACCCAGATATTGGAAACAACCCAGATGATCCTCACCTGAAGAATGGATAAACAAAATATGGTACAATTACTTTGTAATGTATTTACAATTTAATACTACTCATCTATGAAAAATAAGGATCTGCAGGCAAATGGATGGAGGTAGAAAATATCCTGAGTGAGGTAATCCAGACATAGAAAGTTATCCACTCATTTAGAAGTGGCTATTAGCCATATAATATAAGACAATCATACTACATTCACAGACTCCCAAGAAACTAAGTAACAAGGACAACCTAAGGGAGGATGCTTAAATCTCACTCAGAAGGGGAAATAGAATAGACAGTGGACATGAATGAAGTAAGGGAAAAGGACAGGATAGGCAGTGTGGAGGGAAATGAGGGTGGGAATCAGATGTGGGGAGAGTGTGGCAAGAAGTGAGATGGCTTAGAAGAGAGAAGAGAAACAGAGGTTAGTGGTGTAACTGAGACAAGCTGGAGACGTATGACAGGGTAGGCTCCTAGAAGAATATGGGGATGACATTAGCTTAGCTAGTAGAGGTAGTCATGATGACTAAAGAGGCCACCTTGTAGTCAGACAGGACTTCTAGTGGAGGGAGGGGAACACCAAACGGGTCACAAAAATTTTGACCCAAATTTTACCCAGCCTACAATATGTACAGTTCTAAAGTTAAAGCAGAGAATGAGGGAATGTCCAACCAATGCCTGGCCCAACTCAAGATCCTTCCCATGGGAGAGACAACCCCTGACACTGTTAACAATTATCTGCTATACTTGCAGAGGGAGCCTAGCATACTTATCCTCTGAGAGGCTCCACCCAGCAGCAAATTGAAACTGATGCTAAGACTCACAGCCAAACATTAGGCAGAGGGTAGGGTGTCTTTTGGGAAAGCTGGGAGAAGAATAGAAGGTACCAAAAGACCAACAAAGTCAACTAGCCGGGGTCCAAGGGTTCATACAAGACTAAAGTACCAATAAAAGACCATGCATGGACTGGACCCAGGCCCCCTAAACATGTGTAACCAAAGGGCAGCTTAGTCCTCATGTGGGTTCATAGTAAGGGGAGCAGGGGCAGTCTCTGACATGGATTCTGTTGCCCACATTTTGATCGCTTCTGTGGTGGGGCTGCCTTGTTCTGCCTCAGTGGAAGCGGATGCTCTGAGTCCTGATGTGAATTGATGTGACAGTGTGGATTAGAGGTGGTAGTGGGTTCACCTTTCTGAGTAGTAGGGTACAGTGGGGTAGGAGGATGAGAATGGAGGGGAGGAAGGAGGAGGTTACAATTGGGATGTGAAATGAATATGTAAAGACAAAAACAACAATAAAACCCCCAAACACAGGTCTTATTAGTCTTTGTGAACTTCTTATTAAAACATCAATAGTTCACCTAGTATTTTTAGATGAGTTAATTTTAGTAGTAAAATCTTGGCGATCAGGGCTAGATTGTAAATATATTAGACATGTATTCTTATCCTCTTTGATAAAGGTTAATTGGTGTTTATTCTGTTTCTCTAGGTTTGTTTATCTATGGCCTTTGTGGCCTGACACTCTCAGACTTTGTTCATCCATCCAGGAGGGTGGAGCCACATGATGGTTTTCACTGTCAACATTTCTCTCACTAAAAGCACTTTAAGTTTTGAAGTTTAGACTAAAGCTGTGAATCAACATTTCACAGCACAGGAGACAAAATTCTCCATTTTATGCTGCATTCAAGAAGAAAATAAATTTATGAGATAATATGAGGATTACATAGAAAATACAGGTTTAAGTTCATGTGGGAACTAAGAATTTCTGGGTATCTTTATCTAAGATAGTTATCTGGTACACAATGCCTGGATCAGACTTTAGTGACATTTGTTACTTTGGGACACTATATGCTACTAGACTCAATCTCACTGAAGAGCTGGCAATAAATTCTGACTGTATTATTCTCTTGACATTTAAAAAATTTTAAAATTTGTTTCATATTTTTAATTGAAAGTAGATTCTTCTCTAGTACAATAAGGGACTAACCTGGACCATCACTATGCAAAGTACTTTGCTATTGAGCTCTTGAACTGTGGCTAGTCTGAGTTGAAATAGACAGTGAGTGCAAAATGTGTAGCAAGTTTCAAAGATATCCCCCCAAATAAATGGCAAAGCACCATATACCAATGATTTTATATGACTTTATATGGAAATAGTTTGAATTAATAGATTGTTATTTTATAATATACTAAGATATTAATTAATATTATCTTTTTACATAATGCATTGATAAATATTATAAAATCTGACCTTTTTCACACTTTTTCTTTTCAGTATTTGGCTTTTAGAAAAATTGAATTACATGTAAGACTTATTCTTGTGTTTGATCCATCCTTCTACTTGACAATACTACTTGTTTTCATGTGAGATACTTTCAATTTTTGAGGAACTTTTACAAAATAGAGGATTCACAACCATTCAAAAAAATAATCTAGTTTCTTGTATTTGTTACTTCTTGTTTTTGCCTGGAACAGGACAAAGTCAGGATGCATATCTCATTTACAGGAGTCTTGCAGTGTGATTTATACTGCTGGAACCACAGGTCTTCATGAAATATTTGTTGTGTTTACATTTCAACTTATAGTTGTATCTAAATACATTTTTAAATATTTAAATGTGTTGAAAGCAACACATTTGTGTTAGAGTAGTTTAAATACTACTCTAAAATGAGTGCTTAGTATTGAGAAATTAAGGTGCTCTTGGATGACATGTGTACTCATGCCATCATTTCTGATCTGCAATAAATTGAAAGAAGAATGAAGACTTGGCCTGAAGAGTTTCACATACTATGAAGTCTAATTGTGTAGAAGGTCTAGTCAAACCCATTTAACAGATCAGCTAATGTAACACTCACTAACTGCCTTATGGCTAATGTCTTAGCCTCTTTCTGCTACTTTAGCACACTGCTGTACCCTGGGTCAGTTATAAAGGTTTATTTTTCACAGTTCTGGAGGCAGATTCTCAGTCTGACAGGGACCTATATTTCCAGAATAGGGTCTTGTTTTGGATCATCTGAAGGGGAGAAACACTGTGTCATTACAGGGTAGTGGATGAACTACCTAGGGCCTTTCAGAGATAACCCATTTGTAGCTTAAACACTACCAAAGCCCCCATCTCTTAACATTGTTGCACTGGGGATTAAGTTTCAACCTGAGTTTTGGGAGGATCTAGGCACTCAAACCATAGAAAATACATTATTCTTTAAGTGGCAGAACTAGATTTGACATCAACTTTGTTAGCCGACCTTGGTGCCTCTTCCCTGTATCCATAAGAATGAATTCATATCTCTGCTGTTCATTGCTTACACATTTATGTTTAAAGGAAAATCGGTTTGGAAAAATATTTATAGTTTATATCAAATATACTACATGATTTGTTCATCACATAGCAGAAGTTTTGCTCCACATCAGGTTTTAGGAAATTACAGAGGTGTAACTAGAAAACCTTTCTTCATTTTAGTAAACTGGTTTAAATTGGGTAAAAACAAAGGCATAAGGTAACAAAATTTGATATTTTTAAGCCTCAAGTGCCTGAACATGCGTGAGACTTCTTGAAATTCTGAAGCGCAGTTAGGTAGTGTATCTTGGCATAATTTTTTTTCAAGGTATTAGGCTGTGTGGATTTAACTTTGAGAAAATGTGCTTATGTTTAGCCAGAATTCATCCTACTCTAAATGAAGAAATCCCTAAGGTCAACGATACTGTGTCATCACAGCAGTGGTCCATGCTTTGACTAAAACAAATTATTTTTAAATGACATTTGTTTGAAAGTGTAATAGTCAACCATGTTTTGGAAGTGATTTTTTATTGAGCTTTTTGCTGTTTCCATTAACGATGAAGTAATGCCAAACACCAATGGAGACTTAAACGTGTCTGGATTCAAATTTCTCATTAATATGATATTCTAAAGACAGACAGCACTATGTCTGTGTCTGGCAAGAGGAAACTCCTTGAATTAACTATGGGATCAGGTTTCCGTGCTTGTAACACAGTACGAACTTTCACTCTATGATAAAAACTGAAATATATTCCTAGTGAGTATATAATTAAAACCAGCACTTTCCAAAGTATATTCCTGTGCTTGTTATTAGTTTCTATCCCATGCCCATGGAAGGAAAAAAAAAAGAAAGTTTTGTTGGTTTGAACCATTTGTTTGCTAGGGACCAGAACTCTAACTCAGACTATCATGATCTGGGAGAGGAGAAATGAATCATGGACTGAAAACTTATCATCACATTTGTTTTATGTATCTGGCCTTTGCTCCCCAGCGTTCTGTTGGACACATCTCTTAGAAGCTTGTGTACCATTAAGAGTAGGCTCAAAACATGTCCACTTTGTGGTGTTAGCAACCATCAGTGATAAATGGCTCATTATCAACAAATTAAAATTGTAATGCTTGTGAAGGTCTTCGGTCTAGATCAAAGGCATGTTGCTAGCCTTATTGAGAGTGATTTTTGTGCTAGGAAATAATGATTGACCCAGCATAATAGTATGCACTATGTAGTAGTACCGTTCTTCACTGAATAATGAGAATATTTTTAGAAACTTTGGTCTGCTATTGGTGGGGTCTGCAGGTGAAAGGTCTGAAAATGTGGAGGGCCTGCTTTTCCACTGCACGCACAAGAATAACTTAGTTGTAGCATTGCCATCATGACCTCCCTGAGAAATGTTGACTCCTATCTAGTCTCTATAATAAACTATTTACAGCTTTATTTTCTTTAAATAGTAGAAAACATTTTTTAAAAACATTACCTAGACAGAGTTGCTGTCACACCATCCTTTTTGTAAAGTCCCAGATGGCTTGGTATTTTTTGCCTTTGTCTAAAATGACTTGGTTGCTGCTATTCTCTGATGTTATTTCATGCCTACTATCCTTAGAAATAGGGCTTAGCTCTATACAACTGAAGTCACTCTCTTTTCAGCCTTTTGCTATTGTACCTTTTCTGCTGAGTGCCATTTAGAAAGATCTCACCTGGCCATTGATTCCTGGCCTTTTATTTGTTCATTTTTTGATTTATCAAATAAATCTCCTCCAAATAATTTGAAATTAATTTCACTTCATTTTCTACTCTTCCCAACATCTTTGCTTCATTTGCTTTTATGGAGATAAGGTTGGCAGTTGAACTTGTAAAAAATACAATATTCACTATTAATTAAAAATTTCAGAATAAGAAAATATTTAAAACCATGAAATGGGGGGATCCAAGATGGCTGCCACGAGAGAACACTGTGTCTGAGGAGTAGGAGAGCAGAAACAACGCAGCGACCAGGAGACTGAACTCTGGGACCTAAAACGCCAGCATTGTGAGTGCCAGGTGAGCGGAACTCCTACGGTGAGAAAATCAAGTGGGAAAACCCTAGGGATACCCAGTTATGACCTGGAAAAATTTCCCTGTGACCAGCAGCGCATAGCTCTGATCTGGACGAGCGGCTGCGCTGGGCGCCCGCACCCGCCATTATAGACTGTCTCGTGCTTCTACCCACGGGTGTGCTGCGGGTTCGGTCCGATCATCGGAACCACACCAGACTGAGTGGATTGGGGGACCATTTTGACCAGTCCGCACATTGCCGGGGCGCAAGCCGAACGCCCCGCCAGCAAAATCTCAGTCAGTGTGTGAGTCCACCCGCGGATCTGGGAGGATCCCCAGTCCTGCACCAACCCACGGGTGTGCGGCGGGCGCGAACAGATCGTGGGAAACACCACAGGCTGAGTGGATTGGGGGACCATTTTGACCAGTCCACACACTGCAGGGGCGCGGGCCGAGCTCTTCTGCCAGCAAAAACTCAGTCAGTGTGTGAGTCCGCCAGCAGCAAAAACTCAGTCAGGGTGTGAGTCCGCCGGCGGATCTGGGAGGATCCTGAGTTCTGCACCAACCCACGGGTGTGCGGCGGGCGCGAACCA
>CM053747.1:14028088-14053871 GCA_028658305.1 Pachyuromys duprasi | reverse complement strand
AGCCTTCTTGAATGAATTAGGTCCTGGGCATAGTCCTAGGGTTGAGTCCATCCACAGTTCTTGTTTGTTCTCTGTTTCCTGACTACTGATGTTGACCTCCTACTCCTGCTGCTATGCTTTCCTGTCTTGATGACTGTATCCCCTTGAATTGTAAGCCAGAATTTATGCTTTCTCCCTTTAATTGATCCTTGTCAGGTATTTATTCTCAGTGGCATAAGAAAGTGACTAATATAAGACTGAAGTAATCCCTTAGTTGTGAGTGTCTATAAAAACAATAAAACAAATTTTATACTTCCATATACAATGACAGATGATAAAGATGTACATTCTCAAAGTCAGAAGGAGAAAAACATCAAGGAAATTCATGGCCACAGCCAGACCAAAGCACAACCTCCTAGCTGACATCTGAGACCTAGGGTGGTGAGAAGTGAGCTTGAAAAGCCCTGGATATCCCTATCCATATGTGCTTGCTATCTCTAGTCCTGGGGCTTCTCACTTGGCCCTACCCGCCGCCTATGGCTTTTTTTCAGCTGATGTTCCATCCTCTGAGTGTATTCCCGTGTCTCCCTTCCTTCACACATCATGCTCTCAGATTCTGTCAGCTACAACTCTGATTCCATCAAACCATGTTTGGCCTTCCAACATCAGTGGAAGTTTCATTGATTGTACAATGCTTGCACTGTGGATGCTTAGGAAACCCGTCAGCATATGGACAGCACCATATAGCTGACAGCATTCATTGAGCTACAGCAGCAAACCAAGTATTTTAATCCTGCTGGTGGCTGTGGACAGTGTTCGGTCAATTCACGCTTTCAAGGCATCTTTCCAGTTGCCTGGTGCAAAGAATTAGCTTTGCCTTAATGATGCTTTTTTATTTTATTTTTTTCTTAGATCAACTATTCCGTCTTTGTTTGGAACTTTAAATACTTTAAACATTCTTTTCTATCAAAACTAAAAGCAATAAAAATCTTTTTTTTTTTTTGGCTTTTTGTCCTTCTTTGGCACTTTATATCCTTCCAAAAGCAGCCAGTAGTGCCAATGTTGTTGTTAAAATGATGCCTTGCCTTGCCTTGAGGTTTCCTTCTTCATACTTCATAGTTCATCACCTAAAAACCTCAGACTTCTACTTAGTATCAGGGCACAGACAAAAGAAAGGCAAGTGCCTTGCTGACTGTTACTTGAATATTCTGTAGTCCAGTTCTCAGTGGATTTCTCTGTAACCTCAAGATGTAATGTCATTCAGGTTTCCTTCACTGTTATCAGATTTGCCTTTACCACTTTACCTACAGTACTCTAAGGTTTCACTTTCCCACATTTCCAAACTTTTCCATATATCTCCTAAAAAGGAGCTTAAAAGCTTCAAAACAACAGTGTCAAGTAAACTATTGCATCAATCTCTCTTCTCAGTAAAAAATTTATGTCAGTTAGCCTTCTATTGCTGTAATAAAAAACTGGCTAAAACACAATCAAATCATTATTTTGGCTCAGTTTATGGTCACTTGTTTCCATTACTTTTAGGTGTGAGATAAAGCAGAGCAAAATGGTGTGACATGTAATGGAGACCCTCCCCCCCCAAAAAACATGCACACTTTGTGGCAGTCAGGAGAAGGGAAGGGAGAAAGAAAGGAAGAAAGAAAAAAAACAAAGAAAGGTAGAACTATGATAGATGATAGATATGATAGATGATAGATAGAATAGATAGATAGATAGAAAAAACATATATATGTATATATATATATATATATATATATCTAGATAAAGAGATGAGAGAGGGAGAGATAGAAAGAGATAGATGCTAGGTAGATAGATGAGACATACAGAGACAGAGAGAGGAGATAGAGTGCTGTTACTGTTCATGAAGCTCTCCAGACTTAAAATGCTAGATGGGAAATTTAAGTCCTCAGTTCACTATTTTGCTAAGTTCATTACAACACACTTAAAACAGCAATATAAACAATAGTAACATTAGTAATACACAATATAATTATTACATAACTTATCTTGTTTTATTGAGGTTCTCATAAAATATGATAAAAAACTGCCTGCTTCTGTGAATATTTTAAAATAATGGCACTATGCCCTTTGAGAGTGTCTAGCTTTTGTCCAATCTGAATTTGTCAAAAGTTAGATGTAAGCTTTTTTATCAATACTCTCATCAATTTCTAAAACTTCTAGAAACAAAGTTATACATATATGTAATTTTAAACTTTCTTACCATGGTAAATTTGAGAACCATTTAACAGTGATAGCAGGCATCATTAAATTATAAAATAAAAAATGAGGGAGATGAAATCCTGTCAGTTCTGATGAGTATAGTTTAGAATTAGCAGCTGTGGTAAGTTCAGACTTTAATGCACAGCTGTGCTGCTGCCTTTGAGAATTGTTTACCCAAATACAGATTCAGGAAGCTCATTTTTAAGTATCATTTTTGCTAACTTAATTATTGTTGTCAAGATGAGATTTCTGTTGAAATTTTTTGAAACTAGATCTCTGATAAATTGATGTTAAAGTATCCCATTCAGGCTGGGCATGGTGTTATATACTCCTTTAATCCCAGCACTCAGGAGGTGAGGCAGGTGGATCTCTCTGAGTTGGGGGCCAGCCTGATTTACATAGCAAGTTCCAGGGCAATGAGGGATCAAGTTAAAGTCTAAGAACCCACATCCAAGAGGAATGTACATATTCCTATATTTGTCTATACTCTAGGAGGATTGCAAAGGCTAACTTCTGTTGTTAACTTGAGTAGATTTAGAAACCCCTCCAAGATACACCTCTGGGCATGACTACGAAAGACTGTGTAGACTAGGTTCATTGAGGTGAGAAGATCTACCTCAAGTGTGGGTGACACCATCCCATGGGTTGGTTCCAGATTTTTTAAAAAATGAAGAAAGTTAGATAAATACCCTAGTTCATTATGTTCTGTTTCTTGGTTGGGGATAGAATGGGACCAGCTGCTTCCTTCTGCCGCCATGTTTTACTGCTATGATGAGCTGCATTCTCAAAAGAACAGATTTTCTTCCTTAGGCTGTTTGTCATCAGGTGTTTTCTCACAACAATGAGAAAAGTAATACAATTAAACCCATTTATTTTTTTCTTACGTTATTTGTCACATCAAGATCTCAAGGGACAGTGTTGATCAGCTAGTCTCTGGAGATGACACTCACTACAAAGCTCTTCCTTCCAAAAAGACTTAAGAAGATTGATTTTTTTTTAAGTTGGAAAATTGAGAGATTCTGTAGTTTCCAAATAGGAAAAAAGATAAAGAAACTGTGTAAGTGGTTTGGGGGTAATTGAGCAGTATTGGGCAAGAACTAGGATTCCAGTGATTAAAATACTGTTGATTGCCTCGACATGATGACAATATTGTCCACTGTATCAGTTTGTCAGATACTATCCATCCAGATATTTTAAACTTCTTATCACAAGTGACGACTCTGAAGCGAACTGTCATGGTTCAATAAGAGGTGAACAGATCACTGACATTTTGTGAGACTCTCTACCTGTATCATCTGCACTGAAGGACTTGGAGAAACTCTTGGGCAACTCATAGCCTTTATACAACCTCACCTTCTTCCGTCATAAACCCTCACCACTAATTTTCAACAATAATACCCATGATATCATAATAATATAATGAATTTTTTATGCTGAGTGGTTATTGCTTTGCATAGGGGTTTGCATTTGTACAAATTTTACAAAAGGATATTATACATTTTGGATCCTGGTGAGAAATATTAAAATAAAATTTAAAATAACTTTGGATACATATATTCTCTCTCATTCTCCCTGTCTCTTCCCTCTATTCCAACACCTTTCTATTTCTTTTAGCCTCAAACAGAGTTTGGCCTACAACTAGGTGATATGTGATACATGGGAAACAGGTTACCTTTTATAAAGTTTCCCTCTGGATGTTTTTTCAAAGTTGGGACAAGTCTTTAATTCGTCTTCAGGATAGTAATGTTTAATAATTAAAATCTTTTATACTTTGAGTTGGATTTAAATTTCTCAGAAGATATACAGCTCCTTAAAAATAAAGTGGTTGTTTTCTGAAGAGGGTTAAAATCACTTATGTATGAAATATCCCACAAAATTGTGGGGCTAATAAAGAACTAGTTACATTTTTAATGTAATATACATCTCACAGTTTAAACGTATTGGATACAAAAAGTTATAAGATACTGGCCCCAGTAGAAATAAAGAATGAGGGAACTCATTAGCTATGTAACATATTATTCTTCAATAGACAAGACAAAGGAATGCACAAGTGATGCTCCAATGTTTTAAATTTATTTTGCTATTTTCCTATATTAAGAAACAAGACAGAGAGACTAAACTTCCTCTGCTAGAAATGATTTACATAAGAGAGAGAGGAAGAAAACTCAGACATCCTGTGAGCTATCAAAAAGAACAAGCAGGTTGGGGCTCAAGCAACTGTGAATTCTGGAGGTTCTGGTGTGAGTGAAAAAGGACAGGAAGTGTTGTGGTTTAGTAGGCGGATGTCATGAAAAATAACTGGGGCATTTAAAAATTGCAAAGAAGTTACTTTCCTCTGAGATTTATAATAACGAAATGAAGGGCCATTTACTGTTTTCTCAAACTGTTGGGTCTCAGTCATGCTTAATTATTTTGTGAGTTTGAAGAAGAACGATTCTGATATCTATGCTTATATACTTTTAATGATTTAGTTTTCAAAAATGAGAAAACTTGATCCTGCTCATTAGGCTTTGTAGCAGTGGGAAGTCTTCAGGGTTTTGGTCTGTAGGACAAGTAGGGGCAATGGCAGCTACTTCAGAGCCGCCCAACAAGTTCTCTAGACCTTGTTAGGTGGTGGTTAGGAGTATGCACAAGGTTCTATTAAATGACTCAACTTCCCTGAGTATTGAACGTTCATGTAATTATTTGATGGTATGCCATTATTTTCACATTTACTACAAAGGACTTCAATTTTGCATACACTTAACATTATAGTGAAATCACCCTTTTAAAGGCATATCCTAAGATAGAAATAATTTGAAGCCTTGGGAATCATTATATTATGCTTTCACATAATGGTGGAGTGATGATTGACTCCATGATAGGTAGTCCTTCTGATAAGCACACTTGCTGAAAAAGTGGCACTCTGTTTTTAGATTTCTTGACACACCGCTCATGTTGATGAACATATACAACGATACTGGTCTAGTTTATGGGGTTGTGGCTATAAAGTGGTAATTTTAAAGTTCTTATTGTTATTAAAATGTACCTCAATGTTTTATATCAATGCATTTTCAAATATCCCATGATTGATTTCATTAAAAATTCAAAGGGTGGGAATGCTTAGGGGTAGAGGATGCCTCGCATATATAATGTTAGGTTTAGTCCTCAGCATTGCCAAAATATTTAAAAAATCATTCATGTTTTTAAAATTTTTAATATACTTTTCTAATAAAAGTTTTTCTATGCATCATAAAATTAAAGCAATGTAGTATGCAAAGTAAGAATAATATAAGGAATACCACTAATACTAGTGACTATAAACATCTTCTTATGAAATATTACATTTGGAGATGATTTAATACAAAATCTCACATGGTCTTGCCCAGTGCATACCGTATAAATGCTCTGTAATCAATAAGCTTGCTAAATGTGGGGTCAAGACACGCACAGTGTTAACAAGTACAGACGCAGATTGCAAGTGCCGAGTTCAGAGATGACACCTGTAATCTCTCTCTCTATTTATTTGTTCATGAGCTCAGGTTTTTTAATCTTTCTTATTTCACAGGTGTGTCATGGTCTTTACTTGATCAACAAGTATATGTTTTTATATGTATTTCTGATGGCCTCTCAACGAGGCAATATATTCCAGGAATGAGGTTTCCAAGTTAAAGAACATGCATTTAAAAACTGACATGTAAAGTTGGAGAGATGGCTCTGAGGTTAAGAACGCTGGCGGCTCTTCCACAGGCTCTGGGGTTGATTTTCAGCAACCAAGTGGCTGCTCAGCTTCTGTCCCCCAGGCGCTGAGGATCTGTCTCCCTCTTCTGGCCTTTTCAGGCAATGCACACATATGATACACAGACATGCATTAAGGCAAAACACCGCTACATGTAAATTTAAAAAGTAAAGTAAAACAATTGTTTTATTTGACAAGTAATTTCTCTATCTGTCAGAGTGATAAGAAGTGTAGAAAGGGGTCGGCCTCACACGTATCGTCACTATATTAAAAAAAAAGACTGTTGCACTATTTCTCAAACTCACTGACAGGGAAGATGATGAGGATGTTGTGACAAAGTATGCTACTTTGGGTAAAGCAAAATCTTGAGTTAAAGCAATTGAGGCAGCAGAGCCTAATCTGTCTGTATGTTCCTCCACCTTTTTTTCATAAAAAGAAAACAAATTTCTATTTGCAAAGGTGACAGGAATTTACATTTTCAAAATGATTCACTCCCCCTTATCAGGAAGACTAGAAATATGTTGAATTGAGTCTCCATATTAGAAATTAATTATCGAAGAATTCCATTTCATTATACAGTTCCTTGTCACCACCCAAAAATTATAAGTACTTATATGATATACAAATTTAGAGTCTAAGCATGTCTTTAGGCCTTAACTTCTTTCCTGTGACATTTCCAAGTACGTAAGATTAGAAATAAAGTGCATGAACTTTTCCTTTGCTAATTTGCACTTTGTCAGTTTAGTTCGAAGATCTCAAGTACACAACATGAAGGATGAAAACCCATTTCTCTGTCAGTGTAATGTACTTTCTCTGGCATGATGCACAAATAGAGTAAGAGGACATAAATGTTAAAAAAATTAAAGACCTTCCTATGATGTTAAATTTCAAATTATTTTATTATTTATGATAGAAAAGATAGATTAGCATAGTTATTATTCAAGGACCATGCAAAAGCTCAGGTTAATGGTAGATTCAATTTTGTTTTTTTTCTTTTCTCCTTTCCTTCCTCATTCCCTTTCTTCTCCTTTTCTGCCTTCTGCTTTATTACACAGTATTTTTGACATCACATTCAGTCCTCAAGTACATTTAGATGCCAAAAGTTTAAAAAAGAAAATTGTGTATGCTTCTTTTTCTCTAGAAGCTTAAAACCAGTGTTACAGAAACAGCTATAAAGAAGAGTTAGTAACATTCATAATAATGGCCTCCTTTGTGCTATGATTTCAGAGAAGGCAGAAATGGCCTTGTCCTGGAGTGAAGAGCAAAAACTTGGAGTCTGGCAGGTGGCAGTTTGAAGTCTGAATCCATCACTTTTCAGACCTTCCACCTAATCCCAGACGTTAAAGTTAACTCAGGCTGTCCCAGAGTCATCATTTGTAGCAGAGAGTATAAAAACATGTCTTAGCTTTGAGAATTCTTATTGTTGGAGAATATAGCTCAGATTATTTTGCATTTAGTAAATAGTTTTTATTCTTCTATTGTATTTAAAGCTCCACAATAAAAATATATAGTTAATCAGGGTTTGTTTTCAAAGGTTAGAAAAATGATTGTTATAAAGTTAAAAGAACAGCCAAACCAAAAACAGAACTCAGGCTTTTAATAGGAAATAACTTCTTCAAGCATAAACAAAGGTTAGCATAGAGGTACATGACCCAAAAGTAAGAAATTCTAGAGTATAGACCTGACATGTGATTTAAAGTGATTCTTTAAAGCTTTATTTCATTTTGAAAGTTATATTACCTTAGAGAGCATCTTAAGTCTGGTGATCAGTGGTCATTTTGTATCACTGTTTACAAACAGGAAACCTTTCCCAGGCCAGACAGAAATTGTATATTACCTGTGAAAGTAAGAACTAAAGAGTGGTAATTTGGAGGGATGTACAGAAGGAAGGTTGTATGTGGGTCACTCTGGAGCCGAGGAAGCAGCTCCGTGGCAAGACTGTGCCCTCCTGCATTTCTCCTCGCTTTACTTAAGGTGAATTATAGTGTATGGCAGAGTCATCATGTAGAAGGAAAGATAAAAATCTTAGTGAGAAAGATGGCAATAATCAACAGTGCTGGTATTCAAAATGTCAGCCGGACCTCAGAACTTACGGTGTTCCTTTTATAGCCCAATGTCTCTGAACAAAAGTGTCAAACCAATGAACAGTCTGCCCAAGCCCAACTTTGCTGCTCTGTCTAGGCTTCCATCCAAGACAGTGAATTTAGAAACATTTTCTCAGATTCAGGAGAAATCAACTAGTATAAAATATTAAGTGACCAATACTGATATAACTAGACATATGGGACTCCATTTGTTTATCTCTGCAACATTGTTGAGCAGCTCATAGAAATTTCTCTCATCTCATCTCTAGTTCCTGTGCTCTGAATTTACAGTCTTTTAAAGGTTTATGTAGCACTTGGCTTTTTGTGAGACATATTCATAAATATCCTCTAATTCTTCTGGTTTCAGGGTAAACCCCAGACAAGAAGGAGGAAACTGAGATGATTTTCTCACCTGTGCTAGGAGATACCGTATTTTAGGCCGAGAGTAGATAGCATACAGACGTGCTTCGGGGTTCAGAGAACAACTTTTCTTCAACATCTGTTAATTAGAGGAAGTCTTGTTGGAAAAAACTAAGTAGGAAAAAGTCTGGGTAGGGATTGTGTTTAGACTTTTGTAACCTACAGTGTTTATTCAATTTTCACACAAGAGATTCTAGCTGATTTTGTGGATAAATGTTCACCATAAGCAACTTTAACCCTGAGTTGAAGCACATTTTTTTTTTCAGATGAGGTAAGCGTAGAGACAATATTAGTCCCAGCCCCAAGGAGATGACGTTATGGAGAACCCATGCCAGCTTGCACATTGTATCTAGGTAACTCATAACTGACAATTGTAGAAGACTGAGTACCTGTTCACTGTGTGTCCTGATATTTTATGTTGTCCCTAGGTGTGTTCAGGGGAATGCCCTTCAGAACTAGTGAGTGTCTCACCATTCTCTCTTTTTTCCCCATCTGTAATCATGAAAAACTGAGTGAGATTAGATTTCTGTTAACATGCCTCAATGTATGTTGATGATGAATAGAATCTTCATATAAACCTGCTGGGGAAACAGTGTTAGTTGAAGATATTTTATTAGTTTAAAGTATTGAGTTTTAGGCTATCTATTAGAGCAACACACCTTACCTATCCTTAGTTTTTAGCATGCATTGAAAAAATTCATGGAGAAAAATGATTTTGGTCGTCTAATATTAATTTTCAAAGAACTTGTTATTTATTATAGATTGAAGCTGAACCTACAGTTAAAAAACTCTATCTATAATTATAACCACAAAGTAATTTATAAATTATAAATGAAAATTATACTTCTATCTTGGGATCAGGGACAGATTCATTGAACAGTTACTAGGCAACAGGGTTTATACAGGTCCAACTAAGAATGTGAAAACAGAGGTGCTAATTTAGTTAATTCTTCAAATATTTACTAAGTGCTTACTGTGAACCAACCATTCAGTTAACATTTCCTATTATTCAAACATATAATATACGAGTCTCTGCTGAGTAGTTATGTTTTAATTTCCACCAGGCCTGGAAAGTTAATTCTACCCAGGCATTCAGGGAAGTAAAGTGTATTCCAATCCATTCTATTGTGTCTCTCTTACAAAGAGGATACAGTTCTACTGGGAGAAATTTACCTTTAAAGACACTCAGATGCTTCAATGTTAGCTGAAAGGGTTGTTAAAGTTTGTATGCAAACTGACAAGACTGGCCAAATCTCTACTCCAGAACAATTTGTTACATGAAGGAATTGAGGAAAGTCAGGGAAAAGTAGATTAGAGACAGACAGACGCTGGGGTCTATGGAAGTGGAGGCTCTGTCCTGGGTGGAAATGAACTAGAACTAGGTATATGAAAATGTATAATTTGGAATAATTACTACATTTAAACTCCTTAACTTCCTAAATTGAATTCTGTTATTCTTAGTAGAATTACCAAAGTCCTTTTTGTTTGTTTGTTTTTTCTTTGTATAGACATACCAAAAGGAAATAATTCTTGAAAGTGAAGAATATAAAATGAAGAACACAGTTTTGGGGAAGTGTTTTTGGCAACTAACTGCTCTGGCTCCTCGGTTGAGAAGCTGGTGTTATCCAGTCCCTACCTGGGTCTGATGAACTAGTTGACTCTATTTTCTGTGCTTCACCCAACTGCTCCCCACATCCTGCTGAGCTTAACGCTCCTGTCTAACCACACCAGCAGCTCCAGGAATGCCATTTTAAAAACACAAGTACGTTTATTCCAGGAGCAAAAATAACAACTTAAAAAGAAGGCTTACTCCTTTTATACCTAATCCCCATGTCTTAGCTTCCTCCAATACTTTGCATTTTATTATCACCATTCTACTGTCTACTTCTTTGTTTCTTTCTTTTTAAAAATTTTAATAATTTATTCACTTTATATCCTGATTGTAACCCCCTCCCTTGTCTCCTCCTGGTCCCATTCTCCCTCCCTCTTCTCCACTTTCCCTCTCCCCTAGTCCTCAGAAAGGGGGAACACTTCTCTCTTACCATCTGACCTCAGCCTATCAAGTCTCATTAGAACTGCCTGCATCCTTTTCCTCTGTGGCATGACTAGGCTGCTTCTCCAGGTGGAAGTGATCAAAGAGTGGATATCAAGAAGGGAATCTTCCCTGGGAAAGATTATTTTACTCCTTCTCCCAACATTCCTCATTTGCCTATAGGTCTTTGTCTAGGAACAGGGCCCTGGGAACGTTTTTCCTTCCATGTTAGCAGGTCTCTTACTGTTATCCTTTTTCAGGTCTTCTTTGTGGGGATTGTAGGAGTATAGCTTCCCTGGTATTTCAGTGGATACACACTCTCATGGCAGACACCCTATTTGTCTGACTCAAAAAAGTCTTTTTGCCTCCTCTTGCATAATGTTCTCGGAGCCTTACTATAGGAACTGTGTTATGGATAGATCAGGCAGAGCTGAGTTCCACAAAATTACTTGTTCTCTAGATTTTGATTTGTGGCTTTCCATAGTGGTCTCCTCTTTGCCCGTTACAAAGAGAAGTTTATTTATTGAGAAATGAAAGCTACACATATCTATGAGCATAATAGTCTATGTACTTTAAACACAGGCCTTTGATGATATGAGCTGGATTTGACCTGAAAACTTCATCCCCGAGGACTAGCTTTTATAGTACCAAAAGTGCCATGTGAGCTTCCAAGGATGGGAAGCAATCAATAATCTTGCCTAACTATGATGCCTATGAACTACAACATTGACTGACATGGCACAGTAACGCTAATGGTACAATAGTGGCACTCAGACCTTGGCAGTAACCAATGCCTCTTTAATTAAACTTAAAGTCTGCTTAACAAGAGAGAAAGCATGCCTAGTACAAGAAACCTAATCCACTACCTGGATCTTATAAGAGAATCTACAACCATACATTTCCTAACCCAAAATAATTTTAAAGAACATTCTGTGTCTCTAAAAACTATTAAATTTGAAATAGAACTTCAGTATGTTTATCCTATCTTATAGGTCTAGTACTCACTTAGTATATAATGTGTGTGTGTTTCTACTTCTGGGATACCTCACTCAGAATGATCTTTTCTAGATCCCACCACTTGCCTGTAAATTTCATGAATTCCTTGTTTTTAATTGCTGAGTAGTATTCCGTTGTGTAAATCTACCACAATTTCTGTATCCATTCCTCCAATGACAGACATCTGGGTTGTTTCCAGGTTCTGGCTATTACCAATAAAGCTGCTACAAACCTGGTTGAGCAAATGTCCTTGTTGTGTACTTGAGCATCTTTTGGATATATGCCTAGGAGTGCTATAGCTGGATCTTGAGGAAGTGTTATTCCTAATTGTCTGAGAAAGTGCCAGATTGATTTCCAAAGAGGTAGTACAAGTTTATATTCCCACCACAATGGAGGAGGGTTCCCCTTTCTCTACAACCTCTCCAGCATGGTGGCTCAGTATCCAAGTGGGTACTCTGGTAAGGGGAACAGGGACTATTTCTGACATGAACTCAATGGCTGGTTCTTTGATCTCCCCTCCCCCCCAACCCGAGGGAAGAGCAGTCTTGCTATGCCACAGAGGATGACTTTGCAGCCAGGCCTGAAGATACATGATAAGCTAGGGTCAGATGAAAGGGGAGAAGGTCCTCCCCTATCAGTGGACTTGGAAAGGGGTAGGGAGAAGATGTGGGAGGGATGATGGGAATGGAAGGGAGCAGGATAGAAAGTTAATAAAGTGTAATTAATATTAAAAAATAAAAATTTAATTAAAAAAAAGAAATAGAACTTCATTGTGGTTGTCCTCCACAATTAGCTGCAAGAGGGATCTTTTACATTGCTGTTACTCCTTAGAGCTCAGCACATATTCACAAACATATTGGCTGCTATCATGAACCAACTTTACATTATGTATATAATCTTAAGGCTTTGAGAATGAAAATAGGTTATTGTGGGAAGACATATTTAATACTTTAGAAAATTAGGATGTATTCTGATAGTCAAAATTTAATTGAAGCTGATATTACAAATAAAAATTCATATTTGGCTTATATATTTATATTATATACATCTTTTTGTGTAGATATGATTTAAGTAGACATTATTATCTGAGACTAAATTCTCTTTAGCCTCTAGAGAATTCTGTTACTTTGATAATGACTTCAGTCCTTTTGCTCAAGTGTTTGTCCATTTGCCTGCAGTCTCTGCACTTGTTATCAGGTAGGTTAACATACCTAACAAACTTGTAGGTTTTCCATTAGAACAAAAATGACCATTAAATACTTGTAAGCTGAAAATAACATGGTTTAGTGCCATGCTTGATGTTCCTATTTGATTTTCTTGTATGCAGACCCATCTCTTAGCTGGCGACATGGTGGTTTTACAGAGGCAATGATGCTAATTAAATGAGTTCTCAATGAGCAAGCTACATAATGTCATCAGTGCTATCTTCTTTCTGAATTGGGTCTTTTGTTTCTATGTTGCCCCACAGCATGTATTAACTTCTAAAATCAATAGAGTTTCTCTCTCTCTCTCTCTCTCTCTCTCTGTTTCCCGCTTAGATTAAGTCTTAAATGCAAAATGCAAGAGCATTTTGAACTTTCATGCTTAAAGAATACTAAGAGCCATACACATTGATCACACTTATTTGGGGAGAGGGAAAATTAAAAGTAAACTCATAGACATCTTAGAAAGAAAATGAAGTCTTTGTTTTAGCATTCGTATTTTCTTTTTTTTTTTTTAATTATCTTGGGATTTTTGCTCAACCACATACAAATGTAAGACCTATTAAATACATAAGGACATAGAGACCAGTGAGTAATCAATTAAATATAAAACATTATAGGAATAAAAATGATCAAGAGAACAGATTACTAGACCATAGATCAGGAATACATTGAAGAAGGATTGCTAACCTGGGAAAGGATTTCAATAAAGTACCACATATAAAAGGCTAAATAGTTCTGAAATTACACATTATATGAATGAGTTTTAGAAATTCAATTTAAGTCTATGTAGACCTATAAACCACTTGTGTATGTTAGGAGTGGGAACAGCAGACAATGAGGAAAAGATTGCAATATACTTGATGTTGGACTTTTAGAGATATAAACAGATGAGGTGAGTTTTTAAAAGAAACAACTTACTTTTGAAACAAGGCTGTATGTGAAGAATACATTGGAAGGTACATGTTCTGGAAAATTCATAATTTCCTCACCAGAGGAAGCTTCAAAGAAAATGAGCTGCATCTCCCAACAAGTAAAATGTCAATCATGCTTCAATGTGGAGAGTTACGGATTTTCCTAATGGATCACTGTGTGTGAAGGAATGGAGGTAGAAGGTTGTATTCTCCCCCGAGTTTCTGCGGTGAAAATCCCAAGGGTAGTGAGATGCCACAGACTTATGAGCAGCAAATGGCTGTCTCAGAGAGTTATTCTTCTCAGCAACAGGAAGGTTGTTTTGGACAACTGAAAACTGATTAAGGAGCTAAATTGGTAGGCCATTTGGGCTAAACAATTATAGGGACAGAATATTTCTTTTGTACCTGTTACTTCAAGAAGCAAGTCTCTTAAAAAAAAGATGTGAATGTGAGAAAAGAAAAAGAAAAAATTAGAAGAGTACTTAATGGTTTTCCAGCAGACTGGAATTGGTTCCCAGCACCCAACTCTCACAAAAACAGCACAGGAAGGTGGAGGGAGATCTACTTAAGAGCATAAACAGGAAGAGAAAGTGTGTGTGTGTGTGTGTGTGTGTGTGTGTATGTGTGTATGTGTGTGTCAGTTTTACCAAGAGACACTGGTTGCAGAGAGAAAAAGCTAAACACAAGGAAGACAGAATGAGGTAGTAAATGAGAAGGAGCCAAAAAAAAAAAAAAAAAAAAGAACATATTGCTAAAGTTTGTATGAGGCCAGGCATAGTAATTCAATCAGAAGTCAAGAAAAGCCTGATTGAATCAGTTAATTTGGATGACTAGATTGTACAGAAGCTTGAAGCTTTCAGGCCTAGCCCCGGGGATAGTTAGAAAAAGAAAAACTATGAACCGAAAACATGCTGTATTTTCACATAGCTTGGGTACAACTCTCATCTTACCCTTCATCTGAGGACATAGAGTGGCATTTACACTCTCACAAACATAAATATTAATAAAAATAAAATATTAAAAATAGGTTTCTCTAACATAAATCTTTGTAGGACTTTTACCAATAAATATCCAAAGTTAGAAAAAGCATCTCTTCCCTCTAGTGGTGAGCGGTTAAAATATGAGATATTCATAAGATGGACTACCACTCATGCAAAAAATTAATAAACTACTGGTACTTAATATAAAGAGCAAATAAACTATAGCAGCAGAACCAGACTCATGAGAATGCATTACATGTGATTCACTTATATGCATTTTAGTGTGGAAATGTGATACTTGATGTCATCTCCACTGTGGATGTGTTTTCATGGCCACATGTTTCTCTTCACAGCTACATGTTTAAAGTGTGACTTTTACCTTATTTAAATTCTGTTTCAATAAATGTTATTTCTTCTCTTCCAAAAGAAAATGTATATGGTCTCTATAGGGACATGGCAGGGAAATAGTAACCATATTGATAACTGGTGAATCATAATTCACTTAGTGAACAAAATAATTGTTAATAAAATTTCTACCTTCATAATCTATTCCAGCTAACAAAGGTACGAAGAATGACAGAATTAGATTTACATTGATTATTAATTGGTATAACTAGACACAGATGATTTCTAACATATCATGAAGACAATTATATAATTTGACTGTCTTCTGAGGGAAGAAGATGATCCAAGAAGTAAAATATAATTAAGTTTTTGCTTATCAAAACAGTTTATAAGTAGCAGAGGGAGAAGGAATATACTGGAGGATGTCCTGAATCATCAGATTAGTAAGATTCCATCAGAAAATTCTATATTTCTTCAAAAATAAATAGTTAATCAAAGAAAATGAATGATGGAAGTCACTAATTCAGAAAGGATTCACTTGTGCATTAATCAATTAATGGGTGAGCATTATTGGATCCGGATTCAGAAAAACTGTATAAAACTTACTTTTAAGAGACAAGGAGAAATTTGATGACAAAAATAAACATTTGATGACAAAAGTTATTATGATTATTTGTATAGGTAGTAATTAAATTCTGGTTCTTCAAACTTGTGCTGAGTTTTTTTTTTCCTCTAACATTTGGAAACTCACTGGTTATCAGCAGGTGAAATAAGATATTCTACACTTACACTGAAGCTATTTGGGAGGGGGAGAAATGAATCCTGGATGAACAGTAAATACCATTTCTTATGAGCTGACAAGTGTGGAAGATTGCTAATGATGTCTACCAGAGCTGTTTCTATCATCTCCATATTCTTAGGTGTGCATTTGAAATGATATGCAGCAAAACATGTTTTTTGATATGCAAAAATCATGAAGAAAAAAGGAGAATCGGAGAGATACAGGAAGAGGTTGGGGCCACAAACTCAAAATAATTAAGCAATTTGTAGACTAAAAATATTTTTGCATTCAATATTTCAGTCAAAGAGAACTAGCTTAGCTCTTAACTTCTTTCCTAAACATTCTGCTAGGGCTTGAAGGAGCAGAAGGTTTGTAGTGAGTAAAGGTGTGTGACTCTTAGTGACTCCTCTAAAACGAAGCTGAGCTCTATTAATGTCATTATGCTTATTTTGCTTATAAAGAAATTCAACCTGCTAAGACAGATGCTGTCAACCTCTAATTGCTATATCTGTTCCATTGTATCTGCACATCAGTCCCAGGTTCGTTTCACCCATCTTGCTTTCAGATGTCAAAAAGCAACCAATTTTGTTTTTTAAAATAAAGCTTTGGATGGATCTCTTGCCAAAGAAATAGTTGTTAAATATTTATTAAGTATTTTTTAAAGCTGTGGAAACCACAGTGATGTAGCCCCTGCAGATGGCAAGAAACAGATGTGGGTAACTAGTGAGAAGTTTATTGCTAGAGTTTAAGTCTGCTTTTATGAGTGCCCACCCACATTAAAATAAAGCTCAGCTAATTTGTTTGGGGGAAAACAAATAACTGAGATACGGGCAAATGTTAAGAAGCTAGTTGTGTCTGTCCCTTTCTAATATTTTAGCCTGAGAGAACACGATGTCTCCCTGGAAGATTATGACGATCCAGAGCGGTAGGGGTCATAGTACATAATTTGGAAGTGGTCAGACCAGTGCTATTGCTGCCACTGATCACCTGTATACTACCGTGAGCAAGTCTCGATTCTCTGTGCTCAGTTTCCATCACCCAAAGATGAAGCTGCTATTTGCAGCTGGGAAATATCCTCATTTTCTAAAGGCAAAAACTGGCCTTTCTACTATATAAAATTTATGTAGCAAGTGTTGTTAGTTCATGTTTCCTTTTCACTTGCAAAGCAATGAGCTTTTTTTTTTTTCCAGCACACAAAGGCTCCAGGGAGAGTGAAATGGGAGCAGCGCCAGTGTCGTTCTGACTGCCTTGTCTCACACTCCCTCCTTCAGCTTACTCGTAGTGTACCCTGAGTTGTCTACATGCCCTGCCTTTGCTGAGAGAGCCCAGCAAATTATGGGCTACTAACCTTCAGAAGATGTCATAAAACTTCCAGGCTAATGTAGTTAGAAAAGTTAAAAAAAACTCTTATGAAATTTATCTGTACCTTTTTATTTTTCATTTTTTAACTTGAAGACCAGCTTGAAACCAGTAGAAGCCTAGCTAAGCCATCAACGACAAAATAACTTACTAGTGTGGATTCCAGTCCCGCTGTATCTTAATGTAGGTTTGGTGGCACATCTGAGTATTTATTAGGTCCATGCTTAAATACTTCCTCCTTTTACATATTTACATATGGCCCCATATTATCGTCACTATAGGAAGACATGCAGTCTTTCTTTTTAAGGAAAAGGAAGCATGTACAAAAGAGGTAATGTTAGTTAGCCGAATATAGTTATGAACTATCGGAGGTAAATTGTTCTCTCTAATAGCAGAAGATGTGGATTTGACATATTGCAGTGGAAGTATGAAGAAAGGATTGCCAGATGCTTTTTTTTTCTACAGCTTGAGCTTGGATTTGGATTGAGAATTTTTGTCAGTTTCCATGAATTATGCAAACTGGTTGACTGAGTGGCCTCAAGCATTCAGTAGACAAGCTTTTTTCAGAGTATAACAAAAATGAATTTCTCTGACAATGTATATCAAAACTTGCAGTTTCAATTTTTAGCAATTTGGAGGAATGTAACAGACATTTTTCAGTTAAATTTATGTGCTTAGAGATGTTTACCTGTAAATTGCTAAGATGAAAAAGGTAAGAAGAAAATAGAAAAGAAAAATTATCAAATTAGAAATGATGAAAATACTCTTCAATTAAAAAGTAATTTAAGAGTAATGTGAGATTAACCTAGCTTTGGGTCCTCATTCCTCCTGCAACTTTAACCATATGTCAATTGTCCAGTTAGCCAATGTCTAATTAGAAAACGATTGATGAGCAGGACAACAAACATGGCGCCTGTTCTGAGAGCTTCTAGTGCAAGCCTGTGATAGATGGTCAATCAAAAGGTTGAGTGAAGGACCAAGGCTGCTCTCTGTTATTTGTTTTTATTTTTGTCAAGTCTAAATTTACAGTATTCTCCTAAAATTCTTCTTTGAAATACCATTTTCTATATCAGAGTTGGTTTGACCTTAAAGTTAGTTAGATCTTAAAGATCCAAACATGTCTTTCTGTGAAACAAAAAATAAGACTCTGGGATTTCATTCATTTCACATTTATTTTCTCTTAAATCTAAAGGCATGCCTTCACTGCTTCTTGTCACCTGACATTAGAGCTGCGGGTTAAGATTTACACAAATTGTGCTTGGTCAGCTGTGTTCTTAGAACTCAAAATTTTCTCATGATAGTTCAGCTGCATCAACAGTGTAATAATTACACTGAGTAAAATGTCCATAGAAGAGAACACCAATTTGTTATACAGTATCAATGGATAATCTTGAAAACATATACATTTATGCATGTATATATATGTAACATGATACAGACCAAGCAGGTTTTATATATTTATATATATATGTTATGTATTTACATATGTGTAATATATGTTTTATGTTGTATATATGTACATATACATATGTTATATACATATTATATATATATATATATATATATATATATATATATATAACAGCTACATAAAAAGAGGACATCAGTTTAGAAAGAGAGTAAGGAGAAGAATGCATGGGATAGTTTGAAGGTAGAAAAGGAAAGAGAGAAATGATATATTTTAATCTTAAAACATTACTTAAAATGTATATTTGTTTTCCAAATCCAAAAAGATTATTTCAGTAATATTTGATATTTTTAACCCATTTTTCAAAAGTTAAGATTTGTTACAAGAATTGGAGCAATGTTTTTTTTTCTGTTTCCCTCATGTTTTCAAAAAAAAAGTAAATAAAGAGCTTATATTTTTTATTTTTATTTTTGTGACATAACATTTTATCAAAAATCTCAAAATTTTCTCCGAGCACAGTTTGAGTCACACATTATAAGACACATGGATTGAGTGTGACAGAAAACTTAGTCATGTTGCTTTAAGCAAAGAGTTGGTTTCCTTTCTTTTTTCTTCCTTCTCTTGTCCTTCCCTCTTCCTTCTCCTTCCCTTCCCTCCCCTCCCTTTTAAAAATATTTTCTTTTCTAACTAGTACCCAAGAATGTTGATGCATTTAAGAGAATCTGATTAGATTTCACCATATTCTAACAGAATGTGGGGAAGTTTGTCTTAATAAATTTTCTGTTGTTTTTGCATGTGAACTTTCTTCTTACAGTATTGTGAAGTGGCCATACAACTCAAACCTATTTCCACTTGGTTCAAATCGTATAGAAAAAGTGTCTGCTTTTGTTTCACAAATTTTATCAAAGGGCTCCTTGACCTCAGAGTTGTTTATGAGGTCATAGGTATGTTCTGTAAAGAATCACTGCAACAGAACATGAAGCATGGCTGGGTTTACGTCAACAATGGCCTAATGCTGTAATTACAATGTATGTAATATCCTTAAAAATACATATTAGTTATAGTTAGCAATATCAGAAAAGCATATTCAGCAAATCTATGTAGCGTACCTTTTAATAAACAGTGTTTAATATGCTTCACACTCCATTTTGGTTTCTCTGTTACATAACGGCTATTTACAAGAATTTTAAAATATTCAAGAAAGGAGGTATATAACTTCTTAGACTGCTTTGACACATACTGTGGAAGGACAGTTAAATGACAAAAATTAATATACTCAGAGTTCTGTAGACTTGAAGTTCAAGGTCAAGGACTAACATCTTATCAGGGTTCTCTCTTGGAATACTGGTACCCACCTTGTCCTCTGTGTATCAGGGCCTTTTCTGGGTGCATGTGAGAATGGGTTTGTTGGTTGTGACATAAGATGTGGGAATTTCAAAGTCAGAAATAGCAGACTGAAATCTCTACCTAGGGTTTACAGGTAACTCTGTCCACAAAGAAATCACTCAGAGGTGAGACAGAGCAAGGAACTAAAAGAAAATCTATTGAGGGAAAGGGCAGACATTTTATATGTGAATCTTAGCATCTCAGCCACACTTCCCTGAGGTCTTGGGTAACTTGTTCTATGTGAACTTTCAAGGAGAGAGAATTATTTCTGAGCTAAGATAGAACCAACATATGGATTACCAGGAAGGGATCAGGATCCCCAAAACAGTGTTGCCTCCTATTGTCTGTACTGATTTAGGACTTGGGAACATGCACATCAGAGGCCAGACTCCTGGACTGTCTCTTTTAAGCATGTTGATAAGCAATTCTGAGACAGAGACATTTTTCTTATGGAAAAAGATAGTCAGAGGTTCTTATTTATGAAACAATTTTAGTATGATGAATAATTTTTTGTAGGCCAAGTAATGGTTCTGTAAATATTGTCCATATTCTCATATATGGATAGATTATGATATATGACCAGAGGGTTTTTCTTAGGTAAATCCAGTGATGGAAGTTAAAATAGGGTATTATCCTGGATTAATTTGTTAGGCCCTCTCTAGTCACAGGAGCCACTGTTTTCAATGCCTGAGAGACATTTTTTTTTTTCTGATTAACATTAGAGTTTTTATCACCTACATTGTCTAACATAGGAATTTTTCTTGCCTAATTTGTTTTCTGTCTTATTAATTCCTTAATCTATTTTTGGTTTGAATCTGCAGCTCTTGAGTCACATTGTTAATTAGGTAGTGATGGTGGCTGCAGCTTTTTTTCTAAAATCTGCATATCACTGAAAAAAAAAAACCATGCTCACCAAATGGCGAAGCATCCTGGCACCAGGGACACAGTCATTCACTGGGAAAAAATTTTCCCCACAGACCTATGAACGAAGACAATCAGAATTAACTTCACTTTGCACAATGAAACAATTTCTTTGTTCCTGTATTTTTTCCCATAGATTAGCTTTCATTATCTGATACAGAAGCGAGCAGAAACGTTTGGCTTTACCTTCATATGCCATAAGACCTTTTGCTCATACTGTACCTGATGAACAGAGGCTATGTCAACAAGACAAAGTTATAGTTGTGACTTACAAAAATTTAGGAGTTACCCTGTATAAGGTATGGCATCCTATACATCCTAAAGTGAGTCAGATCAATGAATCTGCTATCTAAAAATATGACACACAAGAGACTTTGGGAGAGATGAAAGAATCCCCCTTTTCTCTATATCCTGTGACTTTTTTCCTTGGTAACCTGAAACATTTGTGTGTGGGGGGGATGAGAAAGCATGTTGAATAATGACAACATGTAGTACAGACTAGATGAAGCTTGGACACTGGGCTTTGGCTCACCTAAGAAAGTAGCATTACCATTGGCAACAAGAAATGGTGTACAAAATGTTCAGTATGTTGGGCCAGGCAAGCAAGAGCAAATCCTTAGAATTTCTCCCTAAAGCTATGCCTTTTCTGCTCATAACCATATTTAATTTGAAAACCAGTTTATAGTTTGACACCACCTGAGTACTGAATATCTGATCCAAGAGCACAGTCTGCTGTGTTACCAGCCTGTATTAGCTATCACATGCTGGGCATTATGAGATGTCCTGAATCTCCAAATCATGCATTGCTGTAGAAGAAGTCTGTTGTAAATTAGAAAATGATGCTAAAATTTGAGTCCTAACAACTACAAAAATTACCACGGATTTTCCAGGTGGCTCTAACTCCCAAATAAGAGGTTGCAGCTCTTTTAAATTATTTTTATACAATATAAGTCATCAAAATCTTGATAAACTGATTAGCACCAAAAAGAACAAGTTTGAAATCCTGATGACAACAATATCATGAAAGATGTTAGAGCTCTCATTGCAATTTTTGTCTAATATCAATGTACGGCCACAAAGTTCTACTTACTGAGGTACATATCCTTTCATATTGCTGAGGCCTCAGACTGCCGAAAGCACAGACCCATGTTGAAGCACTACACAAGGCCATTCCCTAAAGGAACTGTGGCTAGTAAGGCAGATGATGTAGGTTTGACTCCATTCTTCATAGTGGAAGATGGAAGACTCTGCTAGTACCACATGAATATTGGTTCATAAAATTCCTTACTAATTGTCATAGCAATCCATATATATACATGTTATCAATAGACTAATGTTATAGACAAGGAAGCCGATTCAATTACATTGGCTATTTGAGTTTAAGCACACAGAAAATAAGTAATTCCAATGGGGCAAAAGCAACTATTTCAGAAGAGTATAAGACTTTGTGCAGTGTTTTCCAGTACTGTTTTACACAATTTTCCTGATCACTTAAAAATCAAAAGAAGCCAATAAAGACAAAAATCATCAAGGACTTGGGCCTTACACATCCTGGTCTTAAACAATAGACGTACAACCCCCATGCTGAGGTAATGTCACAAATATCAATCATGGATCACAATGTATGAAGAAGTTTTCATTATCAAGTTAGAATTCTAGTTATTGATGCATGGTGTTTGGAAATGTTACTTTCTTGTTTAATGTTACTCTATCTCTATTTTCTCATTTCAGATATATTCAGTAGTCAGTGGCTAACATTTTGGTTTCTGGTAGGAATGTGTGTAAATGTCTACAGATCTATGTAATCAATGACAGTATGTACATACTGTCTATACGTTCAAAGCCTTACTCTCCACCTCTCACTGATTTCTGTTTCTAGAGGTGGACCTACCTGTATAAGTGCATTGAAGATACTTCCTGCACTTCTAGCTTTGAAACAGATTCAGTTGTTTGGCTTTGATAGCCATAAATCAGATGGTGAAAAATGTCAGAGTGTTTTTACCCTTGGCTCTCTTTTTGCAGTATCGATAAAATGGGCTCCATATCTTTTTAAAAAGCTACCTATCCTCTCATCCTCTCTGGTAACACCTTCTATAGCTCCTACTACTTCCTGGGTGAGCACCTGTTCTGCCTGTTAAGGATCATACATGGTACAGTATTTCCCTTCCCTGGTGCCATATCTAGTTTACTTCATACCATTTTGAGTTTTCTAACCCTACCTATGCTTTATAAGTTGTTTTTAATTTGTACACAGTTACTTTTCAGTAATTCCTTCATTTCGGGTCCCCAACTGGTTCATTTATTAATATTTACAAAGTGAAATCAGCAAGCAATTAAGGTTGGACATTTTCAAGACAATATTGTTCATACAACTAGAACCCTTCCTCAAAATTGCTAACTTAAATTAAAAATTTAACAGCAGAATGATAAAGAACTGAGCTTAACATAACAAGGCCTTATTTGTGGTGATAATTTTCATCTAGAGCACTTTTATATCTACTTCTTTAAAAATATCACGGTGAAGAAAAATGAAGAGAAATCTAGGGTCTGATGAGGTTGATGGCTTGGTGCACTTGCTCTTCCACATCACCCTTTCCTTTTTTCTTCTCTGTATTCTAATTATTCTGTCTAAATTTATTCGAAATCACCTCCTTTCAATCTTCTTTGGATTTGAATAGGATTATTGGTAATGTTAAGTTGTACTCAATTATCTGAATCACTGCTGTTTGATTAGCGTTTTGAGACGCTGGGAGTCCGATCTCTAATCTCTAACGAGGAGACCTTTGTCAGCCAGATCAAAAAAGGACAGAAAAAGTAATTTGTATTTCACTTAAGTCACTTTTTTCTTCTTCTAAGATCAGGCCCACTAAAATATAATTTCTTCCATTTTATGATTTTCAGATGATAGAATGGAAATAATTTAATGGAAATGTGGGGCACAGAATTGGTCAAAGACTTATTTTCAACGAGGCTAATTATTCTTTCTGTCATTTTCACAGTTATGATCCATTTGTGTCAAGTTTGAGCTTACATTCCTTTTTCTTCTACTTCTGTGGAAAGTATTACCATACTAGTATGTACACAAGAATATTTATTTTTAATTTCGAAGTGAAATTGTCTCATATTTTACTTTTTTTTTTTACCTAGCTCCTGTCATAAAGAAAACTACTTTGATGTGGTAAAAAAATTTGTAAAGTCTGGATTAAAGCACAATCTTATTTTTATTCTAGATAGTAATTGATTATATAGGTAAGGATCTTTAGTCTCAGGTGTCTATTTTTATCATCTGCCACAAATATTCATTCTTTGTGTCAATATTTAGAACAAACAAATTTATGAGAGACATTATGATTATGTACATTTAATATTAGTGAGGCTCAACTAGTGCATAGAGAGGTTGCTCCTAGATTCAGATATTAATGCTTTTTTCTGCTCTTATATCCTGGTAGAAGTTGGGAAGCAACGATGATATTTTGGACAACGGCACATTAACCCTAGCAGCAATAACCATGTACTGAATATTTTCATAAAATGAGCTCACTTTCCCTCTTGTCAATAAGACACATGAAGGGCTTTAATCTATTCTCATTGTTGAGAGAATCAGGTATTAGAGAAAGTTAGAAGCTGGACTAGCAATATAGAATTCATGAGAATAGAAGATAAAACTAGTCAGGCAGTTTAGGACAGGGTCTTCAAAAGATTCATGTGCTTCATTCTTCACTGGCCAAGAATTCCAGAAGGGAATTCTGCTGTAGCTTATTGTTTTTCTTCTACTTATTTTTTTAATCACCTAATTGACACCACTAAAGATACATACATGAGGATGTGACTGATATGGGAAGCTCCTGGACATATTGTGAGTAGGTCAGCTGGGTTGAGCAACTAACCCAGCCCAGCCTTCCTCCAGTTTCTGTCATAAGTCCTATAACTTTGCCTTTCTCCACCCTCACCCCACCCCCACCCCAGACAAGTCAGCAATGACTCTTTTTCCTGAACAGTAGCTGAGCTCTTTCTTCTTTTTCATAAGTTTGTACTTGTAATAAAACTCCTCTCGAAAGATACTTGCCAATTATTCATAAAATTCATTCTCTGAAGTCACAAAATGAACACCAGAGCCATTGACTCCATGGAAGGTTTGTGTGACTGTGAGAGTCTGGGACCCTAACTTGTGTTAGGTATTAGGCAGTTAGCTTAGAAGCCTCTGTCACACTAAAGGACCCACCTACTTTTCCATGTCATATTGATTATCAAAAATTGTATATAGAGGCTGGAGAGATGACAGTGTATAGGAGTACTTGCTGCTCTTCCAGGGGACTCAGGTTTGATTTCTACCTACACTGAAACTTACAACTGTCTACAATTCTAGCTCCAGGGAATTT
This sequence comes from Pachyuromys duprasi, assembly GCA_028658305.1. Taxonomy (NCBI): domain Eukaryota; kingdom Metazoa; phylum Chordata; class Mammalia; order Rodentia; family Muridae; genus Pachyuromys; species Pachyuromys duprasi. The sequence continues at coordinate 14,028,732 of CM053747.1, read as the reverse complement.
GAAACACTCTTTTGGCCTTTGTAGGTGCTAGGCACACATGTGGTGTACAGACATACATGCAGGCAAAACATCCATCTGCATAAAATTAAAATAATTTAAAAATGTGTACATGTTTAGCTTCGTGACCCTTGTTTTTTATTCCCAAAATATGGGAGGCAGAGGCAAAAGGATTTCTTTGTGAGTAAGAGCAGCCTGGTTCTAGCCAGTTTCAAGCAAGCCAGGCATACACAGTGAGACCCTTTCTCAAACTATAGCAACAAAGCCTCAAAACTTGTGCATAAAATGCAGACCTAGGTACACTCACTAGTGATGACAAACATTTCATTGATGATTCCAAGGAGTCACTTCGAGCTTTAAGAAGCTTATACCTAATTGCTACCTCACCTATGCCAAGATACTTACCTCTTTTCTGATTGAAACTTTAGTGATGGACATGCTTTTTAAAAGTATAGTGTCACTGAATATGCCCCTTATCAAACAACTGATGGAGAGCAATGTAAGTTTTGTTTTCTACTTTCTCAGCTAATATAGATGTTAAATGTTAATTTTAAACCATAAGTACATTTTTTTAAAGTAAAGATTGCTGATTGTTTATTTTTATATAAAAGTTTAGGTTTGTGATTCTTTAAAGATTTTCTTTTTTT
>CM053747.1:13998325-14027588 GCA_028658305.1 Pachyuromys duprasi | reverse complement strand
GGGCTTGCTGCTAAGGGCTCTCCCCTGGAATGGAGATTTGGCACCTCCTTGTGTGCCAGGGGCTGTTCACCACGGTCTGAGATGATATTTGGGGCACACACAGTGGGTTTGGGTTGGTGTGCATCTGCTGTATGCAGGCCTGTGTGAAATGGTGCCCGAGGCTTTCTCTTTCTGGCCCGTGGACAGACACCCGAACTGGGGTTTTTGCTGGCGGATGTGTGCAGCTTTCACCCTCAGTGTGCAGTCTGGTCAAGATGGTCCCCAGAACCTCTCAGTCTGTGGTGGTTCCAGCCCGCTGCACACCCGTGGGTTGAGGCAGAACTCGGGTTCCTCCCAGACCTGCCGGCAGACTCACACCCTGACTGAGTTTTTGCTGGTGGAAGCGTTCGGCGGCCGCCTGCAGTGTGCGGACTGGTCAAAACGGTCCCCCAATCCACTCAGTCTGGGGTGGTTCTGGTGATTGATCTGAGCCTGCAGCACACCCGCGGGTTGAAGCAGAACTCAGGTGCAGTTTGAGCTCGAAGTGGGCAGTTCAGTGAAAACGGTGCCTGGTTCCTCCTGAGACTGCCTGCGAGACTGTGTGATCTAGTCTATTATGGCGGGTGCGGGGCGCCCAGCGTGTCTGCTCGTTCAGATCAGAGTTGTGCGCTGCTGGTCACCGGGAGATTTTTCCAGGTAATAACTGGGTGTCCCTAGAGTTTTCCCACTTGATTTTCTCACCGTAGGAGTTCTGCTCACCTGGCACTCACAAATGCTGGCGTTTTAGGTCCCAGAGTTCAGTCTCCTGGTTGCTGCGTTGTTTCTGCTCTCCTACTCCTCAGACACAGTATTCTCTCGTGGCAGCCATCTTGGATTCCCCATGAGTACATTTTAATAAACTCTTTTTAGTAAAAGGGACTCAAACAATAAAAACAAATGACCTTAAGTAAATTAATAAACAACAGGGATACACTCCAGTGAATAACAATAGTCTTATCTTAATGAGCTGTTCTTGTGCCCTAGAAGAATAAGTATTTCTCTTCTTACTCAGAGCCATGTTATTTTGTAAAGTTCTTTTGCTTTAGTTTAATAATGACCATTCTCCAAACAAAAGCATTTAGGTTTCCTTGCCTGACCTCAGGGGATGAGGATTGTTATGCTCAAATCACGATACCCCAAAAGACCACCACCAGGAGTTGAGTCTTTTGCAAAACACTTGAGGATTTTCATATTACAAATTATTAAAAGCTGCATCTTGGGCTCACACCCCCACCCCCAAAGCGGTGAGAGCAGAGAGCCTGGTGCTCAGGTTAATTGGGATTCCTGCCTGGCAAGCATCTATTGGTCGAAAAGCAATAGGGATGTTGCATGTTGAATTGACTGGCTATAGGAAGGTCCCCAAACCATTAATGATCTGGTGTCCTTCCCTAGGTGGATGGGCCAGTTTCCTAGCAACTTTATCTCTAGTGGGCAGAAAAAGAATGCAGGAAGGCTCGTTCTTCTCTTTAGGGTATTAAGGCTGCACACATCTCCATTTGGCTGGCCTTAGTTCAGGCTTTTAAACTTTAAAATAATAGCCAGTGATTTTTAATCCTCTGGTCTCTCAGGATATGCTCAGTCCTGATGTGACTTGATGTGCTAGAGAGGGTTGATATTGGGGGAGGGTGCTCCCCTTTTTTGGGGGGGGGAGGGAAAGGAGGAAGGGAGGCAGGGGGGACTGGGAGGAGAAGAGTGAGGGGTCACCCTTGAAAAAAATAAAAAAGCACAAACAAACAGAAAAAGTAATTAAGTTTCCAGAAGTAAAAGAACTTGCTCTTTTAGAGCCTTGTCCTTTCTGCCTTATTGGTCCACACTAGTGGCTGCCCAGGAAAGATGATTATGGGATCAGAGCTTTCCACATGTGTTCATGCTATGGTATGAGTGAAAACTTCTGAGAATTTGAGTCTGGCCATGAAGGAAACTCCTGAAGGAATCTGTCTGCGGAGAGGTTTTGGTGATTAGAATTTCAGTACTGTGGACAGAATGGAAAGTTGCAGCCTCAGAGGCTAGTTACCTTCCCTTGGGCTAAGTTCTGACCTTCCAGGAAAGCCATGCCTTGCACTCTGTGTAAGAACTAAAGTCTTGTGACAATAGATTAAAAAAAAACAATAAAAACCTTTTAGAATCTCTATTTAGCAGGTGACTAGCTTCTATGAATCCAAAAGCTAACAGTGTTATCAGGTAGCTTCTTGGGCTTATAGAAAAGCTTCCCCATCTTGATCAACTTGCCTCTTTAATGTATTCACCAATGCGTTTTTAAACTTGCCTTGACTTGTGAATTTCTCTGTTCTGTAAGCTACAAAAACTTCATGGAATTTGGACTTTGGGGTAACCTAAACCTGTGCTCCTGAGCCATGGTTCCTCACAGCGGCTTCAGAACAAATTATCTCTTGTTCCTTTAAAAAAAAAAAGCTGTGCATTTTTTTTTTTTTGCATCAACAGAAAAGGGGAAAGGAAAAGAGGACTGAACATTTTCCCTTTTTCTTTTCAGGCTGTGGTTGGCTGTAACTAGCCATAGTCATCTCTCCTGGTTTTACTTTATCTGTCAAGTGCACCTTAGAAACCCTATTCTCTCATTCGAATCACTCCCCCCCCCACACACACACCAGACACACACAAACACAGGGTTTTTAGAAACTTTTCAAGCAGTGTAATTCACAGAAGCTACCAAAATTGTACATATGAGCTGATTCTATGACACACAGCTCTAAGCCACATCTGTGTCTCCAATGTATACTGATTTTTTTTTCTTGAAATTCACTTCCATGGTTAAGGCAATAATACCATCTTCATTTAAGTGGCTATTTCCTCAGCATCTACTCAGGCTGCCACAGGCAAGGACTGTCAATAGCAGGAGGAGATCCTTTAGAGAGAGCAAGACATTTGCTGAAGTCATGTGCCTGCTCTCCTAAGAAACTAGACATTAGGAGCTACTTTCTTTGTGGCTTACCTTACAAAAGGGTGGCTTCTAGGTCTTTGTGTGGGAAGGATGTAAACAAATAAGGGGAATAGTTAAAAGCTTAAGATTTTACATCTCAAAAGAACAGGGGAGTACAATTCCAGGTCTCTAAAGTGCTGTAGAGAGAGATGCAAGGAGGGTCAAGGCTAAAGAAGAAGCCTCTGGTTGGCTCCCATCCCTGGCTTACCTGAGCTATGCTCAAGTATTTGTCGTTCTTTGAATCTTCCACCTTCTCTCTTATTTTATGTCACAGTTACACAAAATCTTTTTTTTTTGTAGTGAAGTAGAAATTGTATTCAGAACATTTCGATATCTTTTCTGTACTCTAGGATATGGAACGGAGCAATTTTAATGCTGCTTTCTAAGCCTTTTCTCAGTCCTTGACTAGAGTTTCAGCTGACACAAATTCTCCTCCAAATATCAACTCCACTAGAGTAATGGACGTTGAGATTCATGTGCTTTCCACATGGTCTTTACAAGGATTTCTGGGTGTGCCGCAGTTTCCTTCCCTGAAAATCTTTGTTCTTAATTTGTTCTTCCATCTTTTACATTACCTAATTAGTCCCACATATTTAATCAGTATTACCTTAAGTTACATTTTTGGCACGACTTTGCAAGTTTCTTACAAGTTTGTGATATTTGCTTGTTTCTTTTTTGTTATAAAAATTTTAAAGTATGTATTTTAACAGTGAATGCTGAGAATCATTGTAAGGAGAGTAATTGTATTAATATAAACAGGAAAGTATGGGTTAATGCTTTCTCAGTGACACAAAAACAATATTTGTGACTGGACAAGAAATATACATTAATTAAATATTTAATTAAGATGATAAAGGCAATAATTAAACACAGATCTATATTTTTTACTTTGTGTTACTGTCACCAATGGAAAACCCACAACTCTTCTATATGAACAAGAACTCCTGAAAAGAAGCCATCTGTGCAGAGATGGGTTGAATTTCAGTACTGTGCAGAGAAAGCCTACTTTGTGGCTGACACAGACAGCATAGAGTTTATAGATCATTTTAATATGTCACACCATAATCGTATCATTTAGAAAAATATCATCTCCTTTTTTTAGCTAAATAATAATAATAATAAAGTCATAAATGCCTAATGTTATTCTGCTCTGAATGGCCTGTTCTAGTTTGATGTCTCAGAAACACTAATAAAAGTAATTTTTAAAAGAAAAATCCATTTTAAGTTACCTGTTAATATAAGTTAAATCTTTAATAAGTAATTAACTTAAATTTGGTTAAGAAAACAAAACTATTAATGCTGTATATCTAAGATACTATATTTTCTGTCTTAGATACAGCCTCTTGAGATTTCATTTAAGATTACTTCACTAGAATTGTTTTCTAAATTTTGTAATAATAATGTTAAGATTAAAACATGTTATAAAAGGTTGTTTAAAATAAATATGGTTGTAAGTAAATTAAAGATAATATAAAAGCTATAAAAATTAGGTTTTTATGTGTTCTCATTAAATAAAGATTTTGCTTTTTGAATAGTCTGTCACTGTTAATCATAAAAAATTTTGTTACAGCGTGATGCCTACGTAAACTATGATAGCAAAACATGTTTTAATGGACAAATATTATTCTATTAGTTTTTGATTATTACTAGAATACATGATGACACCAAATAACATGCCAAACTAGATGGAGAAAAGCTCACAAGACCTCAACCCTACATAAAGTAGTAGGCAACTCAGGAAAGCTGGGAGTAGAAGTACCTTCCCCAGAGAAGAACATAGCAGGACCAAATGGTCAGCTGTGAAAATATGCATACATATAAAATTGTATGGTTTGAACAGATTATATATAGAAATATTATGTATACATATGCATATGTATAATGCAATAACAACTTTTATAAAGGCCATAAATTTGAAGGAGACTGGTAAGAGCATGTGGGAGGGTTTGGAGGGAGAAAAGGGAAGTAAGAAATAGTATAAATAAGTCGTAATCCCAAAAAATGGTTTATTAGATAAACAAATAATATTTTATGTTATAAAATACTTAAGTACAATAACTGAAATTTGAAATTATAGAGTCTTCTTCAAAGGATGAAAGAAAATGATTCCCTAAGCTACAAGAAAAAGTACATAACATGTAAGACTGCATGCATGATCAGGATTGTATCCAGGTATTTCTTTCTCATTGGCAGAGGCAGTGAACTTTCCCCATCATCTGATAGCACATTCATATAGACTTCAGAAATATAGGATGTACTTATTTCTCTGACTTTCAAGTGCCCTGAGCAACTAAGCATTCCACTAAGTTCTATGTTTCTTAAGTTTTATAATTAAAAGTTAAACTTAAAAATTTTATTTTTAAATTATTTTCAAATTATAAAAGTTTTATAATTAGAAGTTAAACTTAAAAAAACTTAAAAAATTAGAACAATTTTTAACTTGTTTAATATATTTAATATTCCACTCAGTAAAATTTAAGTGATAAAATAAAACTAACCTTGGTTTTAATAAAGTTACAAATGAAGATATATTCTTTCATCTGATCATGCTTTTTTTATTATGACTGCTTATCTTCAGCCTTTATCTTCTTTAAAATATTAAATATCAATTTATTAAAAGTATGTAAGGCACTCAAAAGCTACAAGGATATAAATTTTACTTTTTTATTGAAAATAGATTCTTCTGTCATATAATACATTCAGACCACTGTTTCACCTCTCTCTACTTCTCCTAGCTTCCTTACTGTCCCCTCCCTCTTGAGCCTTCTCCCTCCAGATCTTCTCCTTTTCCTCTTTAGGAAAAAATAAAAATAAAAACAGGCCTCTAAGAGACAACAACCAAAAGGGAGAAAATACAATACAGTAATGGAAGGCAAAAGCATATCATATCAAGACTGACATGGCAATCCAATAGAAGGAAAAGAGTCTCAAGAGCAGGCAAAAGAGTGGGAAAAACACCCATTCCCACTGTTAGGAATCCCACAAGAACACAAAGTTAACAGCCACAACATAGACAAAGAGGACCCGGTGCAGACCCATGCAGGCCCTGCACTTGCCTGCTCAGTCTCTGTGAGCCCACCTGAGTTCTGCTTAGTTGATCCAGGGGGCCATGTTCTCCAGGTATCCTCCATCCCCTCTGACCTCTACAATCTTTCATCTCCATCTCCGTCTTCCAGTCTTCCATGGGGTTCCCCATCTCTGAGGGGAGAGACATGACAGAGACCTCTAATTTAGACTCTCTCTGCATAATGTTTGACTATGGATCTCTGCATCTGCTCCTGTCTGCTACCAGAGTCAATTAAATTCGTTTTGTCTTGTTTATTTTGTTTGTTTGTTTGCCAATCATGCTTACTTCTACCATAGGTCTCCATGATATACAGTCTCTGGTTTCTGACCATTCAGGCAGTGATGGGCATGGGTTCCCTCCTGTGTGGGCTTCAAGTTAAACCAGTTGGTTGGCCACAGGTGCACATGTGTCTCTACCTGCCCCCAGTAAAACCACATAATTTATTCCAGGGAGGTCCATACACCTCCACACCTACCCTTGAGTCCCCCTCTTTAACTCTTGGTATGTCTATTATACCTTGATTATCATTTGCTTAACCACTAATATCCACTTATTAGTAAATACATATCACATCTGTCTTTCTGTGTCTGGGTTACCTCACTCAGGTATGTATATATGTATATATATACATGTATATATATATTTGCTAGCTGCATCCATTTGCATGCAAATTTCATGATGTCATTTTTCAACAGCTGAGTGATACTCCATTGTGTAAATGTTGTTTTGAATTTTATTTCCCTGAAGTTAAGTATTTCTTTAAGTGCTTCTTGGCCATTTGAGATACCTCTGTTGAAAATTCTGTTTAGTTATTTTTAAATAACTAAATAAGGCCCGTTTTAAAATTGGGTTATTTTGATTATTGCTGTTTGATTTCTTGAGTTCATTATATATTTTGGATATTAGCCCTTTGACAGATATAGAATTGGTAAAGATATTTTCTCAATCTGTAGACCATCTTTTCATTCTACTGACAGTGCCCTTTGACTTACAGAAGCTTTTCAAGTTTTAAAAGGTCCTATTTATTAGTTGTTGATCTTAGAGCCTGAGCTGTTGGTATTTTGTTCAGGAAATTGTCTCCTGTGCCAATGAGTTCAAGGCTCTTTCACATTTTCTCTTCTAATAGATTTCAGTGTATCTGCTGTGATTCCTTGTTATTGAGTAATCTGAAAATATTTTCATGTGGCATGAGACTAGCACATTACAGATTGATGTCCTTGCATTGTCTTAGCTTATTGGATGCATTATTTTTCCATTCACTAAAGAATTAATGGCTTTTCAGTGCCAGAAATTTACATTCGTTTGGGGTAATAGAAATCTTTATTCTACCCACATTAGTTGTAATTTTAAAAGATCATCTCAAAAGTTATATTGCTAACAGGAGAGGATTACACTTATCTGTGGGGATAAGACAAATATTTGAGTGTATTTAGAGATTATATTGGTTTAATAAAGTGGCAGTTGTAGGTTCTTCTCCAAAATCAGTAACTTCACTAGGCCTGAGTAGTTGGCTTGATACTCAGTACTAGGCATGCTTTTCTTCATGTTCAATAGTTCTTATCTCCAGTTAGAGAGCTGTTAAAGTATAACAATAGACAACTCAAAGTGGACAAGGGAGACCATAAATTTCAATCCTATATGAAGTATAGTCAACTAAGAATTGCTGAGAGAGGGAGAAAGAGTCTAACCCAGGGTAAAGCACATGAATTGATAAATGATCAGTCCTGAGAACATACGCTCATGTGGAGGACACAATCTTATGGAATAAGATGCCACATATTTCATGTCCTTTGAACAATTCAGATGTGAAAGATTTTGTAAGCATCATGTTTGTAAAGTAAATGCGATTAGTTAAAAAGAGATGCTGGAATGGACCCCAAATCCAATGTGACCGTTGTCCTAAGTAGACATGAGACAGAGATACAGAAAAAAACATAAGGACAGTGCAACAAGGAAATCAGACAAAGTGCGGAACCCTGAGGCAATCATGATTGCCTAGAACACTGAAACTTAGAAAGTACAGTACGGGACTCTCTTCTAAATTCAGTAGATTTGATGACACTTTCATCTTCAGCTTCTCCCTCCAGAACAATCAGAGTGTTCCTGCTATTTAAGTAATTCATTTTATCTGTAGTAACTTTAGAAAATCAGCACAGCAACAATTTCCATAAAATTTGGCAATTTTCTTCCCTCCTATGGGCTTTTGGATATCTCTAATGAATGTATCATTTCTATAGATTCATTCCATTGCTATGGTTACAATTATCTCTCATTTTTGAGAGTATGATTAAAATATTTCTTTCTTCCCTATCCTCCCTCTTTATACCTCTCCTTCAAATTCATGGTCTCTTTCTTCACTAACTGTTATTGCATGCATATATGTAAAAATATATACATGTATGCATTCCTAACTATAGCCTTCACCATCTATATAACGGTACTTGCATGTATGTTTTCAGGGATGATCATTTGGCACTGAGTTTGTATAGGGTTGAGACCTTGTGGGATTTTCATTTTCTACTTTGTCATGTCGATTGGTATCATCCTTGTTTAGCTCATGTTTGGGAAGTCATGTTGTTGAGAATTTATGGGCATAGCTTCTGACATTACCATGATTTATTTTAAAGAAATTTTCTTCAAAGTTTGCATGATGTAGATGAATAGTTTATTCATATGTAGAAAGAGGACACAGACAATTAAAGGATAAACAAATACATCATGAATTTAGCAACTTGCTTTCTCTATTTTCCCCTCTCATTGTTCTTCCCTTTATCAAAATAAAGATTGTCCTCAAAGTGATGATAGCCTGTTCTTATAAGACCATGTACTGCTGGCAGGAGTGCAGTTTGGCACCTTTCTGGATACTAAATAGACACTTTTGCTAAAACAAATCAAGCATCCATATCTGCTTAGGAACTAGCCTAAGGAAACCATCAGAGAAATGAACATAGGCATCTGGACAAGAATCCTCTTTGTAGCTTAATTTATAACAATGAAACATTGGGAACAATCTAAATACTTACAGTGAAAGAATGGTTAAATTGTGAATAAAAATTCTTTGGATTACCATGCAATTATTAATATAATTCTTTCAAAATATCTAAGCATGCGTGACCATAATTAAAAAGCAAGATGGATATGGGGGTACCCTCATGTAATTCAATGACTTAGAAGACTAACACAAGAGCATCAATCACATCTTCAAGATAAACCTGGGTAACATAGTAAGACTCTGTTTCAAAGAAATCCAACATAAAATTTTGTATGTAAATAAGTGAAAGCAGTATAAAGCAAAAAGCTTGTTATTCTTTAAATTATGTTGTTTCGAATATATCGTGTTATACTTAACGTAAAACTAATTGTTGAATACTTATCTAGCAAGTTGGTATAAAAGTGCCAACTGAATATATTTGTGAAATTAGGTTAGTTCATACCTTGAGAAGATGGAAAAGAATTTCTTGTCTAGAAGTGAGACATGAAAGCCAACTTTGGCTCAGAACAATCCACCTACACAGATTAGGATTGGTGAAATAACATCATCATGGAAGCATTCATATGAACAAGATGTTGAGCAAAAGAGCTTTATGAGTTAGACCTAAAATCCCATGCATTGGTACTTAAAACTGTTACTGTTTAATTAAAAAATTAAGGCCTGACTTAATAATCAAATACAATTAAAAAATATAAGGCCTGACTGCTATGTTTAAATGAATCTGTTATCCCCCTCATAAGGGTCAAATATAGAAACTGATTTGCAAGTTCCAATTAAAGAATCAATTTCATCATGTGTTTTACACTAAAGTATATGTGTTGCTAGAGAAGCAAAAATACCTGGAACTTACAAAAGAGCTTTAAAATTTCAGTGTCTTGTGCTTGTAGGTTGTATCTTTTCCCTTTGAAGAAATAGCATTTTATAGCCATGAGTATTTTAATGTGTGTACCACTAGACAAACCATATCTCTTTAGGACTTAGACCATCATCTCATACTACTGACTGGTCCATCCTTGACAGAGTGAACTTATCTAGAAATCTGTATTTAATTAGTGTTTTCAGCACCTGGTTCTAATATTAATCAGGATTTCACTGGGTAATTTAAGACTGGATAAAGTGGTGGCCTTTACTTAATGAGTCTTAATTCCAGAAGTTCATTATTATTAATACACTTAACCAGAAGGCACATATGGAGTCAGAGTGAATACAAGTAGAAATGAGAGCCAACAAAGACGCTCTGTACATTGGCCTTGAAAGTTGATTAAGGTGCTATGGCTGGAATTGGTCCACCCAGATACTATACATGCACTAGAATGATGGTTCTTCTTTACATCCCTTTCTTTCCAACTTTGAGCCTGAATAGCTATGGCTTCAATGCATAGCCTATTATTCTCTGTTGGAAGGAAATTTTCTTTCTGGTTTCAAAGGTGCATTTCACTGCTGAGTGAAATTATACTCAGAGAAGAAGACTTAGTTGGTCATTCCCAAGAAGTTCCTGCAACTTGACCTGATATAGATGGTGAGATCATGGGCTTTGAGGACAGGATGTCAGGAATTGTGGCCCATAGGAACAAGTGGAAGGTTGGAATACTTTTTGCATGTGGGAGGGTTGTGAGTCACCAGGAACTGAAGTGTTAACTAGCTGACAGCATCTGTGAAAGTTGACAATCACTCACATCTTTGTGTTCACGCTTTTGGGATTCTGGTTCTGAGATATGGGGAGCTTTATGCATAGAATAGGAACAGTGTCTATGAGTAAAGACTGTCTACCAATTGACATCCACAAGGACATGAACATCTAAGATTCCAAGCACCTTGATCAAAATGTCAATGTTCTTGAAGAAGCTGGAACCAGATTTCCCCTAGCACTCTTCAGATAAAAGCCTAAACTTGTCAAGGCTTGCTATGAGACCTTGTGAAAACACCGACCAATTATCAATTTTCGCCCTATACAATCAACTGTAAAGGGATAATTTGGGTGGTTATGCAATCAAATTAGTGATAATTTGCATAGGTGCAATAGAAAACCCAATGTAAATCTATTGGAAAGAACTTGACAGGTATTAATGGCATAAATCCTGGTGTAAGATGAAATTAATTTGAAATTCAGTATATTAATAAAGTAATAAATTCCTCTTCATCATCGAAATATATAGAAAAATTGCTAAAAGTACTGTAAGCAGGGGATGGAGAGATGATTCAGTGATTAAGAATCCTTGCTGCTCTATCATGAAGACTAGAGTTTGGATCTCATCAGCTATGCCAGGTCCAGCACAAATGCCTATAACTCTAGCTCCAAGGACACCCTTTTCAGGCCCCCACAGACACCCATATACATACATGCACATACACTCACACAGGCATACACATACAATTAATTTTTTTAAAGCTAGAAATAGTTGTCTATAGAGATCAGAACCTGGATGATAGAAAGGCCTGGACATTGATAAGGTATTTATTATTATTTGACTTTCACATGTTTGTATGTGTACACATATCACATTAACAAAGTGTTAATAGAAAAATCTCTTAGAATTGTGGATGATTTTTGTTTTTGTTTTTCTTCATTTTTGGAACTGTTTTTAATTTTCAAGATTTTGAAACTGCAATTGCCAGAGAGGGTATTTTTTGACATCATAGCCATGAGAGTTGATACTATATATCACTTTGAGATACATGAGGCCATTAAAAAAAGGGAAGAAATGTTTATTTTGGTTCACAGTTACCAAGGTTTCATTCCATGGGCTCTTGGCTCCATCCCCTTTGGGCCAGTGTTAATACAGAGCATCAATGCATAGAGCTGCTTAGCTCAGGGTTGCCAGGCAGGAGGAAGGAGAGGAAGAGGGAATGAAAGAAAATAAAGTACAAGGTAGGCTTCTAGAAACCTGCCTCCTCTCCACTCCTGCTAAAGTTTCCTCTACATCCCCAAAGCGAGTTGAACAGTGCATTGCTTACTGAGTCAGTTTATCAGTGAGAAGAGAAGGGCTGGAGAGATGGCTCAGAAGTTAAGAGCACTGCCTGCGTTTCCAGAGGTCCTGAGTTCAATTCCCAGCAACCACATGGTGGCTCACAACCACCTATAATGGGATTTGACGCCCACTATTCTTATGAAGACATACATGCAAATAGAGTGCTCATATGTATAAATAAAATAAAAACAATGAGGGCAGAGGCCCTCATGAGCTACTCACTTCTTACCTATAATCACTGTTTCACAGAAGACCAAGACAGCAACAGTTTAACTTTGAGGAGAAATTCAGATTCTAGCCACAACAGTAATTTTCATTTCTGTACTAGAAAATACACACATATTTTGTTCCTAACATATTTGCATTTTAGAATGGCTTATGATGTGATGCAGTACCTAATGGACTCAACATTGCTAACATTCAGCTAATACTGAACAATTACTCAAAAATAGCATTTTTATTTGAAGCACTCTCACATCCAGTTCAATCTTAAAGTAAATTTTATTTCTTTGCTTTACTTCTTTAAGCCATTTCGCATTGTCTTTCTAACGTTTGGCTGTTAGTATTGATGTCAGTATGAGCACTTGAGTTTACATGAGGAAAGATATGACTAGAAGAAGGAGCAGCTAGAGAAATCAGTTGAGAAGAGACCCCAGTATGGAGTAGTAGTCTGAAATTCCAGATATTGTTTTGTTTCTGTGACTTGCTGTTTCAGGAATTATATTATCAACACATTGCATTCTGTTTTTAGTAATGAACTTTACTATGTAAAATAACTGAAAATCACAGCCATCCTACATTATGATGCTTGTGCTGCCACATTGCCGTATAAACTGCATACTCAACCCAACAAAACATTCCCAGGCAATTCATCGTCCAAATATTTCTATCTCATATCCATTAATAATGGTGATTTTTTATAGCAGTCTGCAAACTGGCAAACAACCAAGAGTACTAAATGCATTTTTTCTTACTTTTAATTTCATTTCATTTCTTTTTTATGAGATTGGTTTATGTTATTTGATTTCTCATTAAATTTTATATTTGTGAGTTTATTTTATGATTTCTCTGATATGCCAAGACTCCCTAGCTGCAAATGATTGTAAAAGATGGATAACCTTGCAAAGACAGTTTATCTCACTAAAAAAAAAAGTTCCTATACTTTCCCTCAAACAGCATTTTGGTATATTCATTATTTGAAGACTAGCCTTTGCATCTATATGTTTTAAGTTTTGTTTGACTTCTTTTACACTCATCCTTCATGTCATCTATGAACCAGCAAAAACTGTAGATTCATCAGGGCTTTTCATTTTAAATTTTAACATTATGGCTAGGACTTGTAAGTGAAACTTAGCTGCAGAATGGTGAAACTAGGAGGGACCCCCCAAACTACTGTTCTTCTTTTAAAAAAAAGATGTATGATAATATTAACTCCCTATTCTTCACAGGTCTGCTGTGAGAGTGATTAGTCTTGGTGACATGGGTGAGTCCTGAGCTCCATGCAGTGGCTATAGTTTTCATTCTTTCTAGACCACTCAGGAGCAAAATGCTCCATAGTGACCAAGTAGGCTTTATCCCAGGCATGTATGGGTGGTTCAACATACAGAAATCCATCAATGTGATCCACGATATAAACAAGCTAAAAGAAAAAAAAAAAGACATGATCCTCTCCTTAAATGTTAAAAAAGCATTTGACAGAATCCAATACCAATTCATGCTTAAAATTTTGGAGAGAGTGGGATACAAGACACCTACCTAAACATAGTAAAAGCAATATACAACAAGTCTATAGTCAACATCAAACAAAATGGAGAGAAAGTTAAATCAATCTCACTGAAATCAGGGACAAGCCCAGGCAGCCTACTCTCTCTGGATCTCTTCAATAGAGTACTGGATAATCCCAACTAGAGCAATAACACAGCTAAAGGGGATAAATGGGATACAAATTGGAAAGGAAGAAGTCAAAGTGTCACTAGTCTCAGATGATATGATAATACATGAATTACCCCAAAATTCAGAGAACTCCTTCAGCTGATAAACACCTTCAGCAAAGTGGGGCTGAATACAAAAGTAACTAAAAAAAATCAGTAGCCTTCCTGTAGACAAATGGGCTGAGAACAAAATTAGAAAAACAACACCTGTTAAGTAGCCACTAATAACATAAAGAATCTTGGAGTATCTTTAACCAAGCAAGTGAAAGACTTGTATAAAAAAATGTTCACCTCTCTGAACTAAGAAATTGAAAAGGATATCAGAAGATGGAAAGACCTTCCATGCTCATGGATCGGTAAGACTGACATCATGAAAATGCTCATCCTAACAAAAACAATCTACAGATTCAACGCTATCACCATCAAATTACTAACAAAATTCTTTATATACCTTGAAAGAACAATTCTCAACTTCATATGGAATAACAAAAAAACCAGAAGAACTAAAACCATCCTGTACAATAAAAGAACTTTTGGAAGTATCTCCAGCCCTGATCTCAAATTGTACTATAGAGCAACAGTAATAAAAACTGCATGGTACTGGCATAGAAACAGACTAGAGGGTAAATGAAATCCAATTGAAGACCCAGAAATAAACCCACACACCTATGTACATCTGATTTTTGATAAGGAAGCCCAAACCATAAAATGGAAGAAAGACACCATCTTCAACAAATGGTGCTGGTCTAACTGGATGTTTACATGTAGAAAAATGAAAATAGATCCATACTCATGACCCTACACAAAGATCAAGTCCACGTTGATCAAAGACTTCATCATATATACCAGATATACTAAATCTATTAGAAGAAAAAGGCTCCTTTGAGCTTTGAAAACATTGGCACAGGAGAAATTAAACACCAGCAAACCAAATAATCCATTTTAAAGTGGGGTACAGTGCTAAACAGAGAATTCTCAACAGTGGAGAAACGCCTAAATAAATGTTCATCACAAAAATGCAAACCTAAGCCATTCTGATATTCTATCTCACATCCATCAGAGTGGCTAAGATCAAAAACTCAAGTGACAACACATGCTGGAGAGGATGTGGAGAAAGGGGAACCTTCCTCCATTGCTCATAGGAATGTAAACTTGTACAACCACTTTGGAAATAAATCTATTGTTTTCTCAGAAAACTGGGAATAGTGTTATCTTAAGACCCAACTATACCCCTCCTGGCCATATACCTGAAAGATGCTCAACCATACAATAAGGACATTTGCTCAACTATGTTTATAGCAGCTTTATTCATATTAGCCAGAATCTGGAAACAACCTAGATGTCCCTCAACCAAAGAATGGATACAGAAATTATCGAACATTTATATGATGGAATACTACTCAACTATTAAGAAAAAGGAAATCATGAAATTTACAGGTAAATTGATCAATCTAGAAAAAAATCATCTTGAGTGAGGTAACCCAGAAGCAGAAAGACTGTATGGAATACACTCACTTGTAAGTGGATATTAGCCATGTAATATAGTATACTAAAATCTATAGACCTAAGAAGCTAAAAAACAGAGAGGAACCCAGGAAAGATGCTTAAATCTCATTCAAAAGAGGAAAAAGGATAGACACTAGAAGCTGTAGAAGAGAAGGAACAGGATGGGAGGCTAACATAGATGTCCTCTAAAAGACTCTACCCTGCAGAGGATGGAAGCAGATGCAGAGACTCACAGTCAAACTTTGGGCAGAGAACAGGACTCTTATAGAAGAAGGGGGATATAGAATGATCCAGAGGGCACAGGAGCCCCACAAAGAGACCAACAAAGCCAAAAGAGGTGGGCCCAGGGTGGACTGCAGAGACTGATGCATCAACCAAAGAGCTTACATAGAAAGGACCAAGAACTCCTGCTCAGATGTAGACCATAGACATCTCAGTCTCCATGTGGGTTACCTAGTAAGGGGAGAAAACAGAGTCTCTGACAGGAAGTCAGTTGCATGCTCCTTGGTCACTTCTCCATGTGGGGTAACCTAGACAGCCTACAGAGGGAGAGGATCCAGGCAGGCCTAAAGAGACCTGGCAGGCAAACATCAGACAGTAGGGGAGGAGGACTTTCCCTATCAGTGGACTATGGGAGAAGAATAGGGAAGTAAGAGTGGCACTGGAAGGAGATGAGGGAGGGGGCTACAACTGGGTTACAAAGTGAAAATTATAAAATTAATAATAATAATAATAATAATAATAATAATAATAATAGGGAAACAAAGATATTGAGAAACAGGTAAGCCAAAAAAAACGAAGAAAATATATCTCTTAAAGATATATCTCTTAAAGAAAACACAAATAGTTGAAGGAAATGGATAAAATTGTTCAAGACCTGAAAATAGAAATAGAAACAATAAAGAAAACATACTGGGGGAATTCTGGATATAAAAAAAAAATCTAGGTAAGTGAACAAGAACTGCAGACACAAGCATCACTAACAGAATACAAGAGATGGATAAGGGATTTTCAGGCACTGAAGACATGATAGAAGAAAGAGACAATCAAACAACATGTTAAATCAAAAAAGTTCCTGACACAGAACATCAGGAAATCTGGGACAGTATAAAAAAGGGCAAACCTAACAATAATAAGGATAGAATAAAGAGAAGAATCTCAGCTCAAAGATCCAGAAAATATTTTTTAAAAATCATGGAAGTAAAATTTTCTAATCTAAAGAAGAAGATGCCTATACAATATAAGATAACAGAATACCAACTATGTTGGACCAGAAAAGGAAGTTCTTTTGCCACATAATAATCAAAAGACTAAACACATAAAACAAACAATATTAGAATCTGCAAGGGAAAAACAACTAAGTAACATATAAAGACAAAGCTATTATAATTACATGTGACTTCACAAGGGAGATGCTAAAAGCCAGAAAGGCTTGGGCAGATGTATTGCACATTTTATGAGACCACAGATGCCAGCCCAGACACCTATACCCAGCAAAGCTTTCAATCACCATAGGTGGGCAAAACAAAATATTCTACAACAAAGTCAAATTTAAATAATATCTATCCACAAATCCAGCCTTACAGGAGGTAGTAGATGGAAAACTACACCAATGAAAACACAGGAAATAAATAATCTCACACCAGCAACACCAAAAGAAGGAAAGTGTGCACACAACACCATCAGCAACAACAAAAATAACAGGAAATACCAATCATTGGTCACTAATGTCTCTAGATATAAATGGACTCAATTCCCCCAGTAAGAAGACATGGACTAACAAAATGAATGTGAAAACAGAATACATCCTCTGCTGCATACAAGAAGCACACCTCAGCACCAATGACAGATATTACCTCAGAGTAAAGCATTTGAAAAGGCTTTTCCAAGCAAAATTATCACAAGAAACAAGTTTTGTAGCCATTTTTAATATCTAACGAAATAGATTTCAAACTAAGCTTGATAAAAAGAGATGGTAGACAGTTCATACTCATAAAAAATTCACCAAGATGATCTTTTAATGCTTAACAAGTATACCCTGAATGCAAGGTCGCCCACATTTGTAAAAGAAACATTACTAAAGTTTTAATCACACATTAACACTCACACATTGATCATGGGGAACTGCAACATCTTACTCTCACCAAAGGTCATATCATCCAGACAAAAAATAAACGGAGAAATAGTGCAGCTAACTGATGTTATAAACTAAATGGTTCCAACAGATATCTGTAGAACATTTCACCCAAAATCAAAAGATAATACCTTTTTTTTTTCTGTCAAGAGAGAAACAAAGAAAAAAAACTAAGGACTTTTTACAATTCAATGAAAATGAATACAGAACATACCTAAACTTATGCGGCATAATGAAAGCAATGCTAAGAGGAGAGTTCATAGTAGTATGTGCCTTTGCAAGGAAATTGGAGATTTCCCATAATAGCAACTTAGCTTGAGTGATCTAGAACAGAAAGAAGCAAGCACAGCCAAGGGAGTAGACAGCAGGAAGTAATGAAATCGAGGGCTGAAATCACGAAAATAGAAACAAGGAGAAAAATACAAAAAATTAATGAAACAAAGAATTGGTTCTTTGAGAAAAAAAATCAACACATCATTATCTAACCTAATTAATGACACAGAGAATATCCAAATTAACTAATTCAGAAAGGAAAAGGGGGACATAACAACAGACTCAGAAGAAATTTAAAAAATCGTTAGGTTATGCTTTAAAAACCTCTACTCCACAAAACTGGAAAATCTAAAAGAAACAGATAATTTTCTTTTTTTATTAATTACAGTTTATTTACTTTGTATCGCAGTTGTATCCCCCTCCCTCACTCCCTCCCAATCCCACTCTCCGACCCTCCCCAAGTCCACTGATAGGAGAGGTCCTCCTCCTAACCTTCCCTCTGACCCTAGCCTATCAGGTCTCATCAGGACTGGCTGCATTGTCTTCTTCTGTGGCTTGGTAAGGCTGCTCCCTGATCAGGGTTAGGTGATCAGAGAGCTAGCCACTGAGTTTGTGTCAGAGACAGCCCCTGTTCCCATTACTAGGGAACTTGCTTGGAGACTGAGCTGCCATGGGCTGCATCTGTGCAGGGTTATCTCCATACATGGTCCTTGATTGGAGTATCAGTTTCAGAAAAGACCTCTGGGCCCAGGTTCTTTGATTCTGTTACTCTCCTTGTAGAGCTCCTGTCCCCTCCAGGTCTTCCTATCTCCCCTTCTTTCATAAGATCCCCTGCACTCTGCCCAGTGTTTTGCTGAGTCTCAGCACCTGTTTTGATACCCTGCTCTGAAGAGTCTTTCAGAGGCCCTCTGTGGTAGACTCCTGTCCTGATTCCTGTTTTTTCTCTCTTCTAATGCCCATCCGTTTGCCTTTCTGAATGAGGATTGATCATCTTACCCAGGCTCCTCCTTCTTGCTTAGCTTCTTTAGGTGTACATATTTTAATATGTTTATCCTGTATTGTATGTTAATATCCACTTATAAATGAGCATATACCATATGTGTCTTTCTGTTTCTGGGATAACTCACTCAAGATGATCTTTTCTAGATCCCACCATTTGCTTGCAAATTTCACGATTTCCTTGTTTTTAATTGCTGAGTAGTATTCCATTGTGTAAAAGTACCACAATTTCTGTATCCATTCCTCAGTTGAGGGACATTGTGTTGTTTCCAGGTTGTGGCTATTACAAATAAAGCTGCTACAAACATGGTTGAACAAATGTTCTTGTTGTGTACTTAAGCATATTTTGAGCCTAGGAGTTGTATAGCTGGATCTTGAGTCAGCACTATTCCTAATCATTTGAGAAAGCTCCAGATTGATTTCCAAAATGGTTGCACAAGTTTACATTCCCACCAGCAATGGAGGAGGGCTTCCCTTTCTCCTTGATAGGTACCACTTACTAAAGCAGGATCAGATATAAATTTAAACAGACTTATATTCCCAAGTGAAATAGAAATCTCCAAGTCATTAGAATTCTCCAAACCAAAAGCAGCCCATAATCAACTGATTTTAGTGCAGAATTCTGCCAGACTTTCAAAAAAGAACTAACACTAATACTGTTCAAATTATTCTACAAAATAGGAACAGAAGGATAATTGTCAAGTTCATTTTACAAGGACACAGTTACTCTAATATCACAAACCACATAATTACTCAACATAGGACAGGAATTGTAGACCAATATTCATTATGAAGATAGATGCAAAAATACTTAATAAAATACTTGCAAACCAAATCCAAGAACAACTCAAAAAGATCACTCACACTGGCTACATAGGCTTCATCCTAGATATGCAGGAATGGTATGTATCAAATTTAATCAATTTAATCCACCATATGTATAGAAAGCTGAAAGAAAAAAAAACATGAACATCTCATTAGATGTCAAAAAAAAAAAAACCCTTTGACAAAATCTAGCACCCCTTCATGATAAAAGTCTTTGAGAATGTAAGGACACAAGAAACATACCTGAACATAATAAAAAGTCTTTACAGCAAGCCTATAACCAACACCAAATTCAATGGAGAAAAGCTCAAAACAACTCCGCTAAAATCAGGAACAAGACAGGACTGTCTGCTCTCTTCATATGTATTTAATATAGTACTTGAAGTTCTAGCTAGAGTAATAAGATCAAGAGGATATAAACAGGAAAAAAGAAGCTAAAGTATTGCTATATGTTGATGATATGAGAGTATACATTCGCAATCCTAAAAATTGTACAAGGGACCTACAGATAATCACCTTCAGTGAAGTTGCTGGTTACAAGAGTAGATAAAAACAAAAAATAGTAACCCTTATATTTAAAAGTGACAAATGAACTGAGAATGAAATCAGGGAAACACCACCTTTTACAATAGCCATAGGGAATATGAAATATCTTAAGGTGACTCTAACCAAGCAAGTAAAAACTTGTATGATAAAAATTTCAAGTATTTGAAGAAGAAATTTGAAGAAGATATGAGAAGTTGGGAAGGCCTCCCATGTTCATGAATGAGTAGGATTACCATATTAAAAATGCCCATCCTACTAAAAGCAATCTATAGATTCAAGGGTATATCTATAAAAATTTCAAGACAATTCTTATAGACCTTGAAAGGAAAATACTCAACTTTATATGAACAACAGCAACGACACAGTACAGTTAAAACAATCCTGAACAATAAAAGAGCTTCCAGAAGTATAAATACCCCTGATTTCAAAACATAAAAACAAACATGTTGATAAATGGAATTGAATGGAATACCTAGATATAAAACCATCACCTATAGACACCTGAGCTTTGATAAAGAAGCTACAAAGACACAATGGACAAAAAGACAGCATCTTTAACAAATTATGCTGGTTAAATTGGACGTGTGTATGTACAAGAATGGAAGTAGATCCATAATTATCACCTACACAAAAGTCAAGTCCAAGGCGATCAAAGACCTCACCATAAAAGCAAACACACATAGAAGAGAGTGAGGGAACAGCCTTGAATACACTGGCACAGGAGAGAACATTCTGAAAAGAACACCAATAGCACATACACCCTGATCAGGGATTAATAAATAGGACCCCATGACACCAAAAAGCTTGTGTAAGACAAATGACACCATCAGTTGAACAAAGAGGCAGCTTACAGAATGAGGAAATGTTTTCACCAACTCTACATCCTACATAGGGATAATATCCAGAATACATATAAACATAAGACTCAAGAAACTAGATCAAAAACAAAGCTCTAATAATCCAATTAAAAATGGGAGTACAAATCTAAACAGAATTCTCAACAGAGGAATGTCTGAGAAATGTTTAAAAATCCCCCCCCCCCCCAGGAGGAAGCAGCCCTACCAGGCCACAGAGGAAGACAATACAGCCACTCCTGATGAGACCTAATAGACTAGGATCAGAAGGAAGGAAAAGAAGACCTCCCCTATCAGTGGACTTGGGGAGGGGCATATACAGAGAAGGAGGGGAAGGGAAGGGCTGGGAGGGGAGGAGGAGGGAGCTAAAGGGAGCGTACAAAGTGAATAAAGTGTAATTAACCAAAAAAATATTCAACAACAGTAAAGGAAATGTTCAACAATCCTAGCTAGCAGGGAAATGCAAATTTAAGCTACTCTGATATTCCATCTTACACCTGTCAGAATGGTAAGCTCAGTAACACAACTGACAGCTCATGCTGGCGAGAATGTGGAGGAAGGGGCGCACTCTTCTATTGCTGGTGGGAGTGCAAAGTTGTACAACCACTATCAAAATCTTCTTGAGAAAACTGAAACTCAATCTACCTTAAGACCCAGCTATACCGCTCATGGGCATATACCCAAGGGATATTCCATCCTATCACAAGGGCACTTGCTCAAAAGTGTTCATTGCTGCTTTATTGATAATAGCTGGGGATTGGAAACAACCTAGGAAATAAAATGGAAAATGGATAAGAAAAATGTGGTATATGTATACAAATGGAGTATTACTCAGCTGTTAAAAAATGACATCTTAAAATTTGTATACAAATGAATGCAGCTAGCAAAAAAAAAAATCATCCTGAGATAACTCAGATCTGGAAAGAAAAATTTGGTATGTACTCACTTTTAAATGGCTAGTCTCTATTACATAAATGACAAACACCTATAATGAATAGACCCAGAATGAGTAAGTGAGCAGGAAGGATCTAAGAGGATGCAATGATCTCCCCGGGGATGAGAAATATAATAGATTCTATAGGTAGAATAGGAGTGGGTGGGGATGGCAATGGGAGGGAATAGGTGATGGGGAACCCCTGAAGAGAGAGAATCTCAGAGCTAACTGGAATTGAAGGGTGTTTTGGAAACCTGGTGTAATGAAAATGCCAGGACTCTATAAGCGTGACTTTAGCGAGAACTCTTTCTTTTTCCCATTAATTAATTTATTTACTTTACAGCCTGATCACAGTTCACAGTTCCCTCCCGCTTCTCCTTCCAGTCTCACCCTCACAATCCCTCCCCCATTCCCTCTTCACCTTTTCTGAGACTGGGAAGACCTTCATGGGTACCAATCCATCCTGGCACATCAAGTCACAGCAGGACTAAGCACATCTTCTGCTATTGGGGCCAGGCAAGGCAGTCAAGCTAAGGGGAAGAGATCCAAAGGCAGGCAAGAGTCAGAGACAGCTCTTACTCTTGACACCAACATCCAATATGAAATTCCCAAACATAAGAATAAGAGGAATAGAAGGAAAGGACTCTTGGCTCCAAGGCCCAGAAAATATTTTCAACAAAATCATAGAAGAAAACTTCTGCAACATAAAGAAAAAGATGCCTATAAACATTTAAAAAACCTATAAGAAAACTTCTGCAACCTAAAGAAAGAGATGCTTATTAACAAACAAGAAGCTTACAGAACCCCAAATAGATTGGACCAGAAAAGAAAATCTTCCTGCCACCTAATAATCAAAACACTAAATGTATAGAATAAAGAAAGAATATTAAAAGCAGCAAGGAAAAATGACAAGTAAAATATAAAGACAGACTTGTCAGAATTATATACAACTTCTCAACAGAGACTTGAAAAGCCAGCTATTAGCCAGACTACTACACTCAGTAAAACATTTAATCACCATAGATGGAGAAAAGAAGATATTCAATGACAAAACCAAATTTAAACAATATCTATCCTCAAATCAAGCTCTACAGAAGATACTAGAATGAAAACTCCAATTCCCCCAAACACAAAACCTACACTAGCAAAACCAAAAGAAGGGAAGCTCATGGGAGCTTGACCCACACGCACGCACGCACGCACGCACGCACGCACGCACGCACGCACGCACACACACAGAGACCACGACCACCAACATCAAAATAACAAGAACTATCAATCAGTAGTCATTAATATTTCTCAACATAAATGGACTCAATTTCCCAATAAAAAGAGACAGGCTAACAGAGTGGATTTGAAAACAGGATACATCATTCTGTTCCATATAAGAAACACATCTCAGAAACAAAGATAGACATTATCTCAGAGTGAAGAGCTGGAAAAAGGTTTTCCAAGCAGTTGGACCCAAGAAGCAAGCTGGAGTAGTCATCCTAATATCTAATGAAAAGAGAGTTTCCACCAAAATTAATCAAAGGAGATGTGGAAGGACACGTCATACTCATTAAAGGAAAAATCCACCAAGATGATGTCTCAATTCTGAACATCTAGGCCCTACATGCAAAGGCACCCACATTTGTAGAAGAAACACCACTAAAGCTTAAATCACTCACAGCAGGGGCTCTTAGTAATGGATGACATGAAGCCTGAACTAGTCATTTTCTGTAACTGGGCAACTTCCAGTGGTAGGACTGGGATAGCAACCCAACCAGAAACCCTTCAATCTAACCGTCTATTCTTCCTGCAATAAGTGCTGGGCAATAAAGACACAGATCTTTGTGGGAGTGTCTAGCCAATAACTGGTCTAATTTGAGACCCACTCCAGGAGTAGTAGCTCATGCCCTACACTGCCTGGATGATCAGGAAATGGAGGCTAGATAGCCTTAGAGGCCTAGGATAGAAAAAAAACCAATAAAATGGTTTCTAATTTTATTCTGCTGCATTCAGATTGGTGCCTAGCCCAGTTATCAACAGAGAGGCTTCCTCTAGAAACTCATAGGAGCAGATGCAGTAACCAACAGCCAAACATTAGGCATAGAGAGATTCATATTAGAGAGGCCCATTGGGCTCCTCCTCCCTGGAGATCAGGACACACTGTGGGAGAGGAAGAAGAACTGTAGGAGGCATTGTGCTTGAGGATACCAGGAGAACAGGGCCCATGGAATAAATTAGAACCAGATCATAGTGGCTCGCAGAGACTGAAGGGGCAATGACAGAACTTACATGACTCAGTGCTAGGTACTTTCCAAATACGTCATAGTTGTTAGCTTGTTTTCTTGTGGGCATCCTAACAGTAAGACTAGAAGTATCACAGACTCTTCCATGTGCTTTTGGGACCCTATTCCTTCAATTGGGTTGCCTTGCCCAGCTTTGATGTTGGTTTGTGCCTAGTCTTATTGTATCTTGTTAAACCATGTCTGGTTGAAATCCTTATTCTTTTCTGATGGGAGTGGATGTGTGGGAGCTTTGGAAGTATTGGAGGGAGGGGGAAACTGTGGTTGTGCATTGTATGAGAGAGAGAGAGAGAGAGAGAGAAGAGCTTAGAATTTTTTCGGCTTGAAGGAGTATTGGTCTAGAACTGTGGGTCCCATGGGCCATGTGTATCAGTTGGCATCTGCAAGGGCTAAGGAATCTATAAGAAAAGTTAGTAACCTAGAACCTTTGCTCAGATGTAGCCAATGGCAGCTCAGTATCCAAGTGGGTTCCCTGGTTAGGGGGATCAGGAACTGTCTCTGACATGAACTCAGTGGCTGGCTCTTTGATCACCACCCCTTGAGGGGGGAGCAGCCTTGCCAGGCCACAAAGGAGGACAATGCAGCCAGTCCTGATGAGACCTGATAAGCTAGGGTCAGATGGAAGGGAGTAGGTCCTCCCCTATCCGTGAACTTGGAAAGGGGCATGGGAAGAGATGAGGGAGGAAGGGTAGGATTGGGAGGGAATGAAGGAGGGGGGTACATCTGGGATACATAATGAATACATGTAATTAATATAAAAATAAAAAATTAATTAAAAATGTCAGCCAGTTTGGCAGTTAGCAATGTAAGCAGCTAGCCATCCCTACATCACCACCTCTGAGCAGAACCAAACCAAACCAAAAACACATGCACACCATGATATGAGTAGCTCCCTTGACTGAAAATACACCAATATTGTTGCCATTCATCATTTCTATTAAAATGAGGAGTGCATATCACCAGGTGATATAACAGACTATGCAAATCATTCTTGTCCTGACATCAGTCTGTATCCTTTACCTATAATGGCTACTTTGTGAAATCTGTGAATCTCTTTAGAGAATTACATTAAATTTAGTGATCTTGGGACTGTCTGAGTTGTGCTTTTGAGCCGGTACACCCCAGAGCTAACTATCTACCATGCCTCCTTCCACATATTCTACTTGGCTTTTCTGTGCCAAAGTTCAGAATTTTAGAAAAACCTTCTGAGTGCTGTTTATCTTCAGCATTAAAGGCCAGTAATTGACACAAGAAGACCGACAGGTATTTATTGAGTGGCTTTGCAGTAAATATCTTAGTGATAGACTACATGGTTTACAGTCACAAAGCACTAGATTTCATCCCCATTTCTGTGAAACAAACAAAAGCTAAGTATCAAGTAAGATAATGACAAGTTAAAACTATGATCATCTTGTTTTCTCTTCCTATATTAATGTAAGAAAGTAAATTTTCTCAGATTTACTTGCACTTGCAATCTCAGCCCTTCTCTTGTCATATTTGGCTGAGCCAAACTTGATGATTTTTATTCATTTATTTTGGTTATGAATGATCTTCACATTGTTAAAATAAGTGACGGACTTCTAGTGGTACCTGGCAGAGCTAACCATTCATTCACTCTGGAAGGACTATCTTCTTATACAGTATATAGGAGGAAATTGTAGGTCCTAAACCTTTTAACTTCAATCGTTTGTTAGTTCTCTCTCTCTTCCATGATTTCAAAGGTGTTCTGCACCAGGTTTAGGTTTTCAAACTCCTGAGTTTCCTTTTTTTTTTGGGGGGGGGGTAGAAGATAGGTTTTTAATCTTGTTTTTGTGTTTTTCTCTGTTTTATGTTTTTAAAATTTATTACTAAATTTCATGTATCTGTCTCAGACTTCTAACATGAACTCTGGACTCCTATTTCTTTTTAATTTTTCAATATAATTTCATTTTATTTTTCCAGGAGATTCCTTTTCTTCCATTATTGAGAACCAAGCTCTCCACATGGGCTTTAGTGGGGGTCACCGGGCAGCACCAACAGGCCTACATAGTAATGAATATATTCAGTTCTTCCAAGCTTCTTGAGCTCTATTCCTGATCACCTTGCTGTGAAAGACATGATTAACACAGTATCACAGTATACGCAACTTGGGAAGCACATAACCAAATAGAAGACAGTTGTTATTAAAACATACCTAATGGAAATATCTTCTAATATATTTCCTATAAGGAACTTGTTGATAGTCTTGTCTGTGAGAATATGTATTGCTCAGCTCATGCACTGAATAGGCTACATGTGACTGTGAACATTTTTGGCATGACTGTTGCTTTCTTGTTGTTATCTTATTAGAAGTCAGGATCCTGGAAAGTTGCTACACAACTGTTCCAAATCACTTATTCAACATCTTCGGCCAGGTAGAGGCAAGCCTAAAAGACCCAATTTAAACATTTGAATAGTCAATGTCTAAAGCTGAGCTGCTGGCATTTTCCTCAGTATTTTCTTTTTCTCTGGATGGGTTGACTCATTAGTGATACCTGGACCACCAAGAGGGTCTTTCAAATAGGACACAGGTGCTCTGTTTTTCTCCTTCTTTTATTTTGACAGACAGACGTGAGAGTACTAGAAAAAAAAATCCTGTCTGTTACCCAGTCTTCGGCTCCTCAAGAAAAAAAAAAAAAACCCTTACTAACCATTAACTAAAGCTCAGCTTCTTTCAAGGTTTGTAGCTGGAGATAATCTTAGGTGTGAGAACATAAATGTCGGGAACAGACAGAAAACTGCTTTCAATTCCTGAAAACTGCATCTGTCTTATAATGACTACAGGTGTCTCAGTGTCATTTCACTTTTGCTGAATGGATCTGAGGTAGGCAGTGATGGCCCCAAAGATGTGTGGTCATTATTGTCTTGTAATTGTGCTCGCAGGTTAACTGGTCAGGTTGTTCCTTTGGATTTGGCTATTTTAAAAATGGAAAGAAAGAAAGAAAAAGAAATACAGCCCTATTGCCTACTGACTTAGGAAAGACAGTCAATGTTCTCCTTTGTACTCAGTAGAAGTGCTGGTGTCATCCTGGGGTGAGGAAGCATTACTTTTTAGGTGTAATTAGTGTGTTCTGAGGGTTGTAAGAAATGCACGTTATTATTTTTTATTAAAAAATGAATGTTTTCCAAGAAGTGCACTTGTCTCTTTTAACTGAAAAAAACAGTCCTTTCTTATGACAGTGATATCTACTGATTAATTATATACATACATAACTATGCTACGTCCCTTACTATTCATTCACTCAAAATGCAACCTAGAAATAAGAAAATTATTCTAAACAGTACAGATATCCCAGAGTCTTCCCAATTCTGTCCTGTACCACCAAACCCAGGAAAGTATCATGATGAAAAAATAGCTAACAATTTGACATAGTTTCAGTGAATTATTCATTTTCTAATGTGAATCTTGGAAGTTGATGCCAAGAGCTATAATGGAAAGAGAATTATATCCCAATCTAGTCTGAAGTGGGTTGCCTTTATGCTTTCAATTATCTAAGAGTACACATACACATTGATTCTGAGGTGGGTGGAAGAATATCTCTGTTTTGTGTCTTGCCTGATTAGCTACAGTCTCAGTCATCTCTATTTTATTTAATGGGGGTGATTAGTTATTCTTATTGTTAAGAAAGGAAAAGACAAATTAATAATTTTAATGCTTGTATTGCTTCCTGTACACAAAGACACCTCTAAAGCATTCAATAAATGTCCTTGTTTCTGAGAGAAAGTGATCCTAATAAGATGAATCTTCAAATGTTTAACTCTACCTCAATACTTTGAATAAATGTATGTGTAAATAAGAAGAATGGACAAAATAATATTAGGTTTGACAATTTCCACTGTAAATATATGACCATTGTACCCAATTTGCCTCTGTATTCATTTAATAATCCCACAATACATCACATATTCATGCATTTAACTATTTTAAATTTAATGGAATAATTGTTTAAACATGACAAGCCATGCTTTTACAAGACTTTTTGCTTTACAAATTTTACTCTACACAGAGCTGCCACTGGCTGTCAGAAGACAGGTTGGGGACAAGAGGAGGTGGATAAGGGAAACAAAACAGGAAGCAATTTGAGGTTTGTCTACAGCTTCTTTTTTATTTTTATTTTTTATTAACATTTTTATTTTATATTAATCACAGGTTATGTACTTTGTATGCCAGCCGTAGCCCCCTCCCGCATTCCCTCCTTATCACCCTCATCCCTCCCTCATCTCCTCCCTGATCCTTTCCAAGTCCACTGATAGGGGAGCACCTCCTCACTTTCCATCTAACTATAACTTATAAGGTATCTTCAGGAATGGCTGCAATGTCCTCTTCTGTGGCCTAGCAAGGATGCTCCTCCCTCGGGGGACAGAAAGGTCTAAGAGCCAGCCATTGAGTTCATGTCTGAAATAGTCCCTGTTTCCCTTACTGGTGTACCCACTTGGATATTGAGCTACCATTTGCTACATTCAAGCAGAAGTTCTAGGTTATATCCATACATGGTCCTTAGTTAGAGAAACAGTCTCATAAAAGACCCCTGTGCCCTGATATATTTGGTCCTTGCGGAGTTCCTGTCCTCTCCAGGTCATCCTAACTGCCCCCTCTTTCATATGATTCTCTGCACTCTGCCAAAGGGTTGGTTATGTGTCTTAATATTTGCTTTGAGACACTGCTAGGTAGAGTCTTTCCGAGGCCCTCTGTGATAGGCTCTTGTCCTGCTACTTGTTTTCTCCTACATCCAATGTCCATCCAATTTGACTTTCTAAGTGAGGATCGATCCTCTTACCCCAGGTCCTCTTTCTTGTTTATCTTCGTTAGGTGTATAGATTTCAGTATGTTTATCCTATCTTATAGGTCTATATAAATGAGTATGTACCATGTGTGTCTTTCTGCTTTTGGGATACCTCACTCAGGATAATCGTTTCCAGGTCTCACCATTTGCCTGCAAATTTCATGATTTCCTCATTTTTAATTGC
>CM053747.1:13967338-13997825 GCA_028658305.1 Pachyuromys duprasi | reverse complement strand
AGTTCCCTGTTCTAAGTTTACTCTAGGTTGTGTTAAGTTGACACAAAACCAGCCAGCACAGGGAGAATCTTTAGTGTAAGAGATGCTGTTTTTATTACTTGATGTTATTTCACTGGCAGAAACAGAAGGGCCTATTTATTAACTGGGAATGTTGCTCGTTTTTTGCATTTTCCTATGCATTTCTCCTGTGAAGTAACTTCACAGATGTTTTTATAAATATTTCATGTTTATAAGTAAACATTTGCTATGCTTTATAACAGAATAATAAATGTAATTAATGCTAAGAAGACTAACTTTGTTGACTTGCACTCTATAAAGCTATGACTAACTTTCTAAACAAATATGTTTTGTACATTATTTTGAACATCTAAAATAACTGGTGTTAATAGGTATAGTTTATATTCGATCTTGTGGGCCTTAGTATATGTGAACATTCGTGGTTATATGTACCTATCTCCTTGCTTCCCTAAAGGGATAGGGACATTAAGGCAGAATAAATGCATATGAATAAAGAGGATATAAAAGAAAATGAATAAAATGAAAGAAAATGAAAAAAGTGAACCCACAGAACCAGATGATTAAACCCAAAAAACCTGGACATAAATTTACACCAAAACATCTTCATAATTTGGCCTGATGGTGAGGCTAAGCTTCAAGTGAGATATATCTGTTCTTCCAAATTACTTTTCATTTTCCTTTATCCTTTTGGTTGTTAGTCCCAGTTGGATCCAGACAAACTGCTTTTCTCTCATCCTCCATCTCCTTGAGGTAGATTTCTATAATCTTCATGGATAGAAAATGAGAAGCAGGAAGGAGAATACAGAGGCAGACACCGGGGAGTTCAATTGGTGTTAACTAGGCAGACCATGACTAGGAAAAACAAAACAAAAACACAGTTCAAAGATCAGTATTAATTTTGTTGTTCATCTGTTACTTAAGTTTTTGAAATGTTAGTTTTTTTTAGCTTTCAAATTATGTGAGTGAAAAATAACTAGAACCATGCATGATGTCACATGCCTTTTTAATCTATGGCAGAGGCAGAGAGAGGTAGAGAGAGAGGCAAAGAGGCAGAAAGAGATAGCCAGTGAGGTGGAGAGAGAGGCAGAGAGAAAGAGGCAGAGCATCTATGCCAGTTGCAGCCAAGCCTGGTTCAAAAGGGAGTGAATTTCAAGACAGCCAGGGGTTCATAGAGTGACACCCCCATCTCAAAAGAACATCAGCAAGTATAAAATCACCCTTCAATGTGTTAGGACCTTTAGAAACATCATTCATTGGTGTCACTGGGAGAAATTATTAATAGAAAAATAAAATAGTTTCCTTCTGTCAAATGTTTTTAGAAAATTGAATTTTGTGAATATAAGTCTCTAAAACTCTTCTAAAGTCTATTTTCAATTCTTTACTTGACATCGTGTAACTCAAATATTATAGTCCTCATATTCCTGCTCTGTCAAAAGCGTCCCAAACTATTCTGAGTGTTTTCAGAACTAATGATGCAGGATCTCACCATCCGCTGTCCACAAAGCACGGACCCAAAGTTCCTGGCAGGCTCTGGAGAAGATAGATGAAAGCAATTCTGTGCATCTTGGTTTTTGCCTTTGCACACACCTGCAGTAGCACATAATTTATATATTAGAGACAGACTAGGTACCAATTACTTAGAGTAATTGTAAAAAAAAAAGGTACGTGAATATGGCCTTTCCCCTCTCTTCCCACGTTCTTCCTGTTCGCTCTCTTTCACTCCTCTCTTCTTCTTATCTGATTGCTTTCCCTTTACCCTCTTTCCCTTTTTCCTTCTCTTTCCTTAATTTTTTCTCTTTACTTTCCTCCTTCCTTCCTTCTTTTCCCTCCTGTCTGCCTCCTGCCTTTTACCCTCACCTCCAGCCTGCCTCCCATCTCTCTCTCCCACCCACTCTTCCTCTCACTATTCTGCTTTCCCCTTTCTCGATGTTCATCATAACAGGTAGAACCATGGGTCATACAGGAGATCCTATCATCCTAGGTAGATCCCAAGTTCTTTCTACCCAGAACTTCATCTTGCACAGTCAGGCCTTCCCAGGCCATGACTGAAGTCCTGAAGGAAATCCTTTTGTCTTTGTAACACTACCCTTCACAGCAGAGTATGTTCTCCTCTGGATACCCATCTTATTCATTTTCCATGGAGCAATGAAACTGCCTTTTGTCTTATAGAATAATTTATATATTACAACAACAGAAACAGACCAAAGGCTTATTTACAACCACAGTGTAAAGCTTTGCTCTTAGAACACATGTTCTTGAACTGGACCACACTATCTCTTTCTCCAGCCTGTGAAATGTCCCAGTGTAGCAAGGACCAAACCACCACTATGAACGCTCCAGCATCACTACAGTTCAGACATCAAGGCCTTTCTGGCATTTAGCCCTTTCTGGAATGAACACGATGTGCCTCATCAGAAAGGCATCTTCATCTCTTCCAAGGATCAAATTGGCTTTACAAGCTCCAGATGACAGAATAAGTCGTTAACATATTTACTGTTTCTGAAATTACTTAGTCATCCTACACTGTCATAGCCTACATCTACCTGACACAAACCTAAGCATACATCGGAAGAGAGAATCTCAGCTGAGGAATGGCCTCTATCAGATGGACCTGTGGGCATTTGTATCTGGCATGTTCTTGATTATTAATTTATATAGGAGGGCCCAGCCCACTGTGGGTGGTATTATCTCTAGGCAGGTGAGTCAGAGTATAATAATAATAATAATAATAATAATAATAATAATAATGCTGGCCTAGTATGAGCCAGAGAAATCAAACCAACAGTCCTTCTTCATCGCTGCATCTTTCTTGTCTTCTTATTATAGCTCGAGTTCCTGCCTTGACTTCTCTGATAATGGTCTATAATCTATGATCTAAAATAAGCCGACTCCTTCAGAAACTTCATTTAGCCATGGTATTTGTCACAGTAACAGAAAAGCAAATTAGGACAAACATTAAACATTAACTTTGTAGTATACAACCCATTCTTGATGAATGACACTGGATCAAAGGAGTCTCTGTACAAACTGCTTAGATTTGAATCCAGAATGATTCTGAAGACCTTTGGTCTCATCTATAACTTGCAGACAATGACTGTTGTGGTTTGGACGCACACTGTGTCCTTCAGTGTTTCCTGTGTTCGAATATCTATTTCCAGTATGACAATATGGAACACCTAAGAAATCTTAAGCACATGCCTTTGGGGGTATTTTGGGACACTCCCATCTCCTTCTGGCTTCACTGAGATGTGATCTAGTCTCACCAAATATATTTTTACTCCTGGAAATATCATGCTATTAGGGACTCACCAAAGGCCAGATCCTGAAGGGCATCTCACCTTTTACTTTAAAGTTAACAGAATATAAGCTAAATTAATCTGTTTTCTTTGTAAAGTTAGCCTACCTTAGGTGTCTTGTTACAGTAACAGTGAACTGATAGTGTTTATTTTATTGTGACATTTGGAGAAGTAAGAGCATTTATATTTATAAATTATATAGAATTTTGTTTAGATATGTATTTGTGCTGGAGTATAACTAACGTAATGTACTACTTTCCATTATTATTTGTTTAGTTCATTAGCATATTTTAGCCTTACAAACTAGTAGTTTTCATTAAGGTATTTTTGCACAGTGCATTTTAACAGAAACTAAAAATACAAATGCTTTTCTAATTATGCAGAAACAATACTGCTAATACAGAAAAAAATCAGTTTCTAATTGTGTTGAGTACTTTGGTTGGGCTTAGACATTTTCATTGTCATCCACAAGGTTTTCTTTTTATAGCTCCATAATTAAAAGCCTGACATTGAAAAAAAATTATAAGAACCTAGAATAATTCTCTCTCAAAACAAATGCTATTCTAGAAGCAGAGTCCATTCACCTGTGTAGAAAGGTCTGGTCTCAAGTCCTAGGCAGCTCTTGAGATATGCAGTTTCATCCAGCAACCAAACACAACTTCAATTTTTTTCCATTATGTGAATTTCTAGTATCTGCCCTCTTTGAAACAAAAAGACTCTCAGTTCCTTTGTGTGTAGACGAGGAAGTTAAAGTATGGTGGTTGAAAGGAATTGCTCTGGGATTTTGGTCTAAGTGTAGCAATCTTTGTGTACCTCAATTTTACTTGACTTGGATTCTTTTTAAGTATAGCCTAACATTTTACTGTCAAAATTCTATGCATAAAAATGATCAATCTGTTAAACGTTAAAAACTTATAACAACTTGCCAAAATCTATAGGGCCCTCAATAATCCAAATGATGTGTAAGCATTTCTTTAAACATTCCCGAACCTACCTGAATTTTCCCAATTAGGTAAATGTCATGAGATCCTGGCAGCCCCTGGTGATCCTGAGGGATTTGGCCTTGTGAAGGCAGTGTTGCAACTACACAACTACTCAATGCACTCTTGCATTGAACCTGTGTTCTGTGAAGCTAGTATCATATCATACTGAAATTGACCATGGAGGGTGACCAATGATAGATTATGTCAGTTAGATGCTTTTGAAATTAAGGTGTTGCTATTGATAAGGAGGCTGGTACAACAGGCCTTATGTACTCTCTAAGGAAATGGGAATGTATGGTTAAGGTTGGGTAGCTGAGGAATGTGGCTACAGCTCATTGTCAGTGACATTGCTTCCTGTAAAGAAGCTGTGTGAATGGTTGAGGTAAAAAAAAGAAAGAAAAAAGAAAAAAGAAATGAAAAAAGAAAGTAAGAAAGAAAGAGAAAGTAACAGGATTTCCATAATGGAACTAGGCATTCTCAGGCTGCTTTTATCAAATCGGCTTTGTTTACCAAAGAGTAGGCTTCATATTTTAAACATAAGTACTTCTATTCATCATCAATCCCTAAGGAACAGAAGGCTCCTGAAATGCACTTTAATAATAAATATTTTCATGTGGCTTCAATCTCCTCGTCATGCCATTTATCTGTTCAGTGGAATCATAATACTTGCCTTGTTGAGCTGTGAACAGATTCTTCAAGTCTGTCTCCAGTTGTGTGCTTGCTAATTTATCCCTGTCAGGTGACCTGCAGGGCAGAGTTCTGGTTTCAAATGCCATCTCTAAACACAGTGGCTGTGGGAAGCCACAGAGATCTACCCAGGAAGGCATATTTGAAAGATATTTAAAAACTTATAATGGTCAGGCTTGATATTGATGCTACTCTCATATTAAACCCTACTGTGTGTCTTGAAATAATGGGATGGAAATGACCAAAAGAAATTTCATTCTCCCTAGGATCCACTCTTCTCTTTTACTATATTTATTAATGCTTCACATTTAGCATTTATTAAACTGTTTTAAAATATTAAGCTGAAAAGATTATTCTGCCAATTAATTGAAAGCTTAAACAGCAGGTAAGTCTTATTCCCAAGTTTATATCACTGTTTCTCTTGGTCACATTTATCTGTAGGCAAAACAGTGCATCAGCAATTCTTCATTTTTAAATTCTGGCAACACCTCTCAGTGCCTGCCTCTCTTATTTTGTGTTTTCTAGGCTTTAATTTATCACTTGTTGCTCTCTGGCATTCTTTTCCTAGGGTCTTTGTATGCTTATTATAGGTACAGAGACTTTTTTCTTGGATATTTCCACAAACTAGTGAGAATACTATACTCGTGACAATTTAGATTTTAACAGGCACTAAAACTATTATACTGTGCAGAAGATAATTGCTTACCAAGCACATTTATATAATTATATAATTTGTGAGTACTGATCACATCAGAGAAGGAATTACAGATAGGATGGAGATGGCGTTGTACTGACAATCTCTCTTTCTCTCCTTCTCCTTCTCCTTCTCCTTCTCTCTTTCTCTCATACACACACCATTTGAGAATTACAAGATAGAGATGCCTTTAATAGGGGAAACAAGGCCATGGGCTGTTTCCTGTTTACTGCCTTTACCATTTAACCTAAGGATACATGTAAAACTCAATTGTTTTCTTTGTTATTTGTTTTGTTGTCTTGATGGAAGAAAAGCAGAAAGTAAAGAAGAAGAGAAAAGACAGAAAGGTAGAAAGAGAAAGGTCACAAAAAAGGAGAAGGAGGAGGGACCAAAGAGAAGGCGGGAGAGAAACTGGATTTGAACACAAGCCTTCCTTCCATAGTGCATGAATCAAATCTGAGACTTTATAACTGTCAGGCAAATTCTCTACCACCCAGCTACACTCCCAGCCCCAGAGCCTATGTTAACACTGTAAAAGCTCCTTCCAGTATCATTATACAAAGGAGCTCTAATAGTATTAGACCGCTCATCAGAGCTTAA
This sequence comes from Pachyuromys duprasi, assembly GCA_028658305.1. Taxonomy (NCBI): domain Eukaryota; kingdom Metazoa; phylum Chordata; class Mammalia; order Rodentia; family Muridae; genus Pachyuromys; species Pachyuromys duprasi. Next base: position 13,991,547 of record CM053747.1, on the reverse strand, counting down.
TTAATATAAAACATATGATCTTTTGATCCAAAACTTTCAGGTTGCATATATTTTTTGACAATAGCTTGAATATTGAGCTTTTGAACACCTTTTGTCTACTGATAAAAGATTAAAACTTATGAGTAATTTTCTGATATGGAAATAACAGTTTCATTCAGAAAATCTAATTGCTTGTCAAACATTTGTTGAATGATAAATATGTAACAGAGAGAATGTGAGCCAGTCATTTTGTCAGCATATCTGTGCTTCATGTCAACGTGTCCTAAGATTGTATTCTCTATGTCGTTGGAGGGAGATGTGGACACGGGAATGTAAACTGAAGTAAAATGGATCACCGTGACAGAGACACCTTTCAGATTCACTATTAACAAAATGTAACAGAAATACTGAGATGCTGTTGGTGGACAATTTATTCACTTATGGTCTTAAAGACGGATGGTTCAGAACAGCAAAACCGCAATGAAAGACTCAGCGTCAGTTTGAGAGTTGAGAACCGGAAGGGAGTTGACACTGTAGCACAGTCTGGTCTATTCTTATAGTCTTCTTTGAATTAAACAGAATCCAGAAATGAGAACGGTCTGAATGTAGCCAGTATCTCATCTCCAGCTGAACTCGTGAAGAACAGATACACTTGAAGTCACACGTGAAGAACAGATACAAGAAAGAAATGAAGAAGAAAGAGAAAGAAAGAAAAAAGGAAACAAGGAATGTGAGCAGGAGGAAGGGAAATAGGAGGAATTTCAGTATGAATGCCACCTAACATACTTACAAACTTTGCTTTGTGTAGAAACCCTGATAGATTAAAAAAGCCATTTCAGAACAGCTGTAGATTTAAAGAAAAGTTACAAAGATTGACTAGAGCATTTCCATATGTTACCATCCCATATATTACTCATTCACTTGTTCTGATTATTATCACTATGTTTTAGTATAGTTTACTATAATTAATTAACTAATACTGGAAATTATTATTAGTCAGAGAGCATGGTGTTTTTTTTTTCCTTAATAATGCCTTTTTTTTTCTTTTTTCTTAATTGGAATATGCTACTGTACTGAAGAGTGGTATCTGCTTCTGTTTTCATTTGTTGTTACAGTTTAATGCCATTTTCATTTTTTTAACATTTTTATTTTATATTAATCACAGGTTATATACTTTGTATCCCAGCCGTAGCCCTCTCCCCCATTCCCTCGCTATCCACTCTTCCCTCCCTCATCTCTTTCCTGCCCCTTTCCAAGTCCACTGATAGGGGAGGACCTCCTCCCCTTCCATCTAACTCTAGTTTATCAGGTTTCTTCAGGAATGGCTGCAATGTGCTCTTCTGTGGCCTAGCAAGGCTGCTCCTCCCTCAGGGGACGGGGAGGTAGAAGAGCCAGTCCTTGAGTTCATGTCCAAAATAGTCCCTGTTCCCCTTACTAGGGTACCCACTCGGATATTGAGCTACCATTTGCTACATACAAGCAGGGGTTCTAGGTTATATCCATACATGGTCCTTGGTTGGAGAGACAGTCTCATAAAACACCCCTGTGCCCTGATATATTTGGTCCTTGTGGAGCTCATGATTAGTCTGCAGTGCACAATTTTTGATGGAAGATGACTTTTTTATTACATCATTTCAGGGGAACATGATTATTGCTATTAACATTGGCCATAATCATTCAGAGGAGCGGTGACATTCCTCAGTTTTTCTTTTATAGAGTTACTTTTCTCCTTTTATTTTTGGGTTCTTTTATTAAATAAGCCATTGTACACAGTGAAAAGTCATACACTTCTTTCATGACAAGCATCTGTATAAGTTATTTTCTATCTATTGCATACATTATTTGCCTAGTCTCTCCCAGGTTGTTATTAATTCAATTATCGTACTTATATAAATATAATGTAACAGAATTATGTCAGGGAAACTGCTGAGTACTAATTTCTTTTCTATTGAGTGTATGTGTTTAGGGAGGGTGTTGAAAACTTTTTGGTATTTTCTTAATGATGTAGGTTTATCTTATACCCTTCTGCTCCAGGGCAAGAATCTCTTACTTTTCTAAGGATCTGGCTACCTTTATTAGAAAATGGTGTTAGAATAAGATTGATTAGTGTGTTTATAGCTCCTTGAGAGTCATCAGTTCCAGGCCCATCTCTGTTAGCAGTTACGGATGGGCAGTCTTTCTTCTTTATTTCTTGAAGACGATGGTTGAAATGAGGTATGTTCTAAAACTGAAATGTACTGAAGTGTGTGTGTGTGTTTCCCTAAAGCATAATTGGCAAATTAGATGTGGCAAGAGACTGACATAGAGGCAGAGTAATGGAACACTTATATTCCATGTAATAAAGTTATGTATTTTCTCTCTTCTGAATTTTTTTTTTTTTTTTGGTGAAGCATCACGGTGCTTACATGAGAAGATGCGGTGGAGAGCTGATAGGACTCTGTGATATGAATCCCTGCACTGTATAAAGGCTGTGTGAGTGCCAGCACAGTAATAGCATGTTTGTCCACTTGATAGCCAGAGAAGCTTCTATGGAACCAGAGGGGAAGTAGACAGTCAGCTGGGAAGTGTTGGCCTGCAGATTCACTTGCATCATGGTGGGGCAGAGTGGACAGTGTGTTATTTTTTGTCATGCTCCTCAGAGCAATGCGCTGGTTAATGCTGATGAACTTTTTTTGTACCTTCTATTTAATATTTTGGGAGCTGCAGTTGGTGGAAAGTGACTGACACAGTGACGGTAAAGCCATTAATAATAAGCAGCACAACATATTGCTGGAAACTCACTTTGTCTGTAAATGCATACCTGTGAAAATCCTGTTACTGTTTGTGTCTGTGCTAATCAGAACCTGAGTTTGTCCTATGGTCTGCAACATTGATTTACTGACACAGGAATCATCCTGGGCAGGTTTCACTGGCTAATCTGAAATCCCTCACTCTAGCAATAGAACATCTGGTTCATTGTGATGCTTACTTTTAATCCCGTTGTACATGTAGGATTCGTACATTGACCTTTCCCTAAGATCTATATACCTGGAAGAGATCAGCACACAAGACAAAGTGCAGGTAAACTACTAAAATGAAATCTAGTGCTTTGGAAGTCTTTATTTTATACTGTGTGCTACAGGGGATGTGGTTGTTATAGGTTTAGAGGGTTTACCTTTAGAATTACTTTCAAATACTAAAAACAAAAAGATTATATATATAGCATATATATGCATGTATGTACGTGTGTGTATGTGTATTTCTACACTAAAACATACTTGAAACATAGTCTAGCTATTATTCTGGGCACTAGAAGTTATCAGAACAAAATATAAAACATCCTGGATTTTCTGCTTCCCATAACTAGTTTTGAAAAATGTATGCTAAATAGCAATCAGAACTACTGTGAATTTTGTCATGTTGCTTCTCACTCATTATTTTTGAGATGGATAGAAAAGAAAGCTGCTTAGTAAACTGAATATTTCTGTTTTGGTTGCTGTTATTAATAATATTCATAAACTCAGAACATTTTTTAGTTTTTTATGTCATGTTTTTGTTTTGCTTGCTGGAATATACTATTTACACTCTCCAATTTGTATGATAAATAGATGTTACAGTTGTTTTATTTTTTTCAAGAAGTTTGGCAAAGTGGTTTTTGTCATAGTCTAAGTAGATATAAGTTTTCTTGTGATAGTAATACTTTTTTCTCATTCTAATGGCAGTTTTTGTATAAACTGTCAGAGTATCTTTACAGACACAGCCATCTGTTTGGCATAGACTGAAAGCAATTTTATTACAGAACAGGGAAACTAACCTTGGTAACTCATTCCAACTCCAGGTGAATACTTTTAAAAATTAATGTTCAGAATATTTTTAATCTTTTGTATATGTTGATTGATGTTTCTGAATGCATTGTCTAGAATAGTTTTATGTGGCAGAAAATCAACATCCTTAAATACATTGAGACCATGTCAGGATTTAGAGATCATATGAATGACCTGTGAAGATGAGAGACAGCTTGTTGGTGGTGTTGTTCTTATAACAGCCAGGGACAGAGCAGATGGCAGCCCTTTGTTTATCCTAGCTTGATGCCTGGCTTGGTGGCCAAATCTGTCGCATGCTTAGGACTCATAAAAATCAAATCAAATCAAATCCAGGCAGTGCAGTATGGGAGGAGGAAGACAGACAGAGACCCGTGGACTTCCTTGTCACCCACAGACCTGCCCTCCAGCGCAATACACAGGTGGGCCATAGACAGCTGCTTGCTTCCATCCCCTGCAGCATGGATGGAGGATGTCACCCAGCCTGCAGTGGGAGTTGCCACATTGTACCCGTATGTGGTGGTCGGAAGGGAGAGAAGGAACGTTATGAAGAGAGAAGGAATTGGATACTTGAAGGAGAAGAGGAGTAGCTTGTTGTGAGTGGCCAGCCCCACCACCTGGGGCCATGGTGAAGTAGCAGTCTGAGCTGCCTCTGAAGGCCATGTCTGGGTCTGTGGTTATGCAGGTGCAGGAGAGCTGGCTCTGGAGGCGTAGGTGCCGGTGGACCAGCTCCGAGGGAATGGTAGCAACAGAGTTGGCCCTGCCTCCTGCGGATGGTGGCATTGGGTAGCCTAGCCAGAGTAGTGCTGAAGAGTTTGCTCTGGTGGTGCAGACCAAAATTTGTGTCATCTACAAACTGTTGGCCTGCCCTGCTGATCCAGGGCTGCAGTCTGCCCATCACACAGGCCAGCAATGGGATGGCTGGGAGGAGCTCCGAGGAAGATAGAATATTGATGGTGTCACAGAAACCAGAGATCTCTGGACAAACTGATTGCTCATTGCAATGAATATTTGGGATTGAAGATGAGTGGACAGAGGGATATTCTGTGGGACACACTATGACACGCTACAGCTTCCGTGATGAGATGTTCTTATGTTTTGTTTATCTGTGTGTGTTTTATTTTGGGGCGAGGAGGGAAAGTTGCAAGAGGTGAAGAGTGGATACGAAGCGATCCAGAAATGAGGAGAACTGGCGTACTTGGTGTGTACCTAATAGGAAATCAAAAGGAAAAAAAAAGTTAAAAAACAAAACAAAACCAAAACATCTTGCCGACATGCATTGCTGTGATCAGTCTCTGAGCAAACAGCAGTCTGCGTCCTGCTGTCGTAGAGGCATTGCCAGGGTACGGCAGTGGCCTTCTTATTAGGATCGGCCGTGTAATCTTACTTTCCAGCCCTTACATCAGATTAGTCTCCTAAAGCACAACCATCATCACATCGTAATCCCATCTTCAAAATCCCAATCTCACTTCAATCGGGAGTATGTTTGCTTTTCTCGTCTCACTTTTTATCAGATGCTCTGAGGTTGGCTTTTGTGTCTGTCCACGCTCTTCCTGTGATGCAGAATCAGTTCTGGCTTTTGCTCAGCTAAACCTCACCTTCTTGAAACACAGTTCATGCCTCCTCCAATGATTTCTTCACTGCTTTAGGCTCATTGACCTCCTCCACCCTGTTTCTCCAAAAATAGACTCAGAATGTTTCTTTGTTATGTTAATACTGCGCTTATATAGTTAACCCACATTCAGTCAGGTAGTGCTTTCTCTTATTCTTTTTGCAGCAATATTCCCTGCTCAGACATTTTGTTAAAAGTTCAATGAATTTTAAGTCTTGATCTTCACATTGCCTTCTGCAGGGCCGAGAGGAGGGTACTTAGCTGAGATAGCCCCTAATTTAAAAGCACTTGACTTGCAAATGAACTTTTCATATTAGTAAATGTCATTTCTTTGCTTCTCTTGTGCTGTGGCCTGTCCATTTCCTATTGTGACTGAAAAAGCTACTGTGGAAAAAAAATCAGAGTTTAAAGATCACCTGGGTCAGCTATTTATAAAAATAAAGATATCAAAACTAGGATATAATGTGGTTTTATATGTGGTAGTTTGAAACTTCCCCCTTTTCGCTTCATTTAGTGAAAAGGCTGTGAATTTTTGAATCTGTAGGTGGGCTCCAGACCCTGCCTTAAAAAGTGTGGTTTAGGAGAATTGTCACATACAGGGCAATCGCTGTGAATGCTAGAATCACAAGGCTGTGCCTATGTGTTATCTCTGGTTGAAATTGAAAGTTTATCATTCCAAGATTTAATCCTCATAGCATCTAATTACAGAAATGCAAATATTCTGATACACTAAACATTAATACAATCAATTCAATTTACCCAGGCTTTGCCCTTTGTACATGAGCATGTGAAACAAAGATCCAGTGACCCAGTGGAGTTAGAGGGAGGTGGCCCCATGCAGAAAGCAGTCAGGGGTGCTAGGTCCTAGACTCAACCTTCCTGCCAGGATACTTCTGCCCACACTCATCATCACTGCCATTTGTTACTGCCATGCTTTCTGCTCCTGTTTCACCATTCCAAGCTGGTGATCCATATCTTCCCATGCTGTATAGGAGGAAGGATCCCCATAGGTGCTGCTTCTGAACTAACACGCTCAACTGATGTTATTCCAGAAGTTTCTATTATTGAAATTAGTAATAGCATCGAAATATTAGAATAAGCACTGTAATCCATAAAAAGCAAAATGAGAGGAAAAAAACACATTTGAACTCATAGAATGGTCCACAGCATTGTTGCTCAACAGTGGTTCATCTCACAGATACATTTTAGAATAAAATCTACAAAAGAGAGGTGTTTGTAAGGCTATGATTTCTTCATTTGACAAACTTCAAGATTTAATTATGTGGCATGTATCTAATACACAATGTGGTCTTGCCCATCAAGTATTCAATCAGCAAAGGTATTTTCAGAGAGTTTTAGAGTTTCTTGATAGAAATAAACACTATTTCTGAATAAATAGAGCTACTAAGCCATAGAGAAGAAAGTACAAGTAATATTATAATTTGGATTATTATGATTATGATTATTATGATGAAAGCCATAAACCCATAGCCATTGGGACCAGAGCTTTTCTTGGCTGATTTCAACTTTCATATTATTCTCTCAACTGAATGGGCAAAAACAGAACCCATGCTTCAATATCTGTCAATATTTAAAATTTCCTCTGCTTCTCCTGAACATCTCAGTGTAACTCCCTACTGTCCTGTGGGTCTCTGATGTGTGTTAATAATGTTTCTTTCCTTTTGTCCTGATTGGCATTCCTGATATTTGCTAATGCATTCACAGGTGTGAAATACAAATTGAGAAGTTATCTCTCCTTTTATGTGCCATTATTTTAATCTAAAGAATAATGAATTCATCAGAGGTAACATCCAGTCAGCATAAAAGTAGAAAATCCTTTCACTCTCTCCAAATAAGAATGGAATTTGTGCACATATGTATCTAAATTTCTAAAATCCTATTTACTGTAAGTAAAGCATATAACACATCAGTGTGTCAGAGACAAAGAATAAACAGTCATCCACACTTTTTCACACTGTTCTTGTTGCTCTTGGTACTCTTTTTTAAACCATTGTGTTTATAGTCTGAATATTTGTGGAAACACATGATGATTATGTTGGAATGGCCACCAGTGTGATGGTATTAGAAAATGAGACTTCTGAGAGGCGACTGGGCCACAAAGGCAGAGCTCTTAACAATGAGATTAGTGCCTTTATCAATAAGGTAATAGACGGCTGATTGTTTCTTTCCCAGGTGGTAACACAGTGAAGTTTGCGACTCTGTGAACCAAGAAGCTAGACCTCAGCAGGCAAGGAATCCTTGGGTTTCTTGATTATCTTCTTCCTAGTCTTCTGAACTGCAGCTTTAAAAGTTTTGTTTAAAACTACCTCATTTGCTTCTTGTTTGTTTGTTTGTTTATAATAGCCTAAAGTAGTACTGGGAATCTAATGTTTTCAGCCAATAAATAAAAACCATGATATAGAGGATTATGATGGTGAGCAAGACAAGAGGCCGAGGGGAAATCTAAGGGTGTGCAGTGGCAGGCATGATAGGCACATCGTAGAAATCCTGCTTGTACTATGCACTGCTTTTGAGAATTCAGACCAACCAGTAAACATTTCCAACTTCAGTTTTTACCTTATTAGAAAACAGGAATGTCTACTTAAAATCTAAATGAGGTCACAGACTAGAGTTGCCACAGTGGGCACATATGTGAAGTTGACACTCTCCATCTCAAACTATTAATCCATTTCTCTGATAAATACAAAATCCACGTTACCTAGATCCCTATGTACTTTGTTTCCTTGGCTACTCCAAATTCATACATACACACAGTTATTTTCCAAATTATTGTGCTTTTTACAGTTTGGAAGTTATATCTAAAAATGCAGAAAATTACAAAATTCTGAATTACAGAAGGAGTTTTGGAATAATTTTTTTCTTTTTTAAATATTTTTTAAATTTTTTATTTATATATTTATTTATTACAGTTTATTCACTTTGGACCCCTTCTGCAACCCCTTCCTCATCTTCTCTCAGTTCCACCCACTCTCCCTCTTTTCCGTCTGTGCCCTATCCCTAGTTCCCTGGTAGGGGAGGACCTCCTCCCCTTCTATCTGACCCTAGCTTAGCAGGTCTCATCAGGGCTGGCTGCATCATCTTTCCTGTGGCCTGGAAAGGCTGCATCCCCTAGGGGGAGGTGATCAAAGAGCCAGCTACGGGTTCATGTCAGAGACAGTCCCTGTACCCCTTACTAGGGAACCCACTTGGAAACTGAGCAGTTAATGGTCTCCTTTGAATAGGGGGTCTAGGTCCTCTCCATGCATGTCCTTAGTTGGAGTATTGGTCCCTGCAGGTCCTCCTGGGCCCAGTTATTTTGGCTCTGTTGTTCTCCTTGTGGGGTTTCTGGTCCTTCCAGGTCTTTCTATCTCCCTTTTCTTCCAGAAATATTCTGGCACTCTGTCCAAAGTTTGGCCATGAGTCTCAGTATCTCTTTCAATATCTGGGTGGGTAGAATCTTTCAGAGGTCCTCTGTGGAAGATGCCTGTTCTGTTCCCTGTCTTCTACTTCCAAGGTCTATCCTGTTTGCCCTTCTGAATGAGGATTAAGCATCTTCGCTAGGGTCCTCTTTGTTGTTTAGCTTCTTTAGGACTATAGATCTTAACATGTTATCCTATAGTATATGGCTAATATCCACTTACAAGTGTGTATATATCATATGTGTCTTTCTGATTCTGGGTTACCTCACTCAGGATGATCTTTTCTAGTTCCCACCATTTGCGTGTAAATTTCATGATTTCCTTGTTTTTAATAGCTGAGTAGTATTCCATTGTGTAAATGTACCGTCCTTTCTGTATTCATTCCTCAGCTGAGGGACATCTGGGTTGTTTCCAAATTCTGGCTACTACAAACAAAACTGCTATGAACATAGTTGAGCAAATGTCCTTATTAAGTGGTGGGACATCCTTTAGATATATGCCTTGAAGTGGTATAACTGGATCTTGAGGTAGTTCTATTCCTAATTGAGAAAGCAACAGATTGATTTCCAAAGCGGTTGTATAAATTATAAGTTTACCTTCCCACCAACAATGGAGGAGGGTTCTCCACATCCTCTCCAGCAGAGAATTCTCAACAGAGGAATATCGAATGACAGAGAAACACTTAAAGAAATCCTCAATATCCTTAGTCATTAGGGAAATGCAAATCAAAAGGACCCTGAGATTTCACCTCACACCCATCAGAATGGCTAAGCTCAAAAACTCAAGGGATGCTGGATGCTGGAATAATCTTAAGAGGCAGTTCATCAGAAGCCCACCCAGTCTCCCATCTCTCCTGTATCATAACGTCCCTCCTAGTAAATGCCACCCTGACCTCATTTTCAGTGTCAATCACTCTGTGTTATGTTTTTATCTAGTTTTACCTGTGTGCATATGTGTTTGTGTATTTCACTCAGGCCACATTCGCCTGGTATGGCATCTCCTGCATCTCTGATATCAAGTATATTATTTATGTCAGTCACCACATTTTTTTTTCTTACATGGTTTTGTTACTTATTTTATTTCTTTACAAGACTGCATTGAATGCTTCCACTCTGGCATTATTCTGATGGTGCTACTGTGGCCATTATTTGCAAATATGAATTGGCTGTGAATTGTGTGTGTGTGTGTGTGTATGTGTAAAAATAATTTTCTATTCTACTGCTGTAAACTTTCTTTGCCTAGCCAGGCAACTACCTCTCTGAGACTTATTTATATACACAGAGGCTATCTCCAGAGGTGTGATTGGGTTTTCTCTTGTCTCCATGTTTTCATGTAAAGCCTCACAATTTCTTAAGTGTTCTGTAGTTTGAATTTTAAAATAAATTAAATGTCTCAATGTAGGAACCTGATTTTTTTTGTTTCTATAGTGTATTTTTCTTTTTCTCCACTACTATCCCATCTCTCTGCAGTTACTGTGCTCAATGAAGCCCATCTCCATCTTTGCTTTACCTTGAGTAAATATTAATTTTACTCGAAAGTCCCAGTTGTTTTAACATTTCTATTGACTATAAGATCCATTAGAGACAATTGCCCATAACAATATCAAGTCTCCATCCTTTCAGAAGCATGCGTGCCATTTTTCTTATTAGAGTTTTATACATTTCCAGAAACATCTTACGGATCTGTTTTCAGATTTAGCTCTTAAGATCTGGAATCATGCATGACATTCTAAGTGACATCTATTTGAAGAGATTTTAGTTTTTAAAACATGGAAATAAGCTTATTTTAGTCTTCACATCGATTAGTTAGTGCCATGGATGTTTGAGTTTTAAAATACACAACCATATCACTCACGGCTATCAACATTCCCCACAGTAGTTTCTACCCTGCTGGTCTTGTTTAATATGCTGGTTAAAATTTTAAGAATGTTACAGATCTGTGGTTATGGAGAAAACTTTTTTTTTTGCCTCACTCATTTTACAGGAAACTTCCACTGATTCCATGATGAAGACAGTTTTCTGCAGTTGACTGGAAGAGCATGCTTCATCATCTCCAAATTCATCTACTTGCAAGAACGTATTTGCAATTTCACAACTTATATGTTTTGTTTTTTTTCTGTTACTATTCACAGACATGCTGCTAGTCACAGAAAATACTTCCATATTTTTGTGTTATGTCTTTTGGTATACATTAGACATACCAATCAGGATTGGTGATGACAGTTTCATTAGCAAACAAGTATCACATCCCAGTAGGTCACACACTTGGGCATGCTCACACACACACACACACACACACACACACACACTATTTTATGCTAATGTAAAATCTGAGAATCATATGTGAGTACAAAAAATAAATAAAGTTATAGAACATTGCCTTTCAGAAAGTCAAGCACACTTGATCCCTTATGGTTCTTTTTCTGTTCATTCTTTACATGTTTTTCTTGATTTCATAATTTCTACTTTCCTGTTTATTATTTTTCCCTTTCTCTGACACCATCATGCTGTATTTTCTAATGTCTTCAGATTCATTTTCAGTTTATTAGGTTTTAATTTAGAATAAAATTTTACATTGTGAAGTAGTTGAGTGTTATTAAAGTATATCATACAGGTTTTAATATAAAATATATGTTTTTACATTCAAAAATATTTTCTCAACACTCTTTTACTGTCTTTGTTTTATCCATTGATTATTTAGAAATGTAGTTAATGTCTGTGTGCATGAAACTTACTGGTGATTTAGTTTTTGAGTATTCTATCATTGCCAAAGAATGCAATCTCCTGATCTTAATCTGAGAAGTTTACTGAAGACTTTACTGTTAGTCAATATTTCATCTTCAGTCTAGGATTTGGGAAAGGATAGGTATAATCTCTTAATGCAGGAACTTCTGAAGAATTACAATTGAATCTGATTTTTGTCCCTTATCAAACTTGAACTGCACATGACAATGCCTCCTATCAGCCAGACCCCTGTTGTAGATCCTGAATGCTCTAGGACAGAAGTCACTGCATTGATTCTGTTTAAGAATTCAAGAATGACGGAGAGGCACTGACATAAAAGGCCCCATCCCCAGTCCTTTCTAAGTCTCTTTTGATCAGCTCTTCTTGCCTACATACCTCATAAATTGTAGATTATAGTTAAAGTATGTCTCCTCCAGGGAGCAAGACTTTTAGTCAAAATGGAATGTCTCATTACAGATCAGAAGAACATACTACAACCACCAGAGAAAGGAAGAAACATAGAAGAATCTTCCTTTTATACCTTTGGAGCAAACATAGCTCTGTTGACATTACGATGTTGGAATCTGGCTTCCAGAACTGCTAGAGATTATATTTCTGCTGCTTTAGGTCACCCAGTTAGTGCTACTTTGTTAGGAAAAACTTCAGGAGCTTCAACCTTCTATATGCCTGGGTTGTTCATATTTCACCATACTTTCCTAATCCTCCCTGGCTGATCCTGCCTTTTTCCTCTGATCTCGTGATATTTTATGGGCTAAACCTTTTATAACCCTTTGTCTATCTGCCTACATTCCTTTCCTCAGTGATTTTATCAAGCTATGACTAGATAAATATGTGCACACAGAAACTTCATAGTTGTACATTTCCATTATGAAGCACATAGACCTGCAGCTCCCTGTGGAATAGACAGCTGCTAACTTCATAACTTGACTTCTAGGATGCACATAAAACTGAGTGTGACATGCCAACAAACAATACTTCAAACATGAATTACGGATACTTTCCTCCCCACAGTTGGCTACTTTCTTGAAGATTTATTTACTTTTTTTGTATACATATGAGTGTTTTTACCTGTATATGAATATATAAGTGAAATATATGACGTCAATGTCTGTGGAAGCCATAAAAATGCAGCAGATACCCTGGAACTGGAATTGCTGACAGCTATGAGCCACCACATATTGGTGCTGGGAACTGAACATGTATCCTCTGTAAAAACATTGTAATCTTATGGATGAGAGAGCCATCTCTCCATCCCTTCTTAGTTGGCTTTTTATTCTCAATTGTTATGATCTAATTTCTGGCTTCATGCTCAACGACAGAATGTGTGCCATCTACTCCCTGGTTATCAGCAAGATTGTTATAGGGGTAAGTAACCAATTTGAGGTCTATTCCACAGGAGAGAATTGTATGCCTGTTATTGTGTCTTAGGGTTTCTATTGCTATGATAAAATACCATGACCAAAAGCAACTTGAGGAGAAAATGATTTATTTCAGCTTTCAGTTCCATATCACAGTCCATCATCAAAGGAAGTCAGGGTGGGAACTCAATCAGAGAAAGAGCATGAAGGCAGGGACTGACTAGAATGCTACTTAGTGACTTTCTCCTCACGGCTTGCAGTTTGCTTTCCTAGGCAACTTAGGAGTGACACCACCCTCAGTGAGCTGCGTCATCCCACATCCATCATCATTCAAGAAAATGCCTCATGGACTTGCTCTACAGGACAGCCTCCTGGAATGATTTTCTCAGTTGTAGTTCCCTCTTTTCAGATAACTCTAGCCTGTGTCAAGCAAGTTTACATAAAATTAGACAGTACATATTTTAATACTAGCTAAAAGCTACAAGAAATGCTGGAGAGGATGTGGAGAAAGGGGAATCCTCCTCCATTGCTGGTGGGAATGTGAACTTGTACAACCATTTTGGAAATCAATCCTAGAAAATTGGAAATAGTGCTACCTCAAGACTCAGCTATACCACTTCTGGCCATATATCTGAAAGATGCTCACCCATACAACAAGGACATTTGTCCAACTATGTTCATAGCAGCTTTATTCATAATAGCCAGAATCTGGAAACAGCCTAGATGTCCCTCAACTGAGGAATTGACACCTAAATTGCAGTACATTTACACAGTGAAATACTACTCAGGTATTAAAAACAAGGAAAACATGAAATTTGCAGGTAAATGGATGGAACTAGAAAGGATCATCCTGAGTGAGGTACCCCAGAAACAGCGAGACATGCATGGAATATACTCATTTATATGTGGGTATTAGCCAAATAATATAGGGTAAACATACTAAAATCTACAGACCTAAAGAAGCTAAATGACAAGGAGAACCCCAAGAAAGATGATTAATCCTCATTAAGAAGAAAAAGCAGGACAGACACCGGAAGAAGGAGAAGAGAAGAAACAGGACTGGAGTCTACCGCAGCTGTGCTCTAAGAGACTACAACCAGCAAGGTGTTGAAGCAGAAGTAGATACTCACAGCTAAACTTTGGGCAGAGTGCAAGGAGTCTTATGGATGAAGGGGGGAAATAAAAGGAACGGGATGGGACAGAGCCACACAAGGAGACCAACAAAGAAAAAAAGAAAAGAAACAAGGCCCAGGGAGGACTACAGAGACTGATGTATGAACCAAAGACCATGCATAGGGAAGACCTAGATCCCCTGCTCAGATGTAGCCCATAGACAGCTCAGTCTCCATGTGGATTCCTGGTAAGAGGAGATGACAGTCTCTGATATGAACTCGGTTGCCTGTTCCTTGATCACTTCTGCCTGGTGACCTAGCCAGTCTATAGAGGAAGAGGATCCAGACAGTCCTGATGAGACCTGATAGGCTAGGGACAGACAATAGGGGTGGATAACTTCCCCTATCAATGGACCAGAGAACAGGGATAAGAGAGAAAGAGGGAGGGTTGGACTGGGAGGAGATGAAGGAGGGGGCTACAACTGGGATACAAAGTGAATAAATTGTAAATAATAGTAAAAATATCTTTAAGGAAACCCTTGACTTTGCAAAGAGCTGAATTAATAAATGGAGCAACAGATAATAAATAGAATACATCATTAATAAAAAGCTGTTGGCTGCAAATCACTGACCGTAGCATAGAACCTGCTACTATTATTTTGCTAAATTGTCATCTTGTTAATTTTCCTTCTAAACACTGTGTTTATATTTAGAGACCTGGGTGTCTCTCTATATGTTAAGAGAAACTTCGTTTTTTTAGTTGGCAGTAATCATTGGAAAGATGTTTTACTGCTGAGAATGAGCGAGTGAGCGAGTGAGCCCAGTCCTACATGGGACGTGTCCATTGATCCAACCACCATAGCCACCTGGAAATATGGAGGAAGAGAAAACAGAAAGGAAATAAGAGGTAGAGGATGGAAAGGATTGCTGTGAGTTGCTGTCTTCTGGACATTTTACCTGCAAAATACTTAGACAAGATAAGACCAGCCAAATCCTGGCATAGATGGACTAGGTGATCTCTAGGCTTTACCCCATCCTGAGGAGTCATTGACAGTGGATAGTTGCTTGGGGAGGGAGAATTATCCTTTATTGAGGATGTGGCAAATAATACATTTCTCATGATCCAGCCGATGGCCCCACACCCATGCACATATGAATGGTACTAACTGGACTTGGTGGCTTATAAACAAATAAAAGATGCAAATTTGGGATGAATATATGATGGAAGAATATAAAAGGAGTAGAAGAACGAAATGTGGGGTGGATATATTTTATCGTACTCCTATAGCAAGTTCTAAAAAATTAAGAAAAATGAAAGAAAATAACTCATTTGGAGTCAGTTCACAGGCTGTGTAAGTGGCACTGCGCATTGTCACTCAGTGGAAATGATGTCCATCGCCTCCTCAGTGTCTTCCTGCCTCTTCTCACACTCCTCTCCTCAGGCCAGAGACAGGACGGCAGTCTGAAAGTATTCACCTGTATTATCCCTTAACTTGTCACTACCCTGACTTCCAGAGGGCAGACTCCATTAAGTCACCACTGCCGACCACAGCCCAGTGAGGTTTCCTTTATGCCTCCTTCCCTTTTTCTCAGAGGCAGCCTTTTCATGCAGTCTCATTGGGTTCCTGTTTCTGAAATGTTAAGCCTATCTTCTTTTCAGATTTTTTTATTGCTCATTTCCTGGACATAAAATGCTTTTCATATGAAAATACCAATCGCTTGCTTCTCACGCCTCACTATTCTTAGTTCAAGTTTCCCATTTTCAAAGATGTCTATCTATCCCTAAGTTTTATAAAGACAGTATTCAACTTGTACTCACTGTATCAGAACTTATTTACATTTTCCAAAGCATTTTAATGTTAAACGCTCTACTCGGTTAATTTATGCACTTGAGTCACCATCTTCTCAGACACAGAATTTAAAGTTCTTGAAGTCTTAGCCACAGAAACATACTCATGACTGGAATACAATATATATTTGATATTTGTAACTAATGAACCAATTGCTTGATAACTTTGGGTTTTTGATAGTCATCTCCACATATAAAGGAGTTGGGTTCAGAATTGAAGAAAATGGGATATGAGATATGGCTTGATTTATTAATATTAAACATACTTTAAGCAAGAAGTGTGTGGTGCTCATCTATAATCACTGTACTCAGGAGGCAGAGGCAGGAGAATTATGAATTTAAAGTCTGAACTACATAGCAATATCTACTTCACAAAAATTTATCTTATATATGTATATATATATATTACTTATATTTAAGTATGTATTTCTTGATTCAATTACAATATAGTGATTCAATATTGAAACTTGATATGTATGTCGTTTCATTTTAGTATATAACCATCTTTTATCTGATTTTTATGAAGACTTATTAAACTTCAAACTCTTTTACTATGAACAAAAACATAGCCTAACAAAAATGAGGATGACATTATACATTGAACAATTACTTATATATATATACTGAAACAGAAAACATGTACATGTCTACATATATTTGCATATGTGCTTACAGATATAATCTCATTATGTCTTAGCAGCCAGTAACTCTGTAAGGGTGATATTACTTTTTCCAATTTGCAGAATAGAGTACTAAAGTTAAGAATTTAAATAAGGGTCTGTAGGATGGACCACTTGCTGAGCAAGCTTGATGACCTGAGTTTGATTTCAGAACCCATATAAATGAAGAGGAGATTCAATTACATAAAAGTTGTCCTGTGACTCCCACACACGTGTCCTCACTATTTCTCACAATTTAATAATAAATAAGATAAAAATGTAAAATGTGATTGTTTTCCAAGATCAGAAGGGTAATAACTAGCGTATCAGAATCATCGTTTGTTGAAAATCTGTACTCTCCACAGTGTAGAAATAGTTCTTCAAAGCCTTATAAATGTGATGAGAGACAGAACCAAACCCATAGCTGCAACTGTTTTTTGAATATTAAAAGTACTTAACATGTTTTGCAACAAAAGGTGAAATATAATCTTGAACTATAACTTGTGTTTACTTCACAGCAACTCATAAAGTGGGGTCTAAAAAACTCCTAGTGGAAAGTTAAGTGAACATGTGAAAGCTAACACTGAGTTTGTTAAGGAGAACATCCAAGCGGTGCAATTCTAATGTGATATTCTGTTTATTTCTCGTATGTCCAGCAGTGAGATGAAAAGCTCCATGAGAAAAGGAAAATAGCTTTTATCAGAAATGATAAACTGAAGACTTATACTGTAATATGTACGTGGGAATCATTCACTTAATAATAGTTGTGGCAGAAGCACAGATTAAGCCCATTTTAAAGAAGCAGGAACTTGGGTTCAGAAAGATCATGAATTCCAAAGGAGATTATGAAATTAAAAAGGTCATGAAGCTATTGGCATGATTTAAAGGCTAAGCATGGGTTTAAAATGTAAGTTCTTCAAATTCATACATATGTGTTGCATTAATTCTACAATGAATAGGGCTGGTGGTGACAACGAGGACATTCAGAGTTTCAGCCTTGTGGAAGTCACATGGCAGCCTGTATCTGTCTTGGTCTTGGTGGTGACCTCTAGTACCCACTAGCCAGCACTGAATTATTATTTGGCTTGAATTAAGCAGCTCCCTTGCACACTTGGGATAGGACTCACAGCCCATCTCACAGACTCTATTTAATTTCTTCCAAACCCTACAAATATTTTCTCTATGTGAGTATTTAAGAGCAAGAAATTAGAAAACAGTTTGTATTCATATATGCATAGGAGTAATTCCTCTAAAATTTCTATGAGCGGGAATGATTTTATTAATTTTTCTTTCTTTATTTCCATAAGGTCAAACTAAGAAAGCACTAAAATTATTTAGGTAAGAGTAGTCAATGATTTAAGGCTCAGGGCATTAAATATTAATAGTTCACAAAATTTATTCTATTTCTGAGCAAGCATCTTTATTGATCATAAGCACTACAATAAGAGTTAGGGTATAAAAAATGCATGTAGTCAGAGATATGGTATACTTAGGGACACTTAAATTATTGTAGACCTTTTTAGAAGTCATATGGCTTTGTATTAAATGGTAATGTGGTGATAAAATACTGTGATAAAAACTTTAACATCAGTGCTGTTGGAAGCACACAACAAAGACAGAAAGAAATGGAATGGCTATAATGTCTTTTAAGAATAACATTATAGATGAGAAGCAGTCATTTGGTTAGAGAAATCCTATTGTATTTTGGAAAGAATGTGGGGTTCTGAGGGAATATGGAGGGAGGGGGGCCTTTGTTATTACTGCAGTTTGCAAGAGGCTCTGTGGTTGCTTTGCTCTAATCATGCCCTATGAGCTTACCATCTTTGCACATTTGAACTATGTAAAGTGTTGGCTGTGTATCTGGCAAGCTGATTCGGCTCCAGCTTTTTTGAAAAATGGAGTACTCTTGGAGTTAACTGGACCGAGACTGAAATTTTTTGATGATTTTTAGAAGACTGAATGAGCTCATTTTAGCAGCTTGTCATGCTGTCTTTATTTCTTTTTTTCTGCTAAAGTGGTTTGCAGTGAACTTAACTGTTGTTATCCATATTAATAATGTAGTCTAATTTACAGAGAAATATTCAGTAATATTTGGGTACATCTTTATCTTGTAAAACTAGAGGGCAGCTTAAGTGTTTCATTTTGTGCTTAACTCTGAGCTCACTAGGCAGAAAGAACTGCATATTCAAGTCCATTTTCTTCCTTTTTTCTGCTGAATCCCTGGTCAGAAATTCAAGAACAAGGGCACTTTTTCTCTATGATTCATGTTCCAATTTCTCTTAAGCGTACGTTTTCTGCCTCAAGTCATGCAAAGGAGCCGTAACAGGAACAAGAGATGAGAGAAAAACAAGAAATGAAGGCCCATTACAAAAGCTACCACTGACTTATTCGGGTAAACACTTCTGCCAGTGTAAGCATTGGAGGTCTTTGGTGGTTTATCTGGAGCCATTCTGTAGGGATCATCTCATGACCTTGCTCTCTGAGAAGCTTCATGAACAGTTCTTCAGATGCTCTCACATGTTTTGCCAATTCCTTCACCTTTAGCAGTGTCCTATGGCATGTTTTCATTGAGAAACTCACACCCAAAGCCCTTATACTGTGCTGGTTGGCAAACGTGAAAACCCACCCAACCAAGTTTAGCCTTCACCATTTACATTCAAGAGGGCTCTAGGGAGCTTCCTGCTTTTCTCCTTAATTTCACTTCTATTTGAAAAATTTTGAAGCTGCATGTTAAAGTCTTGCCATGAACCACTGATTCAGGCTAGAGGCATGGGTACAGTACATTCCAGTGTGTATTTTTGAAGCTCAGTTAAGTGTAAAATGATAATTTTCCTTCTGGGCAGCCTTACTTCTGGGGATTTTTGTTTGGGCAGTGTAAGGAGACAGTGCTACTCTTGCTAGTTTAGGAAGTGTCCAATCTTTTCCAGGAACTGTGTTGAACGACTCCCATGTGAGGATGGCAAAGAATAGCAATAGAAATATTCTTTTGTTCCTGTGTAAGTTATAATACAATTGAGAAATATAACAGGGGTCCATGAGGAAGAGAGTCAAAACCCAAACTTGGTATATAACAGAACCAAGGTTGGGATTCTGGCTTGTTGTCAGTGCTAAGTGATTGCCTTCAACCCCTGCCCTGGGCACATACACTGATTGAATTATTTCTTGGGGAGGCGCAACGGGGCAGAGTGACTTCATCTGTCCAAAGGAAAAAAAATAGGGCCTCAGCTCCGGTGTCGGAAGCTCAGGAAAAACATGATGGAAAGTGGAAGTGAGGCAGCAGGAGAAGGTGAATTATCCTCCATGACATGCTTAACAATACAGGCAATAATACAACACACAGTATCGTTCCTTGTAAGAGGGTGCACAACACACATGTAAATATGGACCATCCACTGTAACTCTGTAGAGACAACAGGACTATGGTGACATATGTGGACCTGTGTTATAATTACCGAAATAAAAATTAAAATAATGTGTACGTTCGAAGAATCATTTAGGCACAGAAGCATTTTGTTGGTGCTGCTTCGGTGGTGGTGGGTGGTGTTTTGTTTTGATTTTTGCGTGTGTGTGTGTGTGTGTGTGTGTGTGTGTGTGTGAGCCAAGGAGTTTTATTTGGGTTAGTCACAGGAATAGAAGTGCGGGGTTAATTACAGGAGCAGAAATGACCCAAAGACAATTACGTTACCACAGTGGACCGCTCACAGAAGCTGGGAAACCAGAGCACACAGCACAGCCTGGAGGCAGCTCAACAATGTGAAGAGTGTCCTTTCAAAGTGACGTGGTCTAAACCACTTCCAGGCAGCTTGGCTGGTGTCTTCTTGTTCCAAGTAGCTGACTTGTTCTTCTTTGCAGTTTGGCATGTCTGAGAGTGACTCCCAGCTATTTTTATTGCTTATGGTTTTTATAAGCTTATGCAACCATAGCAAGTGGTAGAGTCAACTCTCCTTCTCTCATGCCTAATGGGCCAGCTCACCAGATGTTTTCTACTGCCAGGGCAAGGTGCAGGGCCTGCTCCTGTTTGTGCTGTAGCCAGTGAGCGGCAGGGGCAGCTCTTCTGCTCTTATGACACTGAGGTCAGCTCTCCTGCCTGCTGAAGGTGGCGAGGTGTGAGGTACACAGAAGCATTTATAAGTACCGAGAAATCCTTATATCATAAACAATCATGAACAATACAAACACTGCTGGAGCTATGGTCATTTCTCATTTCACATTGTATGCAGAGCCACAGTAGTAACAGCATAATGGTTTTGGCATAGAATTAGACACATCAGTCAATGAAATAAAACTGAGGACCAGATATAGGTTTATATACTTACAGACACCTGAGCTTTTTATAAAAAAAAATTCCAAAACCATATATGGAGAAAATACAGAATCTTTAACAATTTTTTTGAAAACTGTATATCTTCATGTCAAAGAATGAAACTTAAAATCTTTTCTCACCCTTTATACAAATTAATTCCACATGGATCAAAGATCTCAATACTAGTCCTGAAACTTCTAGAAGAAATGAGATGGACTGTACTTCAAAATATAGGGTTTTGACTAAAACTCTGTCCACCCAGGAAATAAAAGGAATAGACTATTAAAAATGAATGATAGGAGAGGCAGACCCAAGATGGCCATGAACGCACACAGTTTGAGTTGCAGAGGAGCTTTTGTGCTGGCATTGGTGAGTGGAAGGATGACTGAAGCCAGGGAAACGACAGTGAGGCTTTCTAAATGAGAGGGATCATCGCAAGAGGGAAGAACTTTGGTCTCAGGTCACCCATGGACTTGTTTGGGGAAGGAGAGAAAAGATCATTTGATCTCCCGGCACTCCCCTGAGAAAACCCTGAATCTTGAGATCTTAGAGAAAAGATCAGGAACCACAAAGGTAAGCATCACCAATAGAATAAAAGAGATGGGAGAAAGAATCTCTTGTGCTGAAGATACACTCGCAGAAATTGATACTTCTCTCAAAGAAAAAGTAAAATCAGAAAAGTTCTAAACATAAAATATCCAAGAAATCAACGATGCCATAAAAAGACAAAATCTAAGAATAATAGGTATTGATGAAAAAGAAGACTCCAGGCTCCAAGATCCAGAAAATATTTTCAAGAAAATAATAGAAGAAAATTTTCCCAACTTAAAGAAAGAGATGTCCATAAATATACAAGAGGCCTACAGAACACCAAATAGACCAGACCAGAAAAGAAACTCCTCATCACACATCATAATCAAAACACTGGATCTAAAACAAAGAAAAGATATTAAAAGCAGCAAGGGAAAAAGGCCAAGTAATATATAAAGGTAGACCTATCAGAATCACACTGGACTTCTCATCAGAAACTTAAAGACAGAAGGTCCTGGACAGGTGTCATACAGACTTTAAGAGACCACAGATGCCAACCAAGACTACTATGCCCTCCAAGCTTTCAATCAACATGGATAGAAAAAACAAAATATTCCATGACAAAACTAAATTTGTTCAATATCTACACAGCAAACCAGCCATACAGAAGATACTAGAAGGAAAACTCCAATCCAACGAAAACAACTATACTCAAGAAAACATAGGATACAGATAATATCCCAACAAAAATTAAAAGAAAACAAGCAACGAATCACAGTAAGATCACTAACTCCTCAATAAAAGGAACTAACATTCGTTGGTCATTATTATTTAACAAAATCAATGGACTCAACTCTCCAATAAAAAGACACAGACTAACAAAATGGGTACGGGTTCTTCTTCATCCAATAAACACACCTCTGCAACAAAGATAAACACTACCTCAGAGTAAAGGACTGGAAAAATGTTTTCCAAGCAAATGGATCCAGAAAATAAGCTTTCAACCAAAAGTAATCAAAAAGGATGAGGAGGGGCACTACATTCTCATCAAAGGAAAAATCCACCAAGAGGACATCACAATTCTGAACATCTATGTCCCAAATACAAGAGAGCCTACATTCATAAATGAAACATTATTAAAACTTAAATCACATATTGATCCCAACCTTAATTGTGGGAGACTTCAACACCCGCTTTCATGAAGAAACAGATCATCTAGACAGAATCCAAATAGGGAAATAAAGGCACTTACAGAGGTCCTAAATCCAATGGACTTAATAGATGTTTACAGGACTTTTCACCACAAATCAAAAGAGTATACCTTCATTTCAACACCTCATGGAACCTTCTGCAAAATAGACCATATAGTAGGTCACAAAGCAAGCCTCAACAGATACAAGAAGATTGAAATAATCCCCTTTATTTTTTTCTGATCACCATGGACTAAAGCTGGACCTTAACAACAATGGAAATAGTAAAAAGCCTACCTGCACATGGAAACTGAACAACTTGCTGCTCAATGACAGCTGGAGTAAGGAAGAAATAAAGAAAGAAATTAAAGACTTCCTAGAGTTCAATGAAAATGAAGATACAACAAACCCTAATTTATGGAACACAATGAAAGCAGTGCTCAGAGGAAAATTCATAACACTAAGTGCCTTCAAGAAAATATGTGATATCTCATACAAGCAACTTAATGGCCTAACTGAAAGCCCTAGAAAAGAAAAAAGCAAACACACCGAGGAGGAACAGGAGGGCTGGAAAAAATCAAACTCAGGGCTGAAATCAATAAATTAGAAACAAATAAAACTACTCAAAGAATCAATAAAACCAAGAGCTAATTCTTTGAAAAAATCAACAAGATAGATAAACCTTTAGCCAAACTAACTAAAAGGCAGAGAGAAACTATCCAAATCAGCAAAATCAGAAACGAAAACTGGTACATAACTGCAGACACTGCAGAAATCCAAACAATCATTCAGTGGTACTACAAAAGACTAGATGCCACAAAATTTGAAAATCTAAAAGAAATAGACAATTTTCTTGACAGATCCCATCTACCAAAATTAAGTCAACATCAGATAGAAAGATTGAGTAGACCTATATCCCCCAAGGAAATAAAAGCAGCCTTTTTTTTTTTTTCCAAAAAAAGCCCTGGGCAAGATGGATTCAGTACAGAATTTTACCAGAACTTCAAAGAAGTGCTAACTCCAATTGTCTTTAAACTATTCTACAAAATAGAAACAGAAGGAACTTTACCAAACTCATTCTATGAAGCCACAGTCACCTTGATAACTAAACCATACAAAGACACACAACAACAAGAACAAAAGAACTTCAGACCTATCTCTCCTAAGAACATTGATGCAAAGATACTCAACAAAATAATTGCAAACCGAATCCAAGAACACATAAAATATACGATCCTCCATGACCAAGTAGGCTTCATCCCAGGCATGCAAGGGTGGTTCAACATATGGAAATCCATCAATGTGATCCTTCATATAAACAAACTGAAGAAGAAAAACCACATGATCATCTCCTTAGATGCCAAAAAAGCATTTGACAAAATGCAGCATACATTCATGTTTAAAGACTTGGAGAGATCAGGGATACAAGGCACATACCTAAACATAGTAAAGGCAATATACAGCAAGCCTATAGCCAACATCAAACTCAATGGAGAGAAACTTAAATCAATCCCACTGAAATCAGGGACTAGGCAAGGCTGCCCATTGTCTCCATAACTCTTCAACATAGTACTTGAAGTCCTAGCTAAAGCAATAAGACAACTAAAGGAGATCAAAAAGATACAAATCTAAAAGGAAGAGGTCAACGTGTCA
>CM053747.1:13945954-13966838 GCA_028658305.1 Pachyuromys duprasi | reverse complement strand
AGAGACAGAGAGACAGAGACAGAGAGACAGAGAGAGACAGAGAGACAGAGAGAGACAGAGAGAGACAGAGAGACAGAGAGACAGAGACAGAGAGAGACAGAGAGACAGAGAGACACAGAGAGAGACAGAGAGAGAGAGACAGACAGACAGAGAGAGACAGAGAGGACAGCGACAGAGAGACAGAGAGAGATAGAGAGGATAGAGACAGAGAGACAGAGAGAGACAGAGAGACACAGAGAGAGCCTCTGTCTGTAAGTATAGCAGAGTATCATTAAGAGTATCAGGGTTTGGCTCTCTCCCATTGAGTCTCAAGTAGGGCCAGATCATTGGTTGGACATCCCCCCAAACTCTGCTCATCTTTGTCCTTGCACATCTGGTAGGGTAAATTGTGGGCTGAAGATTTTATGGGTGGTTTGTTATTGCCCTCCCTCCATTGAGAGTCTTGTCTGGCTATAGGATGTGACCACTTCAGTCTCAGTCTCCCCCATGCTAGGAGTCTCAGCTAGAGTCACCCCATATCCTCCTGGGACATATCCTGTTGCAGGTCTCCAGCTTGTTCCATAGATGCTCCCCTACCCATTTCCCTTCTTTTTTCCAGCTCTCTCACTTCCCATCCCCTCTCTTCAACACCTCATCTCTACTGTTCTTCCCCAATCTATCTCACTCAATTCTAACTCTTCAGCCACTCCAGATGTCAATTCTAATTCTCTTTCTGAGTGGGATTCAAGCACCCTCTTCTCCTTGGACCCTTATTAGTTAGCTTCTTTGGGTCTGTTTATTTATGATTATCCTGTGCTATATGGCTAGTATCCACTTATAAGTAAGTACATAATATGTATGTCTTCCTGGGTCTGGGTTACTTCAGTCAGAATGATATATTCTAGTTCCATCCATTTGACACAGTATCATTTTTTATTTTAAGTGAGTTCTTTGAAGCTCAAATAACAAGATCCATTCTTTCTTCAGATACTAGAATGAATTCCTTATTTTTTCATTTAATTCACTGAGATTAATATCATTGAGTTTTCTCTTTCTTTTTCTATCACTTTAGGTCTAAACATTCTTCAAATTAAAAGATTTTTAAGCTGGAAGCAAGTAGTCAGAATGGGAAAAATGTATTTCTGGTGGGGATAAATCCTTGAAGCAGATAGTATAAGTTTAGGGACATGGTCAACATTCAATAAATGTCATGTTTCTTCCCGGTTATCTCCTGATATAAAGAGCATCTTGCAGTTTTGTAGTTTATTTTGTAGTTTATTTATGGAATGTAATTTGTGTGTGTGTGTGTGTGTGTGTGTGTGAGAGAGAGAGAGAGAGAGAGAGAGAGAGAGAGAGAGAGAGAGAGAGAGAGAGAGAGAGAGAGTCGCATTAGTAACCATTTGTTCAATAGCAATCAATCTTGTGATAGGTAAGGCACCGGAAATGCAGTTGAGGAATTGCTTCAGTTATCTCAAAAACTTCAATATTTTATGCATTGTACTATGAACACTTACAGAGAGTAAAACTCAGACTTTGCCACCAAACGAATAAGGGCAAATTGTTTTTGAGACTAAACAATAGATACAGAAGTGTGGAAGATTGTTTCAATCAGAGGACTATCTCTTACAGCCTATGCTCCAAAGCACTGACACCAAGGGAAGCAGCATGCCCAAGAAAATGATGGAAAGATGAGCAGCAGACTAGAGCAATATTCTGGGTAATATTTTCTTCCTAGTAGCAGTTGTGTGGCTTTACAGACTAAAAACAATCTCTTGTTCACTGTAATATTTGAGAACATTTTCTGAAGAAATCCACTAAAAAATAACTTCCAAATTTGCTCCATTTGGAAAATTTTCTAGAAATCAGGAATTGTGAGCCTAAGCAAGGAATCACTAGGGCAGATTTTCCTCCCACAATGGATTACAACTGGAGACATAAATCCAAGTACTAGTCATTATCATCCTGTTACTCCAGACTCCACATAGGAGTATAACATTCAGTCAAATCTTGGTTTGTTTGTTTGTTTTTTGTTTTACAACTCTGGTTTTTACTCTTTGTTTTAATTTTTTTCAGAGCTCAAAGTCATAAGGAAATGTCCCATGATTCACAACTGACACTCTATAGTTACATGTTTTAAAGTTCTATGATTAATATGAAATACATTTTTATAAATAACAGAAGAGTTGCACTTTTTCCTGATTCAGTAGTGATTTTTTCTAGCTTTGATGTTGGTATGTTACTGAAAGAGGTAACATACACGTGATAGTGTTGGTGGGTGTGTTTCTTTTTTTACCACTACACAGACTTGTCATTAATTTAGGTGCTGATGAAAATGAGGCTCCTGGTAATTCTCATTCAAATGAAAGATAAGATTGGGGTCAGAATCAAGACTGGTAGCCCTGAAATGCATAGTATCCTAGGGCAATGGTCCCCAAACTTAAGCCATGCCAGAATTACCATTGTTAGTAATTACTTTGTTAAAATAAAAAACCTCAGGCTCATCTCAGAATGTGATTCCGTGGGACTGGAGGATGACTTGAGAATTTTCATGTCTAAGAGTTGTCAAGTAGTGTTAGTAGGTTTAACAAATAAAAGTTTAATTAATAAATCTTTTCTGTTAAAGTACACTCATTGAGTTTTTATTGCAAACTTAAACCCAGCCACTATCTAAATTTAAATTAATCACATCTATTGTTTTGTCTAATATCACTCTTCCCTCACCTCTTATCTTGGAACACACTGTGAACAAATACTGTTCTAGTGATTAAGTATGGGTTAGAACCCATTGCAAGCTTATTTGCAGAAGATATTTCTGAAGGAATCCATAGTAAGCATGAGCACATTTACATCATTGTATCTAAAACCAGAAATGGTAATTGGGCCATTATTTATTCACTGGAACAGCATTTCTCACAGTGCAAGACTAGAGAGTAGAGGCAAGGAAACAATGACATCAGAGGTAGAATGAAATCATTACAAACGAAATTCTTGAAACACAGTTTCATGCTCTTTACTGCTGCCTACTCCACAAACATATGGAACTGACAAAAGGACTCAGTGCTGAGAATCATGTGATGGTTTTTATAAAAAGGTTTTATTGGGGAATGTTCCTAATGAGTCACTGTCCTAAGAATAGTGAAGCACTATTCCACCTCCAACTCAAGGCAGGATAGGAATAGTTTTATGAAAAGGGGACTTGAAGAGCATAATAAGGGAGATCTTTGAACTGAACTGACATGGTCAGATGGAGTAGTGGAACTCTATCTGTGTTTTGAAATTATGACACATAAATTTTATAGAACCCATAGAGAGAGGTATAAATGACATAAGGACACTTATTTTGAGGTTACTAAGCATAGGGTATGTACCAATCAACTGTTTGGTAGTATGACAAATGACAGGCTGATTTCTGAGACTGTGCTTTCCACCATCTAATAGAGCCCAGAAAGTGCCACGGGCCTCTTTAGCCACAATGTAGGCCATGCACTTAATGTGGTTTGCAGAGTGTGAATACAGGCTCACCCAAGACAGTCTCCGGGAGATAAGGATGCACCAGCTCAGGAAAACATTAGACGTCCTGAGATGGAGAGAGGAATGACAAACCAATATAAAACACAAAAATGAAAACAAACAAACAAACAAAAGCCTTTGCATGCTCTATAAGCCTGAAGTCAAAGATCTCCTAAAAACTTGAGATTTTAGTACTTTTCATATCCAGGAAGCATTAATCCAAGATGACCTGACTAAGATACATTAACTAAAACATTTTTTATTCCTCTGATTATCCTCTGTTTCTCCCAACTTGAAAGAATTAAAGAATCAGTGTTATCAAGATGAGATGGGCTATGTGTGTGTGTATGTTTATATGTATGTTTGTATTGTGTCTGTATGTGTATATGTGCATAGGCTTAGATTTTCCACCAAACCTACTCTATTTTAGGGTTCTTAAGCACCTGTATCTCCCTTCCCCATCACCAACCTTAGGTAGGAGAGCATATTAGAGTTGATGGGTCATTAGGGGATTACCAGACTCAGGTCATCAGGATACAAGCAGTCCAGTCCAAAGGCCAACACAAAGCAGAAACACAAAGTCAGTGAAAGCCAAAAGACTCAGTTGGATTGCCTGGAGAAACTCTCTGAAAAGTTTCTCTCTGCAAAGTCAAGTGTCAAAGCACAAAGATCAGTGCAGCTATGTTGATACAAAAAGTGATGTCACTGGGCATGGACCTCTATATGTGACCTCTCCTCAGAGTCCACACACGGGTGTTCTCAGCTGGCCAAAGTCAACCCCCTTGAATGTGAAAAGTCACAGCTAAACATCATGCAACCTCTCACGAGTCATCCTGGGCAAAACATCACGTGCCCAGCTTGTAGCAAAACATCACATGACAAAATTCAGTCTTCAAAGAAACCAGAAATTTCCACTTCATATGCCTGTATGTATGTTTGTGTGTGTGTGTTGGCTGGAGAGGATATTCGGAAGTACCAGTTGACCAAGGAGAGAAACAGAGTAGACTTCCCTTCCTTGACTTTGCAGGTTTAAATTGGTGGAATAAAATAAGTGCGAGTACAGGAAATACTGAAATAGATGTGGGTAAATTTTCTGTTGAGTCTATAGATTAGAGGTCATGGCACTTCAGAGCTGCTTGTACAAACTTTACTGTGAGTGAAGGGGATTGATCTTGGCCAAGTATTGACTGGTTCATTGAATGAAATCCATCACACGCTCAAAGGATTCTTTTAAGTCTCTTGTATATCAAAAGTGAGATCTTATAAGATGAAGAGTCTTATCTGCCATGTAAGAGAATCATACTAATATTGCACTTAAAAAATACTGTCTAAAATAACTCTTTGACCTAGTAAATCACTTTGAGCTGAGTACATCATAGCTGTAAGCTTAGACATCAACTCTGAATTATACTGACAGTTTAAAAGTAAACGTGACCTGATGTTAATTGCTCCCCTGATGATTATTGCTTTTAGTCAGTCATGTTTGTGGCATATTCTTTTAAAGCCACAAACCTAATGGCCTAAGTACCTTCTACAAGACCCTAAGCCTCACCTGTCAAAGTTTCACTATCTCCTAGGAGTACAACTATGAAGACCAAGGGTTTTACATGGGCCTTCATAACAAACTACAGAGTATGTGACATAGGTTTTCAGTAGGCCCCCATTTAGGCACATGTGCAAGTTCACAGTTTTTAATGTTTATTTCCTATAATTTACTGCCAATTTTTCTCTAAGTCAACAGTTTACTGTCTTATCCACTGATTGTTCCAAAGGTGATATGACTGTGATCAATGACAAGAACATAGACAACTTCATGAACATTTCATGTGCCTTCTCACTTGGAGAATTATATGATTTGAATGGGACACAAGATGAAGAGAGGTGTAAATATTGGCAAAAACTAACTTTTGAAGAGGAAAGCTAGGGATGAGATATAAAGCAGTGCTCTACCAAGTCCCTGGCACATACCAGGTGCTGGATCAATCTCCAAAAAGAGAGAAATATCCAGGCAGAAAGACAGAGAGGAATGCTCATTAAGAAATAAAACAAAAAACAAAAAACAAGCTTTATGTTTGATGGGGGTTAACGAGGTAGCTAAGCAGTTAAGATCACTGGTTGCTGTTACTGGGGATCCAGGTTCAGGTCCCAGCACCCTGTTAAGGCAGCTCACAACCGTCTGTGACTCCAGCTCCA
Source organism: Pachyuromys duprasi (assembly GCA_028658305.1). Classification (NCBI taxonomy): domain Eukaryota; kingdom Metazoa; phylum Chordata; class Mammalia; order Rodentia; family Muridae; genus Pachyuromys; species Pachyuromys duprasi. The sequence continues at coordinate 13,961,156 of CM053747.1, read as the reverse complement.
GGGGAGCCTACTGCTTCTAACTTGCATGGCACCTGTACACATATGCTGCACAAAAATACACTCAGGCACATATATACACATAAAATAAATACTACATATTTTTTAAAAAAGAATTACTTCAAACTATTTGCCAATAAAAATTGAAGATTGGTCTTGTAGAAGGAGATAATAGAATAGTGGTTTTCAGAGTCTGGGAGGCAAGTGGAAAGGGGAAGGAGGGAGGGAGGGAAGGAGGGAGAGAAGGAAGGTAAGGGGGAGAAAAATAGGGTGAATAACGACTATGGGGTCCAGCTACATAGGAAATGTAACTTATATTGTTCTATTGCCTCATCTAATAATTACAGTTATTATAATAACAAATTGAATGCTTCAAAAATAGCTAGAAAAAATATTTAAAATTTTCCAACACAAAGAAATTGTGTGTCTTGTGGATATAAATTCCTTTTCCATGATGCAATTATCACACATTAAAAACTGCATGCGGAAATTTATGGATCTTTTAACATATTTTAAAAAAATAAGAATGGAATACAAAACTGGTTTTGAACATTTAATATCTTGAGAAAAAGTGAAGTGATTTACTAATATGTTTTAGCTGTAAAATTCAATAAGTAACAGCTGAAACATGGAATTACAGCTTCAAGCTCACAATGGCTCAATTTAGAGAAAAGACAAAGCTCTTAATTCCCTTGTGTTGTTTCCTGTGAGACTTCACGCTCTGAAATGCTAACGAAGTATCACAGTACTTTATGCTTGAACCACACTGTCATCTTCAACTGCGGAGACGTCACATCTGTTTTGCTTCAGATACATGTGTTACTTAATATTGTTTTGTCGTACCAACTTTTCAGGGAAGTTTATGAACAGTAAACATTTTATTAAAGACAGGCATTCACTTCTTTCTAAAGGTTTTCACTTTATGTGTTTGCATGCCGTTGCCAACAGAGGCCTGAAGAGGGTGTCAGATCGCTTTGTGAGCTCCCCCATACAGATGCTTGCATCAATATTCTGGTCTTGTGTTGTTGCTCTAGCTAAGACGTCAAGTACTATGTTGAAGAGATACAGAGAGAGTGGACAGCCTTGCCTTGTCCCTGATTTTAGTGGGATTTATTTAAGTTTCTCTCCATTGAGTTTTATGTTGGCTATAGGCTTGCTGTATTTTACCTTTACTATGTTTAGGTATGTGCCTTGTATCCCTGATCTCTCTAAGACTTTAACATGAACAGGTGTTGAATTTTGTCAAATGCTTTTTTGGCATCTAAGGGGATGATCATGTGTTTTGTTTTGTTTTGTTTTTTCTTTCAGTTTGTTTATGTAGTGGATTACATTGATAGTACATTGAACCACCCCTGCATGCCATGATCATTGTGGATGATATCTTTGATGTGTTGTTCATTTGGGTTGCCAGTATCTTATTGAGTATTTTGTGTCAATGTTCATAAGTGAGATTGGTCTGAAGTTCTCTTCTTTGTTGGGTCTTTGTGTGGATTAGGTATATCAAAGTGACTTTGACCTCATAGAATGAGTTTGCTAATGTTCTGTTCCTATTTTGTGGAAGGCAAAATGAGCAACCAGGTGGAATTGATAATTCCAATCTATGACACCATCAGATTCCTTGTATGATAATAATACAAGTAGCTTTGCATCTTGGGCCTCCTCATACCAATAAGTAAGTATGGAATATATCCATTGACAACAGTTGTAAATAATGGTAATAAAATAATAGTAGTAAACACATAGCTTGATATGGCAATGGCAGACATGTTCTTTTAAATTATTTCTGGGCTGAAAGATAGCTCAGCAGCTAAAGTCACTTGCTGCTTTTGCAGATGTACTAGTGTTTGTTCCCAGCACTAACATGTTAACTTACAACTGCCTACTATTACAGTTAAAAGAATTCAACACCATCTCTTCTGTCCTCCTTTCATACAAGGAACACATGGAACATATACATACATATAGGCAAAACACATATACATGAAATAAAAGTAAATAAATTACATATATATATATATGTAATTTTCACCTGTCTCTAAGAAAAGCACTAGTAATAAATTTGTTTTGTAGTTAAGTGGGGAGAGGAAAAACATGGAATGATTATCCAAAGATATAGTTCTACATTTGGTGATAAGCAAGGTAAGTAAGGAGAAATAAGAAAAATGAAGTATGTACTATTCTATATAGCATGGATCTGGAGGAAGTTTCTCCTATTGACAATTATTGAATCACATATATAAAAATAGTACAAAAGCAGGTAAAATATAAGTAACTTCCTGACTGGTGGAAAGAAGCAATGGCAGGGTGAACATTCAAGTGGTAGAGGGTAAACAGCACAAAAGTCAGAGCATGTGGATATTGAGAGTATCTGGAATGGCAAAGTACATCAATTAATTTTTGAGGATAACTGATACTTGACTAAAAAGCTTTAATAAAATTATCTTGGGAGATGATGTGGCTAGGAAAAAATACAGAGTATTGAGATAAGAAGGAAGCATGATTTAAAAATGGAGGGATATTCTGCCCTGAAAGCAGCATTTGACAAAATCCAACACTTGTTCATGTTTAAAGTCTTGGAGAGATAGGGGATACAAGGCATGTAACTAAACCCAGTAAAGGCTATATACAGCAAGCTTATAGCTAACAACAAACTAAACAGAGAGAAACTTAAATCAATTCCACTGAAACCATGGATGAGACAAGGCTGCTCACTCTCTCCATATCTCTTCAATATAGTACTTGAAGTCCCAGCAAGAGCCATAAGATAACTAAAGGAGATCCAAGGGATACAAATCAGATAGGAAGAAGACAAAGTATCACTATTCTCAGATGATATGATAATATACATGAATGATCTCAAAAATTCAACCAGAGAACTCCTTCAGCTGATAAACACCTTCAGCAAAGTGGCTGGATACAAAATCAACTAAAAAATCAGAAGCTCTCCTGTAAACCAAAGACAAAAGGGCTGAGAAGGAAATTAGGGAAACAACACTCTTCACAATAGCCACAAATAACACAAAGTACCTTGGTGTGACTCTATCCAGGCAAGTGAAAGACCTGTATGGGGGAAAAAACCAACTTAGTCTCCGAAGAAAGAAATAGAAGAAGAAACCAGAAGATGGAAATATCTCCCATGTTCATGGATCGGTAGGATTAACATAATGAAAATTATCATCTTAACAAAAACAATCTATAGATTCAAAGCAATTACCATCAAGATACTAACAACAGTTATTTAAAGACCCGGAAAGAGCAACCAGTAACTACATATGGAAAAAGAAAAAAAAAAGCCAGAATAGCTAAAATAATTCCAAACAATAAGAGATCTGGAGGTGCCTCCATTCTTGATCTTAATCTGTAATATAGAACAATAGTAATAAAAACTACATGATACTGGAGTAGAAACAGATGGTAGATCAATGGAGTCGAATTGAAGATCCAGAAATAAACCCACACACCTAAGATACTTGATTTTTGACAAAGAAGCCAAAACCATACAACGGAAAAAAGTAGCATCTTCAACAACTGGTGTTAGTCTAACTGGATGTCTACATGTAGAAAAATGCAAATAGATCCATATTTATCACCTGGCACTAAACTAACCTCCAAGTGGACCAAAGACCTCAACATTAAAGCAGACACACTAAATCTGTTAGAAGAAAAAGTGGGAAAGAGCCTTTAACTATTGGCACAGGAGACAACTTCGTGAACAGAACATCAATAGCACAAGTTCTCAGATCAGCAATCAATAAAAGGGATCTGATAAAACTGAAAAGCTTTTGTAAAGCAAAGCACACTGTCAACAGAATAAAATCATAACCTAGAGACTAGAAAAAGATATTTACCAACCCTATATCTAACAGAGGGCTAATATCCAGAATATATAAACAACTGAAGAAGTTAAAAAGCAACAAATCAAGCAATCCAATTAAAAACAGATGAGGGAGGGAGTGGGAGGATGGGAGGGAATAAGGGAGGGGGCTATGCCTGGGATGCAAAGTACCTAACCTGTGATTGATATAAAAATAAATAAATTTAAAAAAAAGAAAAAAAAACAAAAAAACTGGGGTACAGAACTAAACAGAAAATTCTCAACAGAGGAATATCGAATGGAGGAAACACACTTAAAGAAATGCTCAAAATCCTTAGCCATCAGTAAAATGCAAATCAAAATGTCCCTGATATTCCACCTTATACCCATCAGAATGGCTAAGATCAAAAATTCAAGTAACAACACATGCTGGCGAGGATGTGGAGAAAGGGGAACACTCCTCCATTGCTGGTGGGAATATAAACTTGTACAACCACTTTGGAAATCAATCTGGCACTTTCTCAGAAAATTAGAAATAGTGCTTCCTCAAGATCTGGGTATACCACTCCTGGACATACACCCTAAATATGCTCAGCCATTCAACAAGGACATTTGCTCAACTGTTCATAGCAGCTTTATTTGTAATAGCCAGAATCTGGAAACAACCTAGATGTCCCTCAACCCAAGAATGGATACAGAAATTGTGGCACATTTGCACAATGGAACTCAGCAATTAAAAACAAGGAAATGCTGAAATTTGCAGGCAAATGAATGGAGCTAGAAAAGACCATTATGAATGAGTTAAACAAGAACCAGAAAGACACACAGGGTATATGCTCACTTATAACTGGATATTAGACATATAATATAGGATAAACATACTAAAATCTATTGTCCTAATGAAGGTAAACACCAAGGAGGACCCTAGGGAAGATGATTAATTCTCATTATAAAGGCAAACAGGATAGACAAAGGAAGCTGAAGAAGACAGGAAACAGGATAAAAGTCTACCACAGAAGGCTTCAGAAAAAAGAAAAAAAAAGAAGAAAAAAAAGAAGGCTTCAGAAAGACTCTACCCAGTAGGGTATCGAAAAAGATGCCGAGAATCATAGCCAAACTTTGGGCAGAGTGCATGAAATCTTACAGAAGAAGGTGGACCAAAGACCAAACAGAACAGGGCACAGGGGTCTTTTACAAGACTGTTTCTCCAACCACGGACCATATATGGATATAACCTAGAACCCCTGTTCAGATGTGGCTCATGGTAGCTAAGTATCCAACTGGGTACCCAAGTAAGGGGAACAGGGACTATTTCTGTCATGAACTCAATGGCTGGCTCTTCGACCCTCCCCCTCCTCCCCTGACCCAGGAGGAACAGCCTAGCTAGATCCCAGAAGAGGACATTGCAGCCAGCCCTGAAGAGACATGAAAAGCTAGGGTCGGATGGAAGGGGAGGAGGTCCTCTCCCATCATTAGACTTGGAGGGGGCAGGGAGAAGATGAGGGAGGGATGGGGAGAGTGGGAGGGAATGAGGGAGGGGGCTACGACTGGGATACGAAGTACATAGCCTGTGATTAATATAAAAATAAATAAATTACATTTAAAAAAAGAAAAAATAGAAGAAGGTGGACATAGTAAGATTCAGAGGAGACAGGACTGCAAAAGGTGAGCAACAGAGGCAAAAAATCTGGGCTCTGTTGGGCTTGTAGAGATGGGTGAATAAACCAAGAACCATGCATGGAGAGGAGCTAGACCCCCTTCTCAGATGTTGCCTCTGGGCAGCTCAGTCTCCATGGGAATTCATTAGTAAGGGCAGCAGGGGCAGTCTCTGGCATGAATTTGGTTGCCTGCTTTTTTATCATCTCCTTTTGGCGGGGTGTCCTTACTAGACCACAGAGAAAGAGAATCCAGACAATCCTGATGAGACCTGATAAGCTAGATTCGGATACTAGGGGAGGAAGACCTCTCCTATTATTGGAGTAGGGGAGGGACATAAGTGGGAAAGAGGGAAGGCAAATGGGACCATAAGTATATGAGGGAGAGGGCTACAGATGGGATACAAAGTGAATAAATTGTAATAAATATTAATTAAAATTATGGTCCTGCTATATAATAGTAATACTCTGAGCTGCTGAGCTATCTCTCCAACCCCAGGATTAAAATTCTAACAATATATATACAGTACCCACAGGTCACTAAAAATAACTAGATATTACCCTCTTTTAACTTTTGCTTTAAAGATTACAGTAGTTTTAAAAAAACATAATTTTAGGCCTCTCACTATATATTTTAAGTTTCAAAACTTCTGGTACTGTTTGGATCATAAACACAATGTCCTGCTTCAAGGAACTATTTCTCCTCTTTGCGTCAAGAATGCTTCTTACTCTAGCTTTCTCCTTTCCCAGTAATTATTTCTCCTTGCTTCTTTCCCAGTGGAAGTTCTGTTTCTTCAAGAGTCATTTTTCTGGACATTTTGATTAAATTTTAATACCATGTCACGAGTTTCAAATCACAACACTTTTTGATCTATTTCCATACTATTTTCATTTGTTGACCCACATCTGCTAGAAACTTATTATAATTAAGATTGAATTTCATATGTGTTCAGGTTTAACATTACTCATGTTATCTGTACAATTCCTGGTGCAGTGTTGAATGCTACGTTTTTATGTCCAAATCTAGCATGAGGTGTGTGGCATAGAGCTTCTTACTGAGAATTTACAGATACTGAATATTTCATTCATATCAAACAAGATTCTCGAATCATCCATGTGAAATTATTTCTCAACTGGTACTTGATAATAGTTAAAGAATCCATGTAAAATAATATTGGACAGATTAAAACTTATTTCAAATCCATGATTCAAAAAATGAATACACTTTCTCAGGATTTATTTCTACTACAGGATCTTTTAGTCACAAGGATCAGTCCATTTTCTCCTTTCTTTATCTTTTTTTTATTTTATAAACTTACATATATAACACAGAGAACAGGGAGAAGACAGAGAAAATGACAGAGAAAGAGCGATAAGTATTAAGAATATATATTTGATACTTAATTATCATTTCAGTTTTTAATAATGTACACATGAACAATTACGGATATAAAAATTTCTCAGGTAAGATATGAGGGATGATCCATATATTAGTTATTCATTAGAGAAATCCATTTGGTGAATACCTACTTGTTGCCTATTTGAAATTAGATGACATTTTACATTCATGTTTTACATCAAATTTACTTCGTTCTTCAATTTATTTCTCTTCCTAAAACAAAGAGAAATTATAATACTGAAAGAAAGAAGAATAGACCTCACATTTTAAAATTCTGCTCAATCTATTCCAACAACTCTCTGCTTCCTGGTTGGAGGTGCTTCTAAAACCTATTGGCCTTGGGTGCATAAAGATAATTTTGAAATTACTGCAATGTCTTTTTTTTTTATTTTGAGGATAACTGTAAGCCTGAAACAAATATGTTGAGAAAACTAAAAAGGAAACTCAGCCCTTGGTCTATTGGTGACTGAAAAATACCGTTCTCACTGTCAGATCACCTGTGAAGAATCCAGTCCAGTCTCATTCTTGAGTTTCAAGAAAGTCATTAATATAAGATCACCAAACATATTTCTAGGCAATTAATAAACTTGTAATTTGGTTCAATCCATTCTCAAGTTGACATTCTGCCTTGATTTCATGGGTTTTATCTTTCAGCATTGTGCTCAGGCTTCGGATACCCAGGCAGCCCTAGTAGTCAAACCTTGCTTTTCTGTTTTCATTTCCAACATGTGTTCTGCCCTTGGATGTATTCAAAAATTTATTAAGATACAGCGATCACTGGTTATTTTAGAAAGAGGTGGCATAGGAAAATACTTGTGACTTAAAAGTTATAATGAGAAAGTGTTATTGATACCGTAAGAAGTGTGAGGAGCCTGCCTGATGGTAAGGCACACCCTCACATTTGATATTTTTAATAACAATAGCCAGTGTGCTCTAACACTCACCTGTTTAACCTTATTTTTTCCTAAAGTACTAAAATGTTTCCTGTTTCTCTTTCTGCTTTGTTGGTATCCACTGAGCAGTTTCTCCATAAGGTTGTCACCCAGCACACTAAAGTGGCCTCAAAGCAACTAGTTTTCTTGTTCTGTGCCTGTGGCATCTAAAACTGCAGGCTGCATAAACCTTCCCTCTCAGTTATTTTGTAAAACTGTTAGGTACATGACTAATGCAATACATAATGGAAACTCATGAGAGAAAAGCAAAATCAAAACCACTTTGAACTGGATGTTCCTTTTAGAAAGCTTTTTTCTAGTACCTCTGCTACCACACAATAGGAAATTATAAGTATACCAATCATATTCTATTGTTGTCTTTTGATCCTGCTCAAATCAGAAATTGTCAAGTAAGGGCATATACTTTGTCTGCAATCTTTCTAGGAGAGACTTTGTAATGAGTAAACGGTCATCTGTGAATATTGCATCAACAATGTCCCTGTACCTGCCTGAATCCATACATATGAACTGTTTTCACATGGACAGCTCCCAGTTATAGTTCCTCAGCTTCCTCTCAGAGGTCATGTCATCCTATGTATAATCTTTCTTTCAACAGTTCCCTAGACTCATTCTAGCTTGTAGCTCAATATTGGTCATGAACTTTAAATGCACATACTAGAGGCAGCTTATATGGTTATGAGGTCTATTGTTATGACTTATTTTATTTTTTTCTTTAGGGTGTGATTGTTGGGACTGAGTCAAACCAAAGACAAAGGCAGAGGACCAAAGTGGTCCTGACCTAGGAAATGTTATATCGAGACACACTGAGGTGATGAAGCCAAAACTCAGGGGCATCAAGAGTCTGTTACTTACAGATAGGAAGAAGGTGTATGTTACAGTGTGTGGTGTGAGGATGGTAGAAAATAAGTTCAGTTAAAGGGTATAAAGTAAAGGAACTGACTAACGGGATTGTATCTTATGAATAACCATGGGTATAGAGCTTAGGCTTTCCTAGAAACTGAACTGCATGTATGATTATTGGTGTGGAGCATAGACTTTTCCTGGGAAGTGCAACAGGTGAATGACCATGGACATCTTAGGGTTTCTTTGGGGGCTATACCATGTGACTGTCCATGGATATGTATCTTGTGCTTTCCCTGGGGCTGCATGAAGACAAACTTGCGAAGGAGATACCTTTAGATAACTTTCACATTGATATCAGGTACTCTTTAAAAAATATATCAATAGCATCTGGGTGGTCCATATCCTGGGTCCCATCCCCATCTGCAATTCTAGAGGCTGGCAGCCATTAAAGACTACCAGTTCTGCCTGTATTTCCAGAGATCTGCTATCACCTAAGAAAGCCAGAGGACTGCTACCATCTGGGACAACCAGCTAATCCTACAATCCTAGAGGCCAACTACCATCAGACACCATCAGGTTTGCCAATGTCAGGAACAACCAAATGGCTAGAGGCCAGTATAAGAAGACAAGCAATAAACCCCAGAGCTATAAGACACCACCAACTATTCCTACCTGTGGAATGGTGGATGGGCATGGATGAAGAAGGGAGAGGAAGGGTAGGATTGGGAAGGGAAGAGGGAGGGAGCTACAGCTGGGAAACAAAGTGAATAAGCTGCAATGAAAAATATAAATAAAAAAAGAAAAATTAAAAAAATGTTCCCCATGGACATGCCCCATCTAGCACAGGCAATTTTTCAGACAAGATTCCCTCCTTCAAGCTGTGGTGTTTCTGGGTTCATGTCAAGAAAACAAAAACTATGATGCTATATATTTTATATCAAAAAATAAAAGAATAATTGTAAAAGAAAAAGTTCCTGACCCAAAACATTCAAGAAATCTGGGACTCCATGAAAAGACCAAACCTACAAATAATGGGAGAAGAAGAAGACTCTAAACTCTAAGGCCCAGAGTACATTTTCAAAAATCAAAACAAAACATAAAAGAAACAAACACACAAACAAACCATAGAAGAAAACTTTCTCAACCTAAAGAAAGAGATACCTATAAACACACAAGAAGCTTATAGATTGGACCAGAAATACATAATAATCCAAACAATAAATACAGAATAAAGAAAGAATATTAAAAGATGCAAGGGAAAAAGTCCAAGTCATATACAAAGGCTAACCTATCAGAATTACACCTGACTTCTCACCAGAAACTCTAAAAGCCAGAGGAGCCTGAGCAGGTATCTTACAGACACTGAGAGACCACAGATGTCAGCATCAACTACTATACCCAGAAAAAATTTTAATCACCACAGAGGGAGATAACAAGATATTCCATGACAAAAACAAATTTAAACAGTACTTAACCACAAATACAGCCTTACAGAAGATACTAGAAAGAAAACTCCAGCCCCCAAAGCCTAACTATACCCAAGAAAACAAAGGCAATAAATCACACCACATCAACAAAACCAAAAGAAAGGAAGTATACACACACATACACATGCATACACACACGCACACATACACACACACACACACACTACCACCACCAACATCAAAATAACAGGAACTAACAATCATTGGTCATTAATATCTCTCAACATTAATGGACTCAACTCCTCAATAAAAAAGACATGGACTATCAGAATGAATGAGAAAAACAGGATCCACCAATCTTCTGAAAATAAGAAACACATTTGAGCAATAAAAATATATATTATCTTGGAGTATAGGGCTGGAATAAGATTTTCAAAGCAAACAAACCCAAGAAGCAAGCTGGAAGTAAGTATCTAATAAAATAAGAAACCCAAGAAGCAAGTTATCTAATAAAATAAGCTCTCTCCTGAAATTAATCAAAATAGATAGGGATGAATGTTTCATATTCATCAATGGAAAAATACAAGATGATTTCTCAATTCTGAACATCTATGCCCCAAATGCAAGGCACCCACATTTGTAAAAGAAACATTACTAAAGTTTAAATTACACATAAAACCTCACATATTAATAGCAGGAGACTACAACACCCCACTCTCACCAATGGACAGTTTATTGAGACAGAAACTAAACAGGAAAATAATGAAACTAACAGAATCATTTAGACCTAAAGATATCTGCAAAACATTTCACCCAAACACAAAAGAATATACATTCTTCTCAGCACCTCATGGAACCTTCTCCAAAATTGGCCATATACCTGGTCACAAAGCAAGCCTCAACAGATACAAGAAGATAGAAATAACCCTTTCTATCTTATCAGATCACCATGGATTAAAGCTGGAATTCAGCAACAACAGAAACAACAGAAAGCCTATAAACATATGAAAAGTGAGCAACTTTCTACTGTGAAAAGTGAGCAACTTTCTATTCAATGACCACTGGATCAGAGAAAAAAATAAAGAAAGAAATTAAAAAATTTCTAGAATTCAATGAAAATGAAGGCACAACATAACCAGACTTACGGGACACAATGAAAGCAGTGCTAAGGGGAAAATTTCATGGCACTAGGTACCTTCATAAAGAAATTGGAGAGTTCTTATAGCAGCAATTTAAAAACACAGCTAAGAGCTCTAAAACAAAAAGAAACAAACACACCTAAGAGGAGTAAAAGGCAGGAAATAATTGCACTAGGGGCTGAAATCAATAATTTAGAAACAAAGACAAGAATACAAAGAATCAATGAAACCAAGAGCTGGCCCTTTGAGAAAATCAACAAGATAAACAAATCCCTAGACAAACTATCTAAAAGACAGAGAGACAGTATCCAAATCAACAAAATCAGAAAGGAAAAGTGGGGCATAACAACAGACCTTGAAGAATTTCACAGAATTTTTAGGTCTTACTTCAAAAGTCTGTATTCAACAAAATTGGAAAACCTAAAGGAAATGGACGATTTTCTCAATAGATTTCACATACCAAAGCTAAATCAAGATCAGTCAAAGTTTAAACAGTCCTATAACCCTGAAGAAAATAGGGGGAAAAAAGCCTAGGGCCAGATGATTTTAACTTATTTATCTATAAGACTTTCAAAGAAGAGCTAATACCAGTATTTCTCAAACTTTTCTACAAAATAGAAACAGAAGGAACATTGCCAAACTCATTCTATGGCATCACAGTCACCCTGATACCTAAACCTCAACAAAGAAAGAAAATTTCAGACCAATCTTTCACATGAACATTGATACAAAATTCTCAATAAAATATTGTCAAACCGAATCCAAGAACATACGAAATACACAATCTACTATGATCAATTAGTTTTCATCCCAGGGATGTAGGGATTGTTCAATATATATAAATCCATCAATGTAATCTGCTACATAAACAAACCGGAAGAAAAAAAATCACGTAAACATCTCATGACATGTAGAAAAAGCCTTTGAAACAGTATAACAATCTTTTGTGATGAAAATCTTGAATATATTAGGCATACATTTCCCATACCTAAACATAATAAAAGAAATATACAGCAAGCCCATAGCCAACATCAAATTAAATGGAGAGAAAGTCAAAGAAAGTCCACTAAATTCAGAGATAAGACAAGACTTCCTACTATCTTTTCAACATAGTCAAAGAAAGTCCACTAAATTCAGAGATAAGACAAGACTTCCTACTATCTTTTCAACATAGTACTTGAAATCCTAGCTAGCACAATTAGACAACTAAAGGAGATCAAAAAGATACAAATAGAGAAGGAAAAATTCAAAGTATCACTGTTCATGCATAATATGATAAGTGACCTCTAAGATTCTACCAGAGAGCTCCTACAACTGATAAAAACCTTCAGTAAAGTGTATGGATACAAAAGTAATTAACAAACATAAATATCCCCCCTGTATACAAAAGACAAATGGGCTGAGCGAGAAAGTAGGTAAACAACATCTTTTCCAACAGTCATGAAAACCATGAAGTATCTTGATTTATCACTAACCAAGCAAGTGGAAGACCTGTACTAAAAACAAACAAACAAATAAACAAACAAATAAAAACTTCATGTCTCTGAAGAAAAAAATTGAAGAAGATATCAGAAGATGGAAAGACCTATCATGCTTGTGGATTGGTAAGATTAAAATAGTAAAAATGGCCATTTTACCAAACACAATCTACAGAGTGAATGCAATTCCCATCAAAATACCAAAACAGTTCTTTACAGTCCCAGAAAGAGCAACCATTAACTTCATGTGGAGAAATTAAAAAAAAAAACAGAATAGCTAAAATAATTCCAAACAATAAAAGATCTTCTGGAGGTGTCTCCATTCTTGATTTCAACCTGTAATATAGAACAATAGTAATAAAAACTACATGATAGTGGAGTAGAAACAGACTGGTAGATTAATGGAGTAGAATTAAAGACCCAGAAATAAACCCGCACACCTAAGGACACTTGATTTTTGACAGCGGGGTCAAAACCATACAGTGTAAAAATAGATAGCATCTTTAACAAGTGGTATTGGCCTAGCTGGATGTCTACATGTGAAAATAGATCCATATTTATCACCTGGCACTAAATTAAAGTTCAAGTGGATCAAAGATCTCAACATAAAACCAGACACACTAAATCTACTAGAAGAAAAAGTGAAGAAGACCCTTGAATTTATAGGCACAGAGACAACTTTCTGGACAGAACACCAACAGCTTAGGCTCTAAGATCAGTAATTAATAAATGGGACCTCATGAAACCAAGAAAATTTCTGTAAAGCAAAAACACAGAACAACAGAACAAAGTAACAGCTTACAGACTGGGAAAAGATCTTTACCAGTCTTGCATCTGACAGAGGGCTAATATCCAGAACATATAAAGAACTCAAGAAATTAAACAGCAGCAAGCTAAGTAATCCAATTAAAAATGTGGTACAGAACTAAACAGAAAATTCTCAACAGACACATATGGAATGGCTGAGAAGCACTTAAAGAAATGCCTAATGTCCATAACCATCAAGAAAATAAAAATCAAAATGACTTTGAGATTCCATCTTACACCTATCAGAATAACTTAGATCAAAAACTCGAGTGACAACACATGCTGGCTAGGTTGTGGAGAATCTAGTGTGAGTACAAATGTGTACAACCACTTTGGAAATCAATCTGGCTCTTTTTCTGAAAATTGGAAAGACCCAGATATACCATTCCTGGGCATATACCTGGAATATGGTCCACCATACAGCAAGGACATTTGTTCAACTATGTTCATAGCAGCTTTATTCTTAATAGCCAGAAACTGGAAACAACCTAGATGTCCCTTAACCGAAGAATGCATAAAGAAACTGTGATGCATCTACAAAATGAAATACTACTCATCTATTTGAAACAAGGACATCATGAAATTTACAGGCAAATGGGTAGATCTGAAAAATATCTTGAGTGAAGTAACCCAGACCCAGAAATGCAAGCATGGTATATACTAACTTATAAGAGGATGTTAGCCATACAATACAGATAAACATACTACAATACACAGACCTAAAGACGTTAACTAACAAGGAGAACTCTTGGGAGGATGCTTAATTATTATTCAGAAGGGCAAATAGAATATAAGTGGCTAAAGTGGAAGTGGTTAACGTGAGGAAACAGAAGGGGAGCCTACCATAGATGTCCTCTGAAAAACTCCACTCAGCAGGGGATCAAAGCAGATGCTGAGACTCATAGTCAAACTTTTGGCAGAGCACAGGGAGGGAGATATATGGAAGAGTGTGGGTGAGGATGGGAGGAATAGAAGGACCTGGAAGAGGCAGGAGCTCCACAAGGAGACCAACAGAGCCAACAAATCTGGGCCCATGGAGGCCTGAAGAGTCTGATGCACCAAGGACATAGAGAAGACGCAGGTCCCTGTTCAGATGTAGCCAAATAGGCACTACAGTCTCCAAATGGGTTCTCAAGTAGGGGAACAAAGGGACTGTTTCTGACACGGATTCTGTTGCTTACTTCTCCGTTACTTCCATCTAGAGGGAGAGGGAAAACCCTGACAGGCCACAGAGTTAGAGGATGCAGGCAGTCCTGAAGAGAATTGATAGGCTGGGATCAGTTGGTAGGGGAGAGGTTTCCCCATGTCTGAGGACTAGGGGAAGAGATGAGGAAAGAGCATGGGAGGATGGGATGAGGATGAGTCGTGGGAGGGGGCTATGATAGGGATGCAAAATGAATCAATTTAAATATATTTAAATATGCATATATTTAAGTTTTAAATATATATATATATATATATTTAAATTTTAAAAGTCTTTGGTTAGTGTTTCAGAGATCTCATCAAGAATATAAGAATATCAAGGAGTCTTCAAGTTTGATTACAGAGTGAGAGACTGAGTACCTATAACCCAGAAATAGCTTTTTAAATTTTATTTTTAAATTTTAGAATAGAAATAAACTGTCGCCCAGAAGCCAAGATGGCTGCCACGAGAGAACACTGTGTCTGAGGAGTAGGAGAGCAGAAACAA
>CM053747.1:13915740-13945454 GCA_028658305.1 Pachyuromys duprasi | reverse complement strand
AAAAAAAAAGAAATAAACTGTCCTTGTCAAGGTAGTGAAGTTAATGTGTTTCTGGACAAAGGTCTAGTGAACAAGCTTTATACCTTGAAACACCATCACTTTACTTCAGATAAACGCACAAAATCAATTCAATAGAAAATAGACATTGTTTGCCTCAAACAGTGTTGGTACAATTGGACACCCACAAATAAAAAAGGACCTGTAATGACACCTTATACAATATACAAAATGAACTTAAGTAGCTTACAAAGTTATCTATAAAGAATAAAATGATAACAAAAATGCTCATCAGGTCTTTTATGATCTTGGTTTATGCAATCAGTAAATCAATATCAAAAGCATAAGTAAAAGAAAAACACTGTAGCTTTCACAGAACTAAGAACTGCTGTGTGAGGACTACCACACAAGTGAAATCAAAGGAGTAGCAGAAAATATGAGTCACATATTTGCAAAGGATTTGATACAAAAATGTATACAAATTTTTAAAAATCGATGTTAAGAAAACAACACAAATAAAATGGAATAAATATTTGAACAATCACACAATGAAAAAATATTTTCATAAAATTAAGCTCCTGAATATATGCTCAACATTTTTATCAGTTAATATAAAAATGAGACACCATTAACATTTTTTTCCAAATAGCTATTTGTACACTTCTCATTTAGGGCACAAAAATTTAAAATCAAGCATATACAAAGCATATACGAAAAGTTAAGAATATGTGATTATCATTCTTTCTGTTAGTTAAAGATTAATTAAATTAAAATATTAATTAAAATTAAAACTAATTTTAATTAAAAATTTTAAAACACTGGTGGTCATACTATCTTTAATTTCTTCTATTCAATCTTTTTTGGTTTGTAACTTTCAAAAATGTTTATCATGCTTTTAGAGTTCATTGGACTGACTTCAGCAGAAGCTTTGATTATGGAGATGATCTTAAAATATTCTTGTTTTCTTTTTCTCCTGTTGATACTTCTTTTCCTTCCTCACCTCATGGAAGCAACCATTGTGCATAGCAATACATTTTTCCCCAGGGTCTTTTGCTTCAAATAGTTTTATGCCAATCAACTTGTTTATCTACATCACATCTGTTAGAGATTGCTTCACTTAAACGACTTCTTTATCATTTATAGTAACAGTATTATTTATTTTTCTACAACAGTAGGCAAACTAGGAAGAATAACACATTTTCTATGTGGATTCTGAGCCTCCCACCTCTGATTCTAACAGCCCCTTTCAACTTGTATCATTTGTTGCTGTTGGCACACAGAACACCTTTCCCAACTTTGTGAAACCCCTATCTTCTTAAAATATCATTGGAATTTAAATAATCTAATCTTCTTGTTACCACATGTATATAATATTTTACATAGAATGAATTAGTACAGTTTTGAAAATAATTTGGATTTTATGTTTTAAATCATTTAAACACTGCACCCTGTGTCTTTTATATTTTAAGATTGAAAATAATTTTTGAATAAAGCTGTTGCCTACTAAGATAATATTGTCCCTACTTATCATTCTTTATAACTACTGTTTGGGGCTTTGATTCTTGGACACATAGATCTCATAAGACCCATGCCATATGTTAATCTGACCACATATTTACTGTAACTTAAAGCCAAAATAGAACAATTTTCCACTGGGAGCAAATTATAATTATATCACTCTAGTACAAAAGAGCAGTACATACTGACTCTTGTCTTTTTCCGTTGTTGCTGTTGTTTGTAGGGAACAAAACTGGAGAGTAGTTGTTCTTTTTCCATTATTGATTTTTTTCTGCACTTTTATTATTTTGGATCAGGTAAATGCTGGTTTCTTTTGTGAGTTTACAGAAAGGATATATCAAACAGAGATTTACAACTCCCAAGGAGACGAACTTTAAAGAGAATATGTCAAGGTGGTGACTAGGCAGACAAGTATCTCATAGGGTACAGTCAAACCTGGTTGTTTCATTTGGGCAGGAATATTGGTTTTAGTATTGGGAATAGCAGAGGCACAGTACAGGTTTCCACACCTGAAAAGCATGCTTTCCATGTAGAACAATGATATGTAAACAGAGGCTCTGAAATCCTACAAACTTAGGTTTGAATGAGAGCTACACATTTTTAAAAGCTGAACATGGGCGATCCAAGATGGCGGCAACCAGTACGGCACAGTATATGAGAGACAGAGGATCGAAAACTCCTGAATTGGTGAGTGGAGGGACAGCTAAAGCCAGAAAATCAACGCTGAGGCTTTCTGAACAAGAAAGAACATCACATGAGTTGAGACCTTTAGACTCAGGTCACCTGTAGACTTCTTTGGGGAAGAAGAGAAACGGTCTTTTGTTCCCCTTGCACTCCCCTTCTTTGGGCCTCCCTCCTCCTCTGTGGCAGAGCCTACTCACAGAGAGTCTCAGCACAGAACTCACTGCCTGGGGACTGCGACAGCAGATGAGGGCCTCCTACCTCCTCAGCTGCAGCTGCCAGCTGTACCAGCCTTCCAAGTACCAGGTCAGTGGTCCCACCCTCCTGGGTCCCA
Organism: Pachyuromys duprasi; assembly: GCA_028658305.1. Classification (NCBI taxonomy): domain Eukaryota; kingdom Metazoa; phylum Chordata; class Mammalia; order Rodentia; family Muridae; genus Pachyuromys; species Pachyuromys duprasi. The sequence continues at coordinate 13,942,924 of CM053747.1, read as the reverse complement.
CCGCTGCATGTGGCCCTACCAACTCTGCAGGGACCAGCCAGTGACTGTAAGGCCTGCCCAACCCTTCAGTGGGAGATAGCCAGTGGTACAGCCACCAAAGTCTAGCAGAGCAGCCAAAAAAAAAACTAGGCACACCAGGCCCATGGCCACCTAGGTCTGTGAACCACTGTTGTAGCTCTTCAGGACTTCCAAGAAGGCATATGGCTCGGCTTCCTAGTCTGTGGATGCAACTGGACTCCCTAGTTCAGTGGTTACAGCACCACAAAGATGGTGGAGTTTATCAGTACTCCTGCATATGACTCAGCAGGTCCAAACCTGAGAGTAGAGAGCTGGGGTACCTAGGTCCTTGCTGATGACCTCCTAGAGAGTGAATGTGCCGTCAAGTGCCTGCAGAGCCCCAGATACAGGGTCCTTCTAAGGTAGCAGCAGGACATCAGATCCCTCCCACCCACACACCCACCTTGGGAAACAGAGAGACTCTTGGGACATTGAAGCCCCTGCTCTGTGGGTCCACCAGAGGAATTCAAGCAAAAAAAAAAAAAAAAAAGCCTGGAGCTCTGACAGAGCTTAATACCAGTAGGCTGTAGGCCACTGAAATGTTCTGGGAATTTGCATAAGGAAATTGGGCCTGCAATTATAACCAGTTCCTGCTACACATTCAGGGCATGCAACCCCGTCTATGCCTGCAAGGCTGCATCCTCCCCCCCCCCCCACGGGGTCTACATTCTCTAGCACCCTGTCCCTCAAGACACACTTACACACACACACACACACACTTCCACACACACACAAGCTTGCTGGCAATTGACCTTCTGTGTCCATGGACTTTCCTCCCACAGTTACAGCTGAAACACCAATGCACATGCTGAAACAATTGGACCTCTCTCATCTTCCTGAAGAATTCTCCAGACACCAGAGAAAGACCGCACCAGTCTGAACTGCAGAATCCAGGAGCAAACAGTGAAGGTCACAGATAAGTAAATGGCCAGAAGTCAAAAAAAAGAACATACCCAACAAAAATCAGGACATCATGGCTTCACCAGCAACCCCCAAATTTGATGGATACTCCAATTCATCAGAAACACAGGAAAATGACGTTAAAGCTATGCTTATCCAGTTATTTGAGGCATATAAAGAGGAAACAAACAAATCTCTCAGAGAAATAGCTGTACAAATCCAGACAGTTAAAGAGGAAACAAACATTTCTCTCAAAGAATTGGCTACACAATTGGAGGCAAAGAAAGAGGAAATGAACAAAGCCCTCAAAGAAACACAGGCAAATAAGGCTAAACAAAGAGAGACACAAATAGAGACACAATTAGTGGCATACAGAGAGGAAACGGGCAAAAAATAATAGAAGCCATCATACAGAGACAGGAAGCCACATTCAAACAGATGAAGGAAATGGTACAAAGCATAAAAATCAGAATTAGAATCAATAAAGAAAACACAAACTGAGAAAACCCTGGAACTGGAGAACTTAGAAAAAGATCAGGAGCCACAAAGGTAAGCATCATCAATAGAATAAAAGACATGGAAGAGAGAATCTCAGGTGCTGAAGATACACTCGCAGAAATTGATACTTCTCTCAAAGAAAAAGTAAAATCAGAAAAGTCCCAAATACAAAACATCCAAGAAATCAAGGATGCCATGAAAAGACAAAATCTAAGAATAATAGAAATTGATGAAAAAGAAGATCTCAGGCTCCCAGGTCCAGAAAATATTTTCAAGAAAATCATACAAGAAAATTTTCCCAACCTAAAGAAAGAGATGTCCATTAATATGCAAGAGACCTACAAAACACCAAATGGACAAGACTAGAAAAAAAAATCCCCTCATGTCACATCATAGTCAAAACACTAAATCTATAGAACAAAGAAAAGATATTAAAAGCAACAAGAGGAAAAGGTCAAGTAACATATAAAGGTAGACCTATCAGAATCACACTGGACTTCTCATCAGAAACTATGAAAGCCAGAAGGGCCTGGGCAGATGTCATGCAGACTTTAAGGGAACACAGATGCTGACCCAGACTACTATACCCTCCATCTAAACACAGATGGAGAAAACAAAATATTCCATGAACAAACTAAATTTATGCAATATCTACACAGCAAACCAGCCCTACAGAAGGTACTAGAAGGAAAACTCCAATCCAATGAAAACAACTATACCCAAGAAAACATAGGATACAGATAATTTCCCTACAAAAATTAAAAGAAAACAAGCAATGATTCACAGTAAGACCACCAACTCCACAATAAAAGGAACTAACATTCATTGGTCACTATTATTTAACAAAATCAATGGACTCAACTCTCCAATAAAAAGACACAGACTAACAGAATGGGTGTGGAAACAGGATCCAACATTCTGCTGCACCTAAGAAACACACTTATGGAACAAAGATAAACACTACTTCAGAGTAAAGGGCTAGAAAAAAGGTTTTTTCAAGACAATGGACCCAGAAAACAAGTTGGGATAGCTGTCCTAATACCTAATAAAATAGACTTTCAACCAAAATTAATAAAAAAAAAAGATGAGGAGGGGCATTACATTCTCATGAAAGGAAAATCCACCAAGAGGACATCACAATTCTGAACATCTATGCCCCAAATACATGAGCACCTACATTCATAAATAAAACATTATTAAAGCTTAAATCACACATCGATCCCCACACCTTAGTAGTGGGAGACTTCATCCCACTCTCACCAAAGGACAGATCATCTAGACAGAAGCCAAATAGGGAATTAAAGGCACTTACAGAGTTCCTAACTCAAATAGAATGAATAGATGTCTAAAGAACTTTTCACCCAAACTCAGAAGAGTATATCTGCTTTTTAGCACCTCAAGGAACCTTCTCCAAAATAGACCATACAGTTGGTCACAAAGCAAGCCTCAACAGATACAAGAAGATTGAAATAATCCCCTGTGTTCTATATGATCACCATGGACTAAAGATGGACCTCAACAACAATGGAAATAGCAAAAAGCCTATATGCACATGGACCATGAACACCTTGCTACGCAATGACAGCTGGGTTAAGGAAGAAATAAAGAAAAAAATTAAAGACTTCCAAGAAATCAATGAAAATGAAGGCACGGCATACCAAATTTATAGGAAACAATGAAAGCAGTGCTCAGAGGAATATTCATAACACTAAGTGCTTTCAAGAAGAAATTTGTAACATCTCATACAAGCAAATTAATGTCCCAACTGAAAGCCCTTGAAAAAAAGAAGCAGATACACCCAAGAGGAGCAGACAGCTGGAAATAATCAAACTCAGGGCTGAAATCAATCATTTGGAAACAAGTAAAACAATTCAAAGAATCAATGAAACCAAGAGCTGGTTCTTTGAGAAAATCAACAAGATAGAGAAACCCGAAGACAAACTAATTAAAAGGCAGAAAGACACTATCCAAATCAGCAAAATCAGAAATGAAAAGGGGGACATAACTACAGACACTGAGGAAATCCAAACAATCATTAGGTCTTACTACAAAAGCCTATGTGCCAGAAAATTTGAAAATCTTGAAAGATTCTATTTACCAAAATTAAGTCAAGATCAGGTAGAAAGATTGAATAATCCTATATCTCCAAAGGAAATTGAAACAGTCATCAACAGTCTTCCTTCCAAAAAAAGTCGTGGGTCAGATGGTTTCACCATAGAATTCTACCACACCTTCAAAAAAGTGCTAACTCGAATTCTCTTCAAATTATTCCATAAAATAAAAACAGAAGGAACATTACCAAACTCATTCTATGAAGCTACAGTCATACCTAAACCACACAAGGATCCAACAATAAAATGAGAACTTCAAACCTGTCTCTCTTATGAACGTTTATGCAAAATACTCAATAAAATACTTGCGAACCAAATCCAAGAACACATAAAAGATATCATCCACCATGACCAAGTAGGCTTCATCCCAGACATGCAAGGGTGGTTCAATATACGCAAATCCATCAATGTAATCCACCACATAAACAAACTGAAGGAGAAAAACCATATGATCATTTCCTTAGATGCCAAAAAGCATTTGACAAAATCCAACACCCATTCATATTTAAAGTTTTGGAGAGATCAGGGATACAAGACACATACATAAACATAGTAAAGGTAGTATACAGCAAGCCTATAGCCAACATCAAACTCAATGGAGAGAAACTTAAATCAATCCTACTGAAATCAGGGACAAGGTAAGGCTGCCCACTCTCTCCATATCTCTTCAACAGATTACGTGAATCCCTAGCTAGAGCCATAAGACAAGTAAAGTAGATCAAGGGGATACAAATCAGAAAGGAAGAGGTCAAAATTGAGGTGATATGATAGTATAGAAGAGCAACCCCCAAAATTCAACCAGAGAAATTCTTCAGCTGATAAACACCTTCAGCAAAGTTGCTGGATACAAAATTGACTCAAAAAAAATCAGAAGCCTTCCTGTATACCACAGACAAATAAGCTGAGAGAGAGAGAGAGAGAGAGAGAGAGAGAGAGAGAGAGAGAGAGAGAGAGAGAGAGAGAGAGAGAGAGAGATCAGGGAAACAACACCCTTCACAATAGCCACCAATAACATAAAGTACCTCAGGGTGACTCTAACCAAGCAAGGGAAAGACCTGTTTGAAAACAAAAAACAAAAAAACGTCAAGTCTCTGAAGAAAGAAAATGAAGAAGATATCAAAGATGGAAAGATCTCCCATGCTCATGGATTGGTAGGATTAACATAGTGAAAATGGCCATTCTCCCAAAAGCAGTCTACAGATTCAATGTAATTCCCATCAAAATACCAATACAATTCTTTACAGACATTGAAAGAAAAATTCTCAACTTCATATGGAGAAACAAAAAAACCAGAATTTCCAAAACAATCCTGTGCAACATCAGATCCTCTGGAGGTATCTCCATCCCTGAACTCAAGCTGTACTACAGAGCAATAGTTATAAAAACTGCATGGTGTTGGCATAGAAACAGAATAGTGGATAAATTGAACTGAATAGAAGACCCAGAAATAAACTCACACACCTACGGAAACTTGATTTTTGACAAAGAAGCCAGAACCATTCAATGGAAAAAAGACAGCATCTTTAAGAAATGGTGCTGGTCCAAATGGATGTGTAAATGCAAAAAAAAATGAAAATAGATCCATATTTATCACCTTGCACAAAACTGAACTCCAAGTGGATCAAAGATCTCAACATAAAACCAGATACACTAAATCGGTTAGAAAAAAAATCGGGGAAGAGCCTTGACATCATTGGCACAGGAGACAACTTCCTGAACAGAACACCAACAGCACAGGCTTTAAGAGCAACAATCAATAAATGGGACCTCATAAAATTGAAAAGAGTCTGTAAAGCAAAAGACACTTTGTCAGAACAAAATGACAGCCTACTGACTGGGAAAGGATCTTCATCAACCCTATATCTGACAGAGGGCTGATATCCAGAATATATAAAGAACTAAAGAAGTTAAACAGCAACAAATCAAGCAATCCAATTAAAAAATGGAGTACAGAGCTAAACAGAGAATTCTCTGTAGAGGAATATAGAATGGCAGAGAAACACTTAAAGAGATGCTCAATGTACTTAGCCGTCAGAGAGATGCAAATCAAAATGTCCCTCAGATTTCACCTTACACCCATCAAAATGTCTGATATCAAAACTCAACTGATAACACATGCTGGAGAGATTGTGGAGAAAGGGGAACCCTCCTCCATTGCTGATGGGAATGTAAGCTTGTACAACCACTTTGGAAATCAATCTGGCATTTTCTCAGACAACTGTGAATAGTGCTTCCTCAGGATCCTGCTATACCGCTCCTAGGCATATATCCAAAGGAAGCTGAAGTACACAACAAGGACATTTGCTCAACCATGTTCATAGCAGCTTTATTTGTAATAGCCAGAACCTGGAAACAACCTAGATGTCCCTCAGTTGAGGAATGGATACAGCAATTGTGGTACTTTTACACAATGGAATACTATTGAGCAATTAAAAACAAGGAATTCATGAAATTTTCAGTCAATTGGTGGGACCTAGAATCAATCATCCTGAGTGAGATATCCCAGGAACAGAAAGACGTACATGGTATATACTCACTTATAAGTGGGTAGTAGACCTATAAGATAAGATAAACATACTAAAATATGTACACCTAAAGAAGATAAACAAGAAAGAGGACCCAGGGTAAGATGATCAATCTTCATTTAGAAAAACAAATGGGATGGACATTGGAAGTAGTAGAAAACAAGTAACAGGACAAGAGTCTACCATAGAGGGATTCTGAAAGACTCTACCTACCAGTGTACCAAAGCAGATACTGAGACTCATAATCAAACCTTCGGTAGAGTGCAGGGAATCATGAAAGAAGGGGAAGTTAATATGATCTGGAGAAGACAGGAGCTCCACATATAAGACCTAATATATCTGGGCACAGGGATCTTTTCTGAGACTGTATCTTCAACCAAGGACCATGTATGGACACAACCTAGAATCCCTGCTCAGGATGTAGTCCATGGTAGCTTAGTATCCAAGTGGGTACTCTAGGAAGGGGAACAGAGTCTATTTCTGACATGAACTCAATGGCTGGCTGTTTGACCTCCCTCTCTCCCTACCCCGATTGAGGAAGAGTCTTGCTAGGCCACAGAAGAGGACATTTGAGCCAGTCCTGAAGAAACCTGATAAGCTAGGTTCAGATGTAAGGGGAGGAGACCTCCCCTACCAGTGGACTTGGAAATGGGCAGGGAGGAGATGAGAGAGGGCAGGTGGGATTAGGAGGGAATCAGGGAGTGGACTATAGCTGGGATACAAAGTTAAAAAATTGTAACTAATACTTAAAAAAATAGAATAAAAAAGATTTAAAAAAAGCTGAACATGGGTGTTTTTTAAGTTTTTAAAGTTAAAAATATAATTCCACCATTTTATCATCCCTTTCTTCTCTTAAACCTACCCCACTTCCACTACGTGAAGTTCATGACATCTTTTCTAAAATTCTTGATGTATATTCTTAGATGTACAAATACAGCCTTTGAATCCACCTAATGTTATTTGTACATTATCATATGCTTGGTCTTAGATAACCAACTGGGAGTATTCCCTAAGGAACACGAGTTTTTATGATTTCAACAGTCCTTAGTTGAGTGTAGCTCTTTGTCTAGGGTTGAAGCCCTGTGAGATTCCTCCCTTTCTTGTTAGCATGCATCAGTCGGTATCATCCTTGTTATGGGCTTTTTTAAGGCAGCTATGTTGGTGAGAATTTATGAGTGTAACTTCTGTGACATTTCTAAGAGATACAACATCATAGTAAACTTTCTGTTCCTCTGGATTTTGCTATCTTTCTGCCCCCTCTTTTGCAATGATCTTCAGGAAGTATGGATGTTATAAAAACCCATGAGCTTCTCTTTTGCTTATATAAAGAATATGTGAAAATGTTAAGTGTACCCTGCTAAAATTGTGACTTACTATAACATACAATATTTCAAAGTAAAATATACAAAGCACTATGAATAAAATATAAGCACAGGGATAGTAAGGATAAATGTATGAATATAAAAACATATAGTATGAACTATAATTCAATACAGTATATGTTATATTATAAATGGCTTCTTAAAGTCAAAATTTATTGCAGTGCCAACAACAGAATAAGAACATTTTACTGTTGATATCCTCTAGACATATTCATATTTACATTCACTAATATTAAAATATGGTGCAAATTTAAAAAAGAATATGTATGTAAAACATCAAATTACCTACTTCACTTAATATAAAGAGGTAAGATCTTTTTTAAAAATAATTTTCATTTTTATTTTTTAAATTTTTTATTAATTACACTTTATTCACTTTGTCCCCTCCCCTCCCGGAAGTTCCCTCTCTCCTCCCCTCCCAATTCCTCCCTTCCTCCTCTTTTTCCATGCATGCCCCTCCACAATTCCACTGACAGGGGAGGTCTTCTTTCCATTCCTTCTGATCCTAGTCTATCAGGTCTCATCAGCAGTGGCTGCATTATCTTCCTCTGTGGCCTGGTAAGGCTGCGCCCCCCTCAGGAGGAAGTGTATTAATCACAGGTTATTTACTTTGTATCCCAGCCATAGGCCCTTCCCTCCTTCCCTCTCAATCCTACCCTCCCTTTCTCATCTCCTCCCTGCCCCTTTCCAAGTCCACTGACAGGGAAGGTCCTCCTAGTAAAGACATTATTAGCAGCCTTTTATTCAGTTAAATTCATTTATTGATTCACATAGTAATTCAATATCCGTTAAACATTTCATTGGCTGAATAATACTTTAGATATCAGTTGTTCAATGATGAAACAAGTATGTCACTCACCATTTCAATATCACTACGTGACATACAGTGTTTAGTAGAGTGAGAATAACTTTGGCCAGGTAAAGTTAGCATAGACAGGACAATCAGACATGAAGAGGTAAAAGTTAAGCTGCTAACTGAAGACACTGAGTACAAGCTATGCAACTGATAACATGAGTAACTGAGTAGAAAAACAAACAAAGAATGGGCACTTTAAGATAAAAATAAAATTAAATACAAAAGTCAGAATACCTGGCTGGATTATTTTAAACATTCGCTCTCAGTGTTTTAACTGTGTAGTCCGTAGACAATTCTTGTAAAATGTGTATTTCTAACTAAAGATACAATATTTACTTCAAGATTTGGGTTACTAATATTAAACTTGTAGGTCAACACTGCATTATAGCTCATGTTTGACTGAAGCCTCCATGACATGTATTTCTTTATAAGATAGGGAAGAAGCTTTTTGAACTTAGGATGTCGCACAACCCTTCAGAGGTCATGCATGGGACCTGCATTCAACAAATCAAAACACAAAAGCAACACCCCTCCAGCCCACACACTTTGAAAATGTGGTTCTGCATGGAGCATGAGATTGAACTTATATGCCGTGCCATGTGTGAAATGGGGAAAAACAGGCAACATTGCCTCTCTGGGCCTTGGTGTAAAGAACGTTCACTGTATAACTCAACCACGTTCAACTCCGTGGTTGTCATGCAATCATCTTAAGAGTTATTCAAGTACTAATTTGGTAATTACAATGCAGTTTAATGAGTGAAGAAATGATGAGAACCTGATTAATGACATTCTTGTATGTGTATGTTACACATATGCATAAGTGTGTATGTCTGTGTGTGTGCATAGATGTGTATATATAGTGTGCTATATGTGAGTATGCATGTACGCATGTGCCAGCCCTTTGCTCTCTGCTCATCTCACAAGGAATGACCTTGTGTGTGTTAAATGATGGCTCCTCCTGATATAAAAAACACTAGAGATAGAGTTTCTGAATGTGGAGTCAAAACTTTTAAATACACTTCCAAGGGTAATTGTCTGATAGAGAGTCTTCAGTTCATGGAAAAGTTAGTTCTAGGAGAAGATTGAATTTCTAGGCATTTTTAGATAAATGATGTAGTTTAATGATACAAAACTGGATTAAATCACCAGAATGATTGAGATGAAGTGTAAGGATTGATTTCTAGGGTACTTAAACCTTTAGGGGCTAAGAAGAAAATTGAAGAAGCAATTTTGAAAAAGGCGTTGTTAGGTAAGAAGAAAACCAAAAGCAAGATATTTCAAGGAAGAAAATGTCAAAACAAAAAATAACAGGATCAGTGCTACAGAAAACTTGAATTAGGTAGCTATTAGCTCTCATAACATGAAGACAATTGGTAAAATTGGCAGAAGAAAAACAAGAATTTTGCTATATCATATCATAAAAGTGATTTTTTATAAATAAAATGAAACATTTGTATAAGATGAAAGAATTTATGTGTCAATGGTTAACAATAAAAGTAATATCAAAACAAACAAACATTGTGTATGATGTGATGTGCCTAAGTGGAATTCAATGTAGGGTGAAAAACTAAGGGTGGTTCCAAAGTCAAGTTGTAGGTGCTACTATAATAAAATTTCTGAGGTAAACAGATTTACAAAATAAAGAGGTAGCAGAATGGAAGGCTGAGCATCCAAGGTCAAGGCAGCCTTATGTATGTGGCCCCGATGAGGAAGATTGACGCCTTGCAATATTACAGGAGTGTTTGCAGGAAGGAGTGTATAACAGGAAGCCCAAACCACACAAGCATTAAACTCAGTTCTATAACATTTAGATTTCATGGAATCTTAGGTCCCCAAGACCTCTCTCAGTCCTTTGTAAAGGTAGCTTCCCTGACCACAGGAGATTATTGTAGTAGGTTCTCACTTAAAGGGTCTACAATATCTCCCACATACTGGCTAGACATTGACTTAACTTGGGGCCACATAATTCAAAATGAATGATGACTTCAATGCATCATTTTGGGACAGAATAACTCAACACATGAGATTCATGCATACCGAATATTAGAAACAGGTTGAATGCACAGGAAAATATGGGTGGTGGCCAGAGGCTTAGAATTGAGAGGACTGCAGAATCAGTGGGCATGGGGTCTTCTTCTAGGAAAAGGAAACTGATGATTGAGTTTGGGATGCCTCACTGGGGATATATTTGGTTTTGTTATGTATACGTATTACCAAGAGAAATGAGGGGGTTGATCAAAATTGAGTTATTCTTGTTCCTCTTCATCATTTCAAAAACCTCCATTCTTATTTCACCTCCAGGGCTGTGTACTGTGAGGCCCCCTTCCTGCCCATCATAAAGTGCTGTGTACTGTGAGCCCCCCTTCCTGCCCATCACAAAGCCCAGCACATCTCCTTGGCAGCCCTCTAATTTCTATTGTTCTGCCTTCTAGTCCACATTTTTTTTAAAACTATCTGAACTCAAATTACTCTAAACAGTTTCCTGTTCCAAACTCTTATTTTCATATTTTTTTTTAGAAACCAAATCTTGGTATGTTTGAGGATGAAAAGAACAGTGCTGATTTGTGTGTCTTACTGCCATGATATCCTCTCCTTTGCTGCGCACAACATAGTATCACATTTAGCTTAACACAGAGTGGCCAAAGCTAAAAGCTTGTTGTGCCTGACTGAAGGCACAGGGAATTTGTTATTGTTTCTATTTTATGGGTATATGCAATTGCATTGCTTATGGGACACGGATGATTTTTACCAACATTTATTATGTAATGTTTAAAAGATGCTATTTTTCTACACATTGATTTGAAGCTCACTCAGTTTATCCTGAGCCAATCCTACAGGAACACAAATCTTGGCTCTGACAAGTAGATTGGAGAGTAGATTGTACTAGATTAGGCAGAGAATGGTGTGTAAACATTATGAAGAAGGACCTTGCTGCAATAATGTACACACCAGCAGTGACATTGCCTTCCTTGCTTCCAAGAATAATTCCTGCTGAATTATTTTTTCTCTATTTTTAATCTCTATTTTTCTCTATTTCTCAGTCCTTAGTTGCATAGGCAAGTGAGTGTCACACAGCAAGTATGCAGTATGAAATTAATGGCACTTGATGCCAAGGCAGTGTCATGTTTCCCCATATACTGACCCTTTCATAGGGAGAAATTTGATTGATCAATTGATTGATTGACTGATCACCTGAAATAGATCCCAGGTCTCACAAGTTCTATTTTACCAAGCTTTCTTTCAGCCCAGTGTGGAATAACTTTGTTCAAAGTTAATCCTAGATGAAAGGGCATTTGAAATTCATTATTTAGTTAAGCCATTATTAGTCAGATATTCATTTGTTTTGGTCCTTTCTTGTTGGCTGAAGGCTGGTGTGGGATGGTCTTTCTGAGAATGAAGACAGTCTCTATAGAAGGAGACATTTGGAGAGTTTTTCACTTGCTGAGAACTTGAAGGCAATGTGCCTCCTTTGCTTGTTGGAAAATCTTATGCTTTCTTGTTAGTCTATCAAACACAAAGGTAGCATTACTTTAAAGTACTTTAAAGCCAATGTGTACATTGGTCTGAATTATAGAGGGGCAAAGCCAAACAAATCAGTGTCAGTATTTTCATATGTAGTTAACATCGCTGCACCTGTATGGCCAGCCACTCATTCTGCAGTGCTTTCTTCACATTTCCCCCATAACACACCTTTTAAAATTCTTCCCTCATACAGTACATCCCAGCTGCACTTTCTCCTTCATCTCTCCTCCCAGTTCTTACACTGGTGATGGAATTGGAAAATTTCCTCCTTAAAAAATCACCAAAGCCTCATTGTATCTCCAATCAGTCCAGTTATTCTATAATGGGTACTTACTACTATGACCTTGTATTGTCTGGACAGATTTGAAAGTGGAGCAGAGTATAACTAGCTTCAGAACCACACCAACTTTAATTGTATATCACAATTAAAAAAAAGCTTCAGAAGACGGACTACTCAGGAGACCTCAGAGCAAAGCCCAGGTTAACCAAGAATACTTGGGTGGCCACGAGTAATATTAAGTCTTGCTTATATTGTGAATGAGCTTGGCATGTAATTCCTATTCATGGAGTTAGAAGGGTTTTGCTAGCTTTAATTATTTAAAACAATTCTTATTCACACCACATATATTCCAATGATTTTTTTGACCTTCTGTCTGTGAGATGAATAGTTTTTATTTGTTTTCATGTTCTGCTGAGTGCTCACTAGAACATGCTTTCTAAATAAATAATAACACAAATATATGCTCCTGTTCAATGGAGACATTTAAGAATTGTTGATTAATGAAATTTTAAGCATTGTTAGATAAATATCAGGCATAAAGTATTTCCACATATATATAAATAACTAGTTCTCAACATATGCTCTTCAGAAAGAAAACACCAATGCAAATTCAGGGAACTAACTGAACTAATGAACTGTGTCCATATCCAGCATAATTTTCCTGTTGGTGCCACGAGCCCAAGAATGTGAAAATGAACATCTCATTTCAGAAAAGCAAAGGAACATCCAAAGGAGGCTCTGTTCATGAACACAACAAGGTGCCTCTATTCATGAACAACAACAACAACAACAAAAGGCAGCTAGAAACGCACCCTGCCAGACTAGTGCAGGGCAACACTCCTGTCTTCACATCCCCATCCAGCAGTGATTCACTTTTAATGACTAGTATAACCTATTTGGTGGTATTTGGCTCAAGAAAAACAAGTGTGTATAAAGTTATCTGTGGATGATTTTTGTAAATTTTCCTCCCTTGTCACCTCTCATAGTGAACATATAGAAAAGATACCATCACTGGGGCTTTGAGCAAACATCTCTGAATTGAAGTGTTTTCATGCGTCTTCTTCCCTCTCTTCTTCTAGTCCCCCCTTCCTTTTCCATCTCCCCATTGATCTTGCTGTCCCTTTTCCTCTGCCTTTGGTACTACTTTGAAAATAAGAAAAAAAGGGGGGGGGAGTCTTTTTCTCATGTGATTCAGTAGGCGCTAGTGTTTGGGGTGTTTTAACCTTCCCAGCTCATGTGTGGTTCACTGCGTAACCCAACTGTGTGATATTGAGAACCAAAATCTCATAAAGAAAGGGAACCTCTGCCAACTGCCCAGCACTGATACTCCTTTTTGGACTGACACCAGTATTTCCATTTGCCTCAAGATGGACCAAAAGAAGGACTGTAATGCGTGTAATCTCAATGTTACTTTCACAATCTTGATGTAAGGCCATAAAGAGTGTCTTGGTTAGTTAGAGAAAGGCTCCTTGCATTCAGCACCATCAAGGCCAAGTGGGAGACATAGCTAGCTGTCTGTTTCCCCACCTCTGCTATTTTCTTTTTTCCAGCAGAGTAAACTCTGGGCACTAGAGGGAGGTGTGATGTTGTTCACACTTTGATTTTCTTTTAAATATTGCTTACCTGATTTACATGTTGTATTCATTTTGTTTTCATTATTTTATTCATTTTGTGAGATTATAATGTAATTACAACACTTCTGTATCACCCTTTTTCCTTCCGAGCCCTTCTGTATACCTGTTTTCACTTTCCTTCAAACTCACCGTCCTCTTTTCTATAATTGTTATTGCACGCATATATGTATATTTGTATATATTACTAAATATAGCCAGCCCACTCCTGTAATATTTGTATATATACTTACATATTTTAAAAATCTCTTTAAAGAGGATAAAACAGTTTAATCCAAGTTACAAGTAAATAGAGCAAGCTAATGTTATCCATGGAGAAAAAAAAATGAGGAAATGTTTGACATTCAGTTTTGTGGACTGAGTCAGAGTGAAGAGTTCCAATTTTAAAATAGTGCCATGGCCCCAGCAGTCTGTGCCTTCCCAACTCTGGGATTACAAGTCTATGGCACTGTGGCTGGCTTTTTTATTATTATTTTAATGTGGATGCTAGGAATTGAAATAAGGTCTTCTTTGCAAGGTAAGCGCTTTACAACTGTGCTATCTATCTAACTCTAGAGCTCTTCTCTATTACCTCCAGCTCCTAGCCTTAATTTTAGTTTTCGAAGAGAAGGTTCATGAATTTTTGAAATTAGTGTTCTCTGCACATTATAGAATATGGGTTTTATTATACACATAAAATGAACAAGGGTTATCAAATTTTATTCCGTAGTTTATCTAAATGGAATTCATACATCATTCTTTCTGATAAACTCTACACAGCTATTATTAAAAAATAATGTGAAAACTTTGGGGGAATCTTGTCTATAAAAATAGGAATAAGGAGTATGGTCAATCCTTTGTGTTTTCTTAGGTGAATATTCACTGTAATTTCCTCCATGATCTGTTGAAGTCCCACAATTCTCATTCCTGCACTTTCTCAATATTCAAGAGTTTTTCTGTATATATGTGGGTGCTTATGAACATGATTTTGTGTATGCACATGCATGAATGCCTTTGGAGACCAAAAGTGTCCTTAGTGTATATGTGTGCATGTAAATTGAGACCTGAATTCAATGTCAGGGTATATGTGCCTGCTTATGTGTGTGCATGTGTGTGTGGAGGCCACACTATATGTGCACCCTCATGTGTGTGCACACATCTCCATGCATGCAGAGGGCAGAGGTCAATGTCAGATGTCTTTCTCCATTACTTTCCACCTTAATTTTGAGATGGGATCTCTGACTGAACCTGGTACTCGCCAATTTGGCTATACTGATTAACTAGTCAGCTCTAGGGATATTCCTGTCTCTGCTTTCCCATTTATGGTATTTCAAGAACATATCACCATGCCTGTTTTTTTTTAAATATATATATAGTAAAAGTGAATCATGATAATAAGTCTCATTATTATATTTTCACAATGTACATAAAGCATTTACTCTATTCTCTCATATTCCCCAGGACAGTTAGTTCCTTTCCTCTTCCCAACTACGTTCTGTCTGCTTTCATGGCTTATGTGTGCGTGGCTGACTGAGCTTTCATAGGACTGTTTACAGGAACATGGGTTTAAGGCTTGCTTACTGAAGCAAAGGCATTCTACCAGGTGGTACACCACAAATAAAACTGTCTCATTGCCTATTAAATGCACATGAATTCTCAAGAGGGTGGTACTTCATGAGACCCACTCTTTTTCATAACAGGATATAGTCAGGCACAAGGTTTTGGTGATACAGTACAAGTAATCATGGCTGTTATGCATTCAAGAGTGCAACAGATATGCTATGCCCATGAAGTCAGTATTGCATATTTCTTCTGCACCTTTCTATGGCTCTTTGCAGTCTTTCCTCTACTTCTTGGATAATATTTCTTAAGCTTTGGAGGTGGTAATGAATAAGAATCATTTATGATTTGCCATCCTACAATGAATTTATTTCTGTGTTTTGCCCAGTTATTCATCTCTTGTGACCATAGTAAAAAGTGTTTCTGAGCAAAGATGGCAGTAGCACTATTTTATGGGACTAAACATGCTTATTTAGAAACCAAGTTGATAGCCACATCATTTTCATTTATCAAAAAAGGGTAGCTTCACTATTAAAGCCATAAGATTTTGCGCAGGTTTATTGTACCAGTTGTGAATCCCTTGCTGTTGAGGCAACACCAAATCAATCAGAATGTGGTTGATTATTGCATAATATATCTGTCACTATTGAACCAGCAGGCTCATCTTCCTGGATGGACACTCAGCTTTTTACATGAATCTATGGATTAAACTCAGGTCCTCATCTTTGGTTGGTAAAGCACTTTACCGCTTAAGCAGCTTCTACAGCCCTAGATTCCCAATATTTTTAAGCCAAAATGACTTCCACTTACAGTCTGTCATCCTGGAACAGTTCTTATTCTTATGACACTGGAAATAAATGAGCAATGTGCTCTAATGCCTATAACCTTGCCTTCATTGACCATCTTTCTCAGTCTTAGACGTCCATGCAGCCATTCCTTTCTTCTTAAAAACACTAATTCATTTTGTTTCTCTACTTCTTGCTTCAGGAGCTCAAACTTTCCCATGGAGAAATCCAAGAAATCAAATTGTCAGGAACTGGTACTGCTTGCCGCTTGGTAAAGTCTTCTTTCCTAAGAATGGAGAGCAAATTCAGACTGCTTTCCTGGAGTGTAGGTTAGAACATTTTAAGGACAAATACAAATTAACATCTTGATCCATGATCCTGCTATTACACATGTCTCTGTTTATTAAAATTTGTACATTAAGTATGCATTATTTTCTTAATTATAGAAGAACATTTTTACAGAATGAGGTTGCTTTTGAATTATTGTAACTTGACGTACTTAAGCCAAATATGTAATAAAAGTTAATTTTTTCTAGGGAGATTAATGAACTTCATATAATTTAACTTTTAAACCTTGACTGATACTGTTTTCCAATTCTATTATATTTTAGTAACAGTGCTTCCATCTAGCATATTTTTACTAAAATGGATAATCATTTTGTATCTCATTTTGAAAATGACTTAAAGTTGTTCTAGTCTATTAAAAGTTTCAATTTTTAAAAAACTCTCTGAGTACTGGATGCCAGTTAGCATTCTATTATTCATGTATATGGTCAAAGTGGTGTTACTTGAAGGTTTCAAAAAATAGTTTTTGAGCAAGAATATTATCAAATGCTTCCATTAATAATGGCCATGGTACACACATAAAACCAGTAAACACCCCCCCCAACTCTGTTAGTCTTTAGGATAAAGTATGTGCCCTACTCAGGGTTCTTCTGTTGATTGTATTTTACATATTTTATTAAAATATATTAAATAATTGGATTGAAGACATCATAATTTTTCACATTACTGATGACTGTTATTGAATTAAGTTGACACCTCTTTTCAATAACTGGAACCAATCCAACACTTGGGATGAGGAAATATAAACCACATAATCTCAACTTGACCCCCAAACTCCCCACTGTCAAAATGAGCAAAAAATATATGCAATTTTTTTTAAACTTAAAGAAAAGAGGCAGCATTGGTTGAAAAACATACACAAGCTGTCTGTACTGTCTCTGTTGCTTTCTTATAAATCTGAAATTATTCCAAATAGGGAAAAATACATTCTTTAAATAAATATTGTTTTAAAATAAGACAAATACTAATCTTGTATGTTTTTCATCACCTTGATTTTTTTGAGACTAATATAAAAAATGCTGTGGAAAGGTTGGATAATCAGAAGACATATAGTGAAAAAGGTTGCTTGTCTTCTGCTACCAGCTTAGAAAGAGGTATGGACTTACATAGCCTGAAAACCTCCTGCCAAAGGAAGACTAGTTTGGATTTGACATACGAAAGCTGCAAATGAAGTTTTACTCACTGTCTGTACTAGCTACTCAATTTGTTCAGAAAAATGTGTGGAACAGTTATCTCTTGACTCATTAGTCTGCAAATTACAAAGAGATGATCTAGTCTGTTCACTTTAAAGAATATTACACGCCTACAGGCTGATCTCCAATTAGGGCAGCTCTGCTCCTCTTCCTAACCACTGTGTCCATCAGAAACAATTGCGTATCTTATTGATTCAATGAAAGAATTGAAAACAAATATGCTCAGAATAAAATTTCCATGGTAAGTCCTGTCTGACACCTGTGTAATCCACAGCAGAGGGAGCAGAGTGTGCCCAACTACACACAGAAACACACACACATACAGAGAGAGAGAGAGAGAGTCAGAGACAGAGAGAAACAGAGAGAGAGAGAGAGAGAGAGATAAATACTGTGAGCACAGCAGAGAAGGTAGAAAGTTTACTGCTCCACATAATGCAAAGTCTCTGAAGTACCTTGCTTTGGCCACCTGAGGTGAATTAAGAGATTTATGAACGAGTATATGCCATGTGTGTCTTTTTGCTTCTCGAATACCTCACTCAGGATGATCTTTTCTAATTTTCACCATTTGTCTGCAAATTTCATGATTTCCTTGTTTTTAATTGCTGAGTAGTATTCCATTTGTGTAAAAGTACCACAATTTCTGTATCCATTCCTCAACTGAGGGACATCTGGGTTGTTTCCAGATTCTGGCTTTTATTAATAAATCTGCTACAAACATGGTTGAGCAAATGTCCTTGTATACTTGAGCATATTTTTGGATATATGCCTAGGAGTGGTATAGCTGGATCTTGAGGTAGCACTATTCTTAATATAATCACTTATAAGTGGATATTAGACATACAGTACAGGATAATCATACTAAAATCTGTACACCTAAGAAGATAAGCAAGAAGGGGGACCCTGAGTAAGATGCTCAATCCTCATTCAGAAAGGCAAATGGCATAGACATCAGAAGAGAGAGAAAACAGGGAACAGGACAGGAACATACTACAGAGAACCTCTGAAGGACTCTACCCAGCAGGGTATTAAAGCAGATGCTGAGACTCATAGCCAAACTTTGGGCAGAGTGCAGGGAATCTTATGAAAGAAATGGGGAGATGCAAGATCTAGAGGGAATAGGAGCTCCACAAGGAGACCAACAGAACAAAAATATCTGGGTCCAGGGGTCTCTTCTGAGACTGATACTCCAATCAATAACCATGCATGGAGATAACCTAGAACCTCTGCACAGATATAACAAATGGAAACTCAGTCTCCAAGTGGGTACCCTAGTAAGAGGAACATGGCCTGGCTCTTTGATCACCTCCTTCTGAGCTGGGAGGGACAGTCTTACCAGGCCACAGAGGAAGACAATGCAGCCAGTCCTGGTGAAACCTGATAGGCTAGGGTCAGAGGGAAGAGGAGGAGGACCTCCACTATCAGTGGACTTGGAGAGGGGCATAGGAGAAGAAGAGAGAGGAAGGGGTTGGGAGAGACTGAGAGAGGGAGCTACAGCTGGGATACAAAGTGAATAAATTGTAATAATAATAATAAATGATTTAGGTGACAAAATGGCAGCATAGGCCATGCCACTAGAAACAGCAAAAGAGACATTCCCTCCACTGTGCTGTCATTAGAGTGGACGTTCTCTTTCTCCAGGTGTTACGTTTCAAAGTATAATGGTCCCATTTGTTATTTACAAATATAGTTTCAAATACACAATGTATTCTACTTCAGAATCCCCTCTGGACCAGTTTATTTGGGGATATCACTGCAGGTGTTTTTCCACTCTTAGTTTTACACTCAACACACAGTTGTTACTTTTACCTACACTGTACAGAATCAACTTTGGATATAATTGCATGTTAGCGTTCAGTCAGGAGGCAGCTTTTTCAGCTCCTCCTTTACTGCCTTGTGCAGTCTAGATCAAAATGATGAAAATGATAAAATCTGAAAATTCCTTCACTGAGAAATTACTATATTGTCTAATAGAACTCACTGCTTTGATAGTATCCTCAGACTCACCATCTAGGGTAAAGAATGCAAAGTAAATGCAAAAAATTAATTTTCAATTTCATTTTCAAATATACAGTACTTTGGTGTCCCTAAAGCGCACCAACATGATCAATTTGAGAGAAGCAGAATTAATTCCAGAATATGTAGCTTTAAAATGGAAGAGGTAACACAGTGAAGAAAATACTTTGGCAGCAAAGGGCTATTGTGTTGGCTTGGTAGAATCAATCAGAAAATGCTCACAGTGCATGGCAGCCTTCTTGTCATTATGATGTTATTCTTCCCAGCATAGCTGCAAAGTAGCAAGACAATACTGCAGGAAACGTTCATGATAGTAAAGTCGTTCTCCTCTGTCGTGTCTTGTCTTGTGCTTCTGAATTCCAGCATGACTTCAGTACACACCACACTCAAGTTCCCCAGGATTTGGGAATCTTAAAATTTCTTTTCTACATTTTTTTAATTCCTAATTTTTCATGTTTCAAGTGTCTTTTTTTCTTTCCTAGCAGATAGCTGACCCGTGCTACATAATCTGGCAAGGTAGTTAGTGATTAGATAGTTAATTAGTATATTACTTGTCTGTTAAGTAGCATGTCTATAACTGTATATCTATCTCTAACGATATCTTTAATCTATTTAGCTTTGTATGTGCATGTTTGCACGTGTATTTGTATGGTGCATGTGAGTGCTCTTGCAGGTGCTTTTTGGTGTCTACTTATGTGAAGGTTAGGAGACAACCTTGCATGTTATTATTTGGGAGCAGTCCACATTATTTCTTTGAGGCACAGCCTCCAACCACCAGGCAGGGTGGCCAGGGTGCTGCTTGCTGCATCTTCCTCCAGCTCCCCAGGGCTGACATTAGAAAAATGCACTGTGACATTGGCTTTCTTTTATTCATGGGTTTTGGAAATAAAACTCAGTTCTTCATACTTGAGCATCAGTACTTTACCACCAAGATATCCCCTCCAATGTGTGTGTACAGAAATATATCCACTTTTATACCAACAAATTGGTTTTCTGTTTCCAGGCTTGTGTACTTTCTGGAGACCAAACTCAGTTTCCAGACTTGCATCATTAGGCAGCAAATACTCTTACTAAGTAAGACTTCTCTCTGGCCTCTTCACTTTCCTTTTTTTATTTTCTATTTCATTTTATTCCTCTCTTTTTCCATCCCTGTCTCCTCCCTGTGTTTTTGTTTCTCTTCACTCTTTTCTTCCTCGTTTTCTTTGTTTCTGTTTTTGTATTTTCATTCTTTCTCGCTCTTAGAAATTTTATTATTTTTATTTTCATATGTGTGTGTGCCTATGTGGGTGCATGTGTACTATGTGTGCTGAGTCCACAATCTCAGATCTTCTGGAACTAGATTTGAAGGTTGTTGTGATCCACCATGCAACCCAATCTTGGTCATCTGCAAGAGCAACAAGCGTTTTTAGCCACTGAGTCACCTTTCCACCCTAGACCCAGTTCCATGCTTTTCTTCATGGTCAGTTTTATTAGACTTATTGTGAACCCCAATGGTTTGAAGTTGTTTGAAATTACATTGTAAAAATCTAGTGCATTTTCTAAATGAATCATAAACTTTCATTTCTTTTTAAGTGCTATACATTACAACGTTAAAATTATAGACTTAAATAAATATACAGTTGCCTAAGGAAGAATTTCTATTTTCTTTTACAAATTTCTATTTTTTTTTACTGTGGTAAATTACAACTTTGTTAACAGTTTTTACCATCTGTCTGTCACTGTTCCTTTGCTTCTGATGATCTTGTTCAGCCTTTTGAAGGACACACCTTATAGAAGAAACTCCAAGCCAAAGTGGTGGTTCCTACTGTGGAGTAGTCTGTGATGTTTTGGGGACATTGATATTAAAATGACATCTGTAGTTAAAGTTATTGAGACTTTGATTAATGAAAATATTTGACATCGAGATTAATACTATCAATGTTTCCATTTATATTTTAAAAATGTGCTTCAAAAAGATTCTTTTAAAATGAAAAAAATCAGCATTCAAATCAGAATATTAATGACACTACCAAGTTATGTTTATTCCAATTTATTAAAGGATATATGTGCATACATATTTATACATACAAACATTTAAATTTATTTTGAAGTGAACGAAGAGTCTGATATAACTATAAAAATAAAAAATGTGCACCTTCTGCTAATTTTTCCAATAGAATAGTAGACTTTCCATAACTTCCCAAACATAGCCAAAATGTATATATTTCACTATACGAGATCTCACATCATGCTGTTAAAATTTCTACAAGTTTTCAGCTAAATCTATGCAGAGCCTCTCTTTATGTTCTAGCTACCTATGAATTTCGTAAGGCTGTTCACAGGCCCACAGAAGAG
Source organism: Pachyuromys duprasi (assembly GCA_028658305.1). Lineage (NCBI taxonomy): Eukaryota > Metazoa > Chordata > Mammalia > Rodentia > Muridae > Pachyuromys > Pachyuromys duprasi. The sequence continues at coordinate 13,920,953 of CM053747.1, read as the reverse complement.
CTGACTGTTCTGTCTCATCTTCTACTTCCTTTTTAGTTTTGTCACCAAAGGAGAAATGTTAATCAACACCTTATGACAAACTGCAGCAAACATCCTCTTTTTTACTTAGTATACACCTCACAGTTTGATGTTTTTCTTCACACCCAGTATTCTAATTTTCATTTTTAAAATACTAATATGCTTTGGTATATTTTACTGTGCTAGTTTCTGGTATCAATTGTCAGCAGTCATAGTTTGTCAGTTCCTTCTGGATGAAGACATTTCTATCTCAATCCTTTTCTCCTTTGAAGGTAATCTGATGTTCACATTATTTATTTGTTAGCTATTTGTCTTTGTTTCCTTCCTGTTGTTATGATAAAACATTGACAGAAAGAAACTCTGTCCATAAATTTTTTATTTCAGCTTTAACTTCCAGGTCACAGTCATTCAATGAGACAAATCAAGATAACAACTCAAGTAAGAACTGAGGCAGAGATCATAGAGGATTGCTCCTTGCTGGCTTGCCCTTTCTTTGGCTCATGCTCAGCCTGCTTTCTTGTACATCACAGGTAACCTGCCTAGGGTTGTGCATTCCACAGTGGGACAGACCATCCACATGAATTAGCAATCAGGTCATATCCTAGAGCCATTCAGAAGCCAATCTGATTGAGGCAAACCCTTCTTATTGAGGCAAAATCCCAGTTTAGGTTGCGTTTTGTAGATGATTCTAGTTTATGAGAAGTTGATCAAAACCCTAACAGGACATGTATTTTGAAAATAACTTTCTTGATCCATCAAAATACTATTGAATTGTTAAATAAATTAGAGAACAATCCTACCAACCTATATAGTAAAACACATGGGCTTGGTGTAGTTTCTTTCATTAGTTTTAATCTGAGATATAATCATAATCACATATCTAAATAGACAGCATGTGCTTAAATTGGTGTTCATGTTTTTATTTTTGTCCCTTTCTGTGGTTCACCTCTTTGGGCTTCTCAGAAACTTCATCTTTGCTATTGTCCCTGTGGCTGGATGCTCTTGGTGGATATTTTCTTAGATAATACTGAATGGTTATAAACTATCAATTTTGCTATTATTAAAATATAATTTATTCATCTTCCTGGGAGGCAGCTAGTTTTCATTGTACAACTTGACATCATGATGACATTGTTCCCTTCCTTTAAATGTATGTCATTTTGGGGGACACTAACTTGTTCATTTATTGAGATATTTATGTTGTCTTAGTGTCTTTAGCTTACTGCTATTATCTTTGTTATCCTATAGTTAGAGAAATGTGAGCACACACAACAGTTACCAATTGTATGCTATGATTTTCTGTTTTTCTCTTCATAGCTTTCACTTAGTGATTTTTCGCAAATTATCAGCTTTAATCTTTTGAATTTTTATCTTTCTAATGGTTTTTCTCTTCTGTAGTGTCCTATTAATATATGAGGCTCTCACCCTCTATGTCTTTTAGTCCATCTTTGAAATAGATTTTAAAAATCATTTCATCTTTCTGTGATTTTTTTCCATGTAATTTATTAATCTGTACTTTCTGGCTAGAACTTTTACTCCTCAGTGAAGTCCAATTTATTTTTCAACTTTCATGTCATTTTAAATTTTGATTCCTGTCGACTTGTCACTTCTGTATGTTCCCTGGGAAATTTGTCTCAAATCTATTCAGTCATGCTAACAGTCTCTTTTATCACATTCACATTCTCAGTTCCTGTGTATTTATCTAGACATGCTGAGTTTACTCATTTTACCCTTACTGGAAATAGCCTGAGGTCATAATCTGGGTCTGTTCCTTTTGCCATCATGTCTTCTTTGTTTAGTGAGACCTCACACTTTGATATAAATACATCATTTTGTAGCACATGGTTTTTATATTTACTTTTGTTTGATTCTTGCCAGGCTTCTGGGGCAGCCACTTTAAAATAATTGAGGTATGCCTGCTACATGTTCCTGGTCGACACTTAAGCAGGAAATCTTGACTGCAATGAGAACATACTTTTGGTTATGGTATGCAGCACTTAGAGTGAAGCTGGTCCTCTAGGCACATTGTACATCTGTGTTGGCACATTGTACATCTGTGTTGCAATCTCCAGTTCAACTTTCAACATACAGCTTGTTTTCCTTTCATCTGTGTTCTATACTTTGGAATTAAAGCTAAAAGCCTGGGTATCAGTGGCTCCCACAGTCTGTCAAGTCGAAAGTTGTCATGCGTGTTTGTTTCCAAATGCAGGATTACTACTTTCTCTTCACTTATGGTCCCTGGAATGTCTTACATTTACCAATAGAACAATACACGGAAAATTTTATGAATATACTTGGTTCAGTGATACTTTTTGTCAACAAAGTTTGTTTGAATTTTAAAATCTAAAGTAGTATTTTCAGATGAATGTCAGTGTTCCTTGCAGGTCAATGGGTTTCAGTGTGCAAATAAGGATGACACAGCAGTGTCTGTTCTCAGCCTGATTTTCCTGTAGCTCACTTTATCTTCACATCAAATCATAACAAGCCCTCCAATGTGGAACCACAGTCTTTGCTTTGGTATTATCTGATCTTATATTCCTGCCATATGCACAGTACTAGTTCACTGACTATGCACTGGGCATTACACACACACACACACACACACACAACACACACACACAAACACATACACACACATATTCTGAAGTTATGTAAAGTTAGATAGAAAAATATCATACCAGAATCCAAAATATATTTGCAATCTACTTGCAATTCAGCAGGCATAATTAATAATGGACTGCTGAGCTACTTGACCCTGGAAATAAGACCAGTTTTCTTTTATTAATGCTATGCAGTAAAGGTAATTCTCTGTTACATCTCTTGTATTATCTATTTGATAAAATCAGTTTTCCTTTTTTCCCTGATGAATTAACAGGGATTCTGTGATTTGCATAAAGAGCTAGTTTTATTTTCTACTCAGATGATTTCCCTAATTTATCTAAACATGAATATATTTTAGTGCTTATCAATTAAACCAGAGGTTTTTAAAGTTTAACTTATACTGTAGTAAGAAATTTAAAAGAATAAAAGCATTTATATGTTTTCTTGTTTGTTTAGAGATAATTTCTTGAATACAATATATTGTTATTATGTCTATCCCCATTTCCCCTTCCATCACCCTCTAAATACTTCCATCAGGATTCCCAGATTTAAGTCATAATTTTTTCCTACTGCATTCAGTCAGTGCTGCCTCTGTGTGTGGTCATCTAGTGGAGCATAGACAACCTACTAGAAACTACAGACCCAAAGAATGACCCTCTTCCTCCCTGTGTCCATCAACAGCGAATGGCTCATCAGTCAGGAATGGAGCCTCCATGAGCTCCTCTGTCCTTCATTTTGGAACATTGACTGGCTAGATCTTGTGCAGATCTTACACAGGCAACTTGTGTAAGTTCATGAATGCAGTAGCCATGCTATATGTCCAGAAAACAACATTTCATGGCACTCTTCTCCAATTTATGGTTCTTATGTCTTTCTACCTCCTCTTCCACATGTTCACTGAGTTTTCGAAAAGGGTTAATGACAATGTCCCTATATTCTATAATGTGCAGTATATAGTAAATTCAGCATAAAACTTTTCTGTACTATTGAAAATAGGAAATGAAATTTGGATATGTTAAATAAGTGTAAACTATCAGAAAGAGTTGACATCCTTTTAATATAGTTAGGGTCTGCCTTAGTTATTTTCCTATTGGTAGGATAAACACCCTTACCAAAAGTAACTTGGGGAAGAAAGGGTTTGTTTCATCTTACAACACCAGGTCATATTCACTGAGTGAAGTCAAGACAGGAACTCAAGTTAGACACCTAGAGGAACTGAAGCAGAGTTCACAAAAGAATGAGGCAAACTGGCTTACTTCTAATTTTTCAACTACCTTTCTTATATTACCCAGGAATACCCACTCACAGTGAGCTTATACCTTCCATATTAATTAAAAATTAAGAAATTTCTCAAATACATGGCCATAGACCAGTCTGATCTAGATAATTTCTCAACTATAGTTTTCTCTTTGTAGGTTACCTCTAGTCATGTCAAGTTCACAGCTTAGGCTAACAGGTATAGTAAGAATAGTAGATCCCTTTTAAGGCTATGATGTTTTCAGTCATGGACATTGATAGTGCCAAACCATGACTTCTCTTCTTTTGGTAAGGCTTGAGGAAACTGTAACCCATAAGAGTTACAGAGCTGTGCCACTATTGTTCCTATATTTCTTGATTTTGAAAATTTACTAAGATGTGTGGGCACTGAACTAATTATTTCATTTATTGTTGTGACAAAACAATATTGTTGGGAAAAAACAAGTAGAATAAAGAAAAGTTTATTTTACTTCACACTTTTAGTTTGCAGTAAATCATGGTAGAAAGAAATAGCAGTAGAAGTTACATAACTGTTCACATTATCGCTACGGCCTGGAAGAATAGAGGTGACTGGGTGTTGGTGATCAGGTAGATTTCTTCAGCCCATGTGATTACGTCACCACATTCATGGTGAGCCTCCATTGTTAACCTCTATAGGAACATGTGAACATACTCTGAAGCATATTTGCCTGGTGGTTCCTAATCTCACCAAGTTTACAACAAAGATTCAATAGCTCAGAAATAGGTACAAAAAAGCAAGCAGAGATAACTATAATTATTTCAATTTTGAAATATTTTATAATTAGAAATTAGCTATTGACTTTAGCATTAATAGTTTAATTTATCACTATTAAACAGGTTTCCACAGTCATTTATCCTTTTATTTTACCTATGAGAACCTTTAATCTGAGCTCATTGACTTGCATAAGGAATATGTCTGTTTTTAAAATGTCAAAACACGTGAGAAATATTAAAATTTAAGACTAAAAGGAGTTTTATAATGTCGAGAACATACATATTCATTAATTATTTGACTCCCTGAGTTATTGCATGTTTGCACATCTGAGTAGTTTTAAGGCAATTTCAATTTCAAAATTACATTTTACAAAATTAAAAAAACAAAACAAAGATTAGTGTTTTTCTCAGTTATATGGTTAAAACAATGGTAAAGAAATTGCAGCTTCTTTTATTATTTATTTATTTATCTACTTATCTATTTGAGATTTCTTTTTTTTCTTTTTTTTTAGGGTTTTTTTATTAAATTTATTTATTTTTATATCAATCACAGGTTAGGTATTTTGAATCCCAGGCGTAGCCCCCTCCCTCATTCCCTCCTA